>JAQJVL010000828.1:126890-352504 GCA_035578905.1 Stictocephala bisonia
GTGCCAGATTAACATCAAAAATAAAAATTTTAGCAATGAGCATTACGAAAACCTGGTAAATAATGGAAATATGATTGGAAAAACAGAATTATGAGAGGATAAAGAAAAAAGTAGAAAAATGAATCAAGCAAAATCAATTTCTCTCTTAGAGAGAAATATTTTAGATAACAATTGTTATAGGTAAATAAATATATGTATATTTATTTATTACTCAGTTAATTAAATGTGAGGTGCAAAGTTTCACTGGAGTATATTGTGAGGGGGGGTGCACAACCTCATTAAGTACTTCCCACTGAGACTGCGGGGAAGGGTCCTTTGATATTTCAGTAAATAAATAACATACCTCACCAAGTACATGTGTGCGAGACAAGAATATCAGGTTGTTATATAGTTGCATAATGATTTTATTTTGATTTAAATTACAACAACAAAATATGTTTGAATTGAAAATTATACATTTTTATAACTGTTATAAGGAGAAAAGCTATTCATATTTTTACTAAGAAACTAGTATTTAAGTATTAGTTACAACTATTCTAGTTATATAATAGTATATATATGGGAGTATAAAACATACCATTAAAATAAATATTAAAAACATCTTACACTTATTTTAACCGTTGAACGGCTGAAAAAGGGCATATCAGCTGAAATGAAGCAAAAAAGGCAGTTACTGTGAATTGTTTCGTTGAATGAAAAATATTCTATTATATTATCATTGGTATTACTTGTTCTACTTCATTAAAATTAACTATCTATAATGGAAAAATTCGTTATCGATATTGTTTACTAATTACAAAACTTGTTTTTCCAAGAAATTACGGAACAAATTACAATAAATAAATAAATTTTAGAAGTAGCTGAGAGTATATTTTAATTGTTTCATTTAACTACTCATAATTGATGGTATTGAAAAATGGAGGTCATGTTTTGTAATACTTATCTCTCAATAAGATGTAAAAGAGATTTTAAAATAGTCATCATTTATACCAGACTCAATCTTAGGTCAATCAATTGAACAATCTGGTACATAAGAGTAAATATGTAAGTTTTTTTATTTGACACATACAACTGCTTTCTTATGGAAACCATACCTGATAAATGTTGTAGGGCCTAAATTAATAACATAATTTAACATTGAAACAAGGCTTTGTCCCCCCCCCCCCCACTTTAATTCATCCAAGTGGATTCCTGTCATCCTGGCTTATTAGTGTTCATTTAAAGCCATCCTTCGAGCCGAAACAACATCCATCGCTCTAAATAATCTAATATTATCTTGCTTTAAAGGAATATAGTACTCTATAAAAGGTTTTTCGTTTTGTGATTTTCGTGGAAGTTTATCCTTTGTCTTTTTCGTAACAAAATGACAGCTAGGTACTTGGCGTCCACAGGCTGTAACGTTGAAAAATAATAAATACTTTTGTGAAAAACAACATATAAATAATTTGACATTGACGAATATTCAATCATTTACCCATTAATTCCCTAACATATGTTAAATTTATTCAAGAATATTTTATAACGAAAAAGTTTAAATTAATATATTATAAAATACTATTGAAATAATTGTTCAGTTATTTACTGCTGTATGGAGAGTGTTTGCATCCAAACGGTAAAGAAAACAATAAAATATCTAACGATATAAATATTTTGTTTTTATGGTTATAAGAAAGAACTGAATACCTCGTTGAAGGGCTGAATGGACAAAAATTACCGTCATTACTCTCATGCAACAAGAGTAATAAGAGAGTCATTGGTTCAATGGTGGACTACAAACCAGCGAGAACACTTCGTTGTTACGTGGTATATGATCACGTTGTAACGTGATTGATATTTGAAATTCTACACACAACGTGACTAATAATTGTTTAATACGCGTAATATAATAGCGTAGAGCTATGATATAACTATGCACTCTCATTGTAAAAAAATTTTTGTTTGTAATCCTTGTAGATAATGAATGTGTAGCGGTGAAAATCATAGTTTAAATAAACTATTAGTTTTGAAAAGAATTAAACTGTTATTTGTAGAAATAAACTTTCTTTTTATGTAACTTGAATAATGTTAGCATGAAACTTCAATATGCTCTGGCCAAGCTTAACATTTATTTATGATTTTATGGAAAATGTCTTGCTTTCTTTATATTATATAAAAAAAATTCAATGTTTAATATGGAAAAGGCTGGCTGATTCAATGAAAAAAATGGATAAAAGACACTATATTCACCAAATAATTTCCCAAACCTGTATATACGATATTTTTTACTACCATTCTAACTTTAACCCCAATAGTAAAGAACACGAAAAGATCTTGTATCTTAGTCTATGGTATTTCCTTCCTTACGAGTCTGCCTAATGTTAAGCCATAGTATATTCTTATATTCTTACATTCTTACATATGAGACGCCGACACAACGTTGTTGGTATTTTAAGGCGAATATGAATGGTTATATGAGTGTGAATGAGTGTAATCTGGTTACTATCTGAGTTCAACTGTTCCTCAGAAAGGGCAATTTATTAATAGCCCAACCAAGGGCAACTAAGGGACCTACATCTTTACGTGGAATCCGAACCACGTAGTGCTGGACTGATTTTTAGCTAATTGACAAGCCTGATACTCAGTTATCTCCCCCACACAACATCCGCACAATGATTACCACCTAACATGGACACCCCAGACTTCTCTAGTAGTGTCCACGTTGTATACATATACAGAAACCATGACATTATAAACCAAGCTTCTCGTTTACATTAATTTAGAAATGAGTCATTTTAACTATAACTCACACCCACGTATAGTCGTACACGAAAACTCCTAACACACAGTGGGTGGTAGCTTTACTATTATCAGTTACCTCTTATCCCCTGTATTTCCTCAGTTTTCATGCTTCAGATGTAGAAGGTCTACAAATAACGTTAGTGAAAATAATCCTTCATAATTATTTAAGAGGTTTTACATATTGTTTTAAGTACAACTTTGTATTTTTAATTTAATAAAATTTACGATAAAACAAATTAAAAAATATATTATTTAATTAGATCATATTTTGCATAAAGAAAATTATAAAAACAGTTTTACTCAAAGATTAGTAGTAATTTCAACTAATTTGTGATTAAGAGGTTCGTTAACTACAATGTGTACTTTATTGATTGATACTTAGAGTGTAATTAAAATTTATTAAAAAATGTTTCTACTACCTATGTTGTTGATTATCAGCTAAACAAATTTTAAAGTATTTCAGGATGCTAAACATGCTTAATAATATTTTGTGTTTTTAGTAGGTTTTTTTATATTCTTACTACAACTAATTAACATGCATAGTAAGGTTGTGTTGTTAATGTAACTAGTAATAATGTATTTAAGTTTAACATAAGCCCTATTCTTTGCATGTAAACATGTTAATAAAAATAGGAACAACTTGAGGTATAAACGTACAGCATTCTTCATACATATCCCTGAAAATATAGCGGCGTTGATTAAATAAAATTAAAGATTAAGTGTTTAAAAACAAGTGTAACAATGAATATAATATGGTGCTAACTTCAGTTTGCTGCAAATGAAGTGTTGTTTTTCACCGGAAGATACATATTATATAGTCAATAAGACAACATACAATCTACTCCACCGAATATAATCTTATTTTCGTTTTTCATAGTTGGGAACTTAAAAAGAGCATAATAGAATAATAAATTTCAATTCGCAAATTGACAAAATATGTTCTTCTTAACATGACAAATTAGGCATTTGTTTTAGTCGTACGTATTTGGACAGTCTCAATGTTATTTACATCACCCTTCTTGAGATTTTTCAAAGTATTTATGTTACTTTTTACTCACTTTAAATTTTTATGATAATAAAATTTTAATATTAAATTACAATCATAAAAATGTATTCTTTAGTTATATTTAGGACTTAAAATTGCACTATATAGCCCAATTTTCCGGCGTGGTGGCTCAGTTGCTAAGGCTTCGGAATGCGGAGGGCAAGTTCCAAGGTTCGAAACCCCATTGAGCTAATTGTCGGTACTTCACTCGTTGAAGAAAGTTTACGCACATTCCTGTAAGCCCACGTGTATTGGTGGATAAATATTTTTTGAAAAAGAAGGAAAAAATAAATATAACTAAATTTAAGGCTCGTCTAGCAGTTGGAAAAACATTAAATGTAAAATAGTGAATAACACTATAAAATTCTCTCTATGGTGAGCTAATGCAATAAAAATATTGGTATTAACGTGAGACTGCGATTAAATATGTGATAAACGTACGAATAAAAAGAAAAAGAAATCTTTACTTGTAATTTTACAGTGTAATTACGAAACAACATACTAAAAAATAATAATAATAATAATAGTAAACATTGAAAGAAATGTAGTTAAATATAAAAATATAAAAGATGGATGCCTACAATGTATAATGAAAAATTACTTTAACCATTTAATTTATAAATATAAATTCCAAATGACCTTTACATTTTTTATCCAATGCTAAATTTTATATCTATAATAAAGAGCTGTTTTGTGGTGCAGCCTTAGAAAGTGTAGTTTCATGTATATTTAAAGGGGTGTAAACCAGAAGTAGTAACAGAAAACAACAATCAATTATTTAACCGTACAAATATTCCTATAACTTCAATAACCTTGCAGTTTTTTCTACTGTATTTAAAAAACATTAAGTTCGTTTTATCTATGCAAGAAGTAAAGTTAGAGTGCCATTTTACCTAAACAGACCACATGGAGCCTTTACTATATAGTGCATTAAAGTACATATAAACAACTAAACAAATTAATGGATTATAGAATAGTAAGACATGTAAAAACAAGGAAAATATTACGCAGTAAAATAAAAATTTGTTCTTAACAGAAGGATTGACATTCTTGAAATTTATTTATGTTATACTAAATACATATTCTGTAATAATTTAACGTATATTGTCATGGACGATGTTATTAGTTGTGTTTGGTTTGAAGAATAATACAAGCACGCAGAACCATAATAATTCATGGGTACCATCAGTATAATTGAATTTCCTTCATACGTAAGTAAACACAAATTTACAAACCTGAATTAGTCCTTTTTATTTATGGTAAAAAATAACGGTTCATTCGACGTCTGCTCTGATTATTCATGACTACTCAAAAATAGGTTAAGTTAAATTGCTAATCAAAAAGAGGTTTAAATGTTCGATCATTTTGTTATAAATATTACTAAGCAGCTTGAATAACACTTAATAAAACTTTCCTTTAACCAAATGTATAACTAATAGTTGTGAACATATTTTTCAACCCTAAAACATCCAACTCTAACTGCTGACCTAGTTGCCTCCGTGTTACTAGGGATTGCGTGTATAGGAGTTGACGCTAAGCGCCCGACCGTTTCAAACGCAAGCCCTTCATAAAATACCTGTATTAATACTACTGTATTTCCTATAATTACTATAGTGTATACTGTTTACAATTAGGTCAAAATAAATAAGCTCTCATGAACATTATTATTAAAGTAAATTAGTTTTCCTTGATTAATTGCCAGTTAACAATAAATGCGTTAGATACTTTACTTTCTGACCGACCATAAGACTGGAAATTGTTTTTTTTAAATCTTTATTAAAAATCTATTTTTATTTAATAAAATATTTCTTGTTAGTAGGAAAACAATTGAATATATTACTTATAATTTTAAACTATAAATTTATAATTTAAAAATACTATTAATATGACCTCTTTTTAACGCCACTTTAACTCGGACACTAAAATATTTTATAATCTTTGTGAATTTTTTGTGAAGCTTTAAGTTCTGTGGTAGGTGAGCATTGTTTACAACAAACAATGGGCGTATTATATGTTTTTTTATGGATTTGTGACGTCCACTTGTATTGTAAACACATTTTGACTTTAAAGGATGCAATAAAAAAGGTATATGAACATTATAACAAATTTTACTGAATATTTTATTAGTAAATCATAAATGTTTTAAGACATTTTACATTTTAAACTTGTAAACTAATTAAAAATGTTATTTTTGATTTATATTACAGGGGTTTTTAATCGTAATTTGGAATGCAGAGAAAATAATATATAAATAAATACTTACGGTTATCACAGAACAAAACGAATTTTCATAAAATAATTAGAAGGATCGAAAATTGGATTAAACTAATAATTAATGTTTTACGTTGAACTACATTAGTGCATTAGTCCAGCACTATTTTTATAAACGTACGACCCCCTCCCCCATCTCAGTTGTAACAAAACCAAATCAATGTGTAAATATTTCACAATATCCAACCCGTGCAAGTAGTTTCCTGTGACGAAATTGGAGGAGACAAAAACGTGTCAGCTTGTCCCAGGCAGCTTGTACCTGGTATTTGCATAATTTGTTTGCTTGGCTCACTTGAGGTATTGGTGACTGACACAAACTCTCATCCGGGATTTTCTATATAATATTGAAGAAAATGAAATATAAAAAATCTTATAAACATGAAATGTATATACTCGGTTGTTTTTTTCTTAAATGTTATTAAAAATGATTACGAATTATCTATATAAGTGGAAGTAACAATTGATATTATATAATTCGTTCGGAAACGTTTCTTCTAGTAGCATTGATTCATACAAAAAAGATATCGCTTTAGTCTAGACCAGCTTTAACTCTTAAAAAAATATCTTTTATAGAAGAATTTTAATGTAATAATTTCATTAAATTAGATTGAAACATTAATACTTTAATAGATGAATTTCACTTATTACCGTGCTTACTGTAATGCACGTGAGACGATAAGACACTTACAGGTAGGATATGGTGGAAACATCCATAAAGACAATCAATGTTCCACGAAGTTAAAGGCCTGCTTATTCCACAAAGGTAATCAGCCACCCATGACAACTTGTGTAGCCAACCATCAACAGCTTGTGTAGCAGCTTGATCAACTTAAACAGCAACCGTAACTAATTTTCATAGCCACTTTTCATCGAATTGAGTAGCACTCATGATCAGCAAGGACAGCCAACCGTTATCACCCTGTATAGCCACTCTTGATAATTTTTAGTAGTCAACTCTGTTTTTCTTGGGTAGTAACCGAGATCAGTTTGGAAGCCAACCGTGATAACCTTGGGTAGCCACCTGTGATCAGTTTAGATAGCAACCTTGAAAAACCAGGGTACCAACCCGTGGTTTACCAAAAATTAACTTGGGTAGCAACAATGATCTATCTGGGTAGTAACTGTGATTACATTGAGTAGTATTCGTGATTATCTTCGGTAGAACACATGATCTACTTGTGTAGCGTCCATGATCTTGGGTAGCCTTCAGTGATAAACTTGGGTAGCTGGTATAATCAGCTTTTAATAGCACATTTGATAAACTTGGGTAGCACCACATGATTGACTTGAGTAGCAGCATTGATAAGCTTGTATAGGACTCGTGATCGATTCGGGTAGCACCCGTGATTAGCTTATGTATCCACCCGTGATAGACTTGGGTTACAACTCTCGTAATTTTCAATAGCGTCCGTAAACATGGAAAATCAGGGTTTTGGGTCGAAGTACTGTACCTAATGCGCGAAGTTAGTTGTTTTAGATTTGTATTTTTTTTTATTTACATTTGTTTTTAATATTACAATATTTTACATCACAATGTTATAAGGCATCAAACGTTTCTAGATATAACTCATTTGAACAATAAACTGACTTTAACATATCACAGCTTGAATAAATAATGTTAAAATTTTTTTGCGATGTTATTTATTAATGTTTATACAAAATTTATTAAATTATTATATGAAAATATAAAACATTATTAGGTAAGTATCAGAATGGGTCCAATTTTTATAGCAACGTTATTCATCTCCATGACATAGATCAAATATGAGTTACCTTAACAAAAAACAAATTTATTACAATATAAGTACAAACTGTACAAATATATTAGTTTTAAATTTCTGTAAAATACTATTAACTTTCTCAGACCAGATGGATTAAAAAAATAATCACTCATTTTTACCTGTATCGAAATCAATTTGTGTTGTGCGATGTTTACCTGCTAGTTAACAAATTATATGACATTAGTCACAAGAAGTTATTATAATTCTTGAATACAATACGAGACCTTACATTTAAATATTAATAGTATTTTAAGCACAATAGCTATCATTTATAATATTTTAAGCACAATAGCTATCATTTATAATATTTTAAGCACAATAGCTATCATTTATATACTTTTAAGCACAATAGCTATCATTTATAATATCTTTTTGTATCTTGTGATTACAGTATACAGTAAAGTTGATTCTTTTAATGTTATTTTGAAAAATAAAATGTTCAGTTATGAAATTCATATGACTATCAAACTTGTCATAACATGTAAAATAGCACATTTACTTTTCCTAACTATTATAGGTGTTAACGGTTATTTTTCAAATTTAAAGATACTGCTTACTGACAATCTCTCTGCGAATTACGTCAAGCTATTGTTGAGAGAACAACACAGATGAAACCTAAAGCCACCTACCTCCCGGAAGTTACCTTAAGTGAATTTCCCTCCAGTTTAGATTAGGGAAATTTAATTACTCCCTGTGTAACCAACAATGGTTGTTATACTTCAAATTTTAAAGATCAATGTTATAATTTGTTTTCTCAATTCAGTTCATTTATTCATAAAATTACATAATAGTTTAAATTACATAGCAGCATATATATTAATCTCTTTAGCATATCTGCTAATTAAGAGATAAACTAAAATTTCTTGCTGTTTATATAAACAAAAATGTATATTACATAGTGTTTAATTAAAATGATGGGAAATGCTTATATTTATTCAGTATTTATTTCAACAAATAAATATTGTGGAAAAGTACAGAACCATAGCAATATTGTATTTTATTGTACACATAAAATTAATAACTTATATTACAACAAACAAATATCAATGTTAATAAATGAAATAGAAACATATAGAACATTTGAAATCTTACGTAATCATAAATACTCTATTGCTTAACAGGTTGAGTGAGATGTACAATTTATTTAGAAATGTGAGTGTTTGCTAGAGAAATTCTATAATTGAAAGAGTCATTACAACACAAAGGCACAAATGTCTGGTGAGGCGACTTTGGCCGGCACAGTTGTGTCTTACATATATTTACATGATTGAACAAACAAGAAGTACTATTTCTCTTTGTCAAATACATCGTCTGCTCAATCCATGCCTGAATGTTTTGGGTGGATGAGCCCTATCTTTACCATAGTCTATAAATATTTTTTGTTTTTCATACTAGTACAATAGTAGTTTTTTTTAAATGAATTGATTAAAAATGAGTTTTATATACAATCTGTGTTATTTAAAAAGAAAAAAGTGAGGTGATTGTGTATAAGTGTTGTGTCGATTATAGGTTATGAAATTGGTGCTGTAAATAAATTTTGTAAAATAGAACTACCAAGTAGTATGTTTTATGTGATATTAATTTGCATTTTTTGACAAATTAATGAAATGTATTTTAAGCAATGTTTTTATTTGATTATTATTTGATAGTGTTTGCAGTTTTCTAGTCAATGAAATGAGCAGTGATGGTATCCTATGGTCTAAAATTAATGTTTCATAATTGTTGTAATGTCTCTGAACATAAAATATCCTACGTCTTAGACCATGCCATATATTACGTTGATTTCTGTATTTTTCATTAAAATAACGCCTACTAATATCTGTATACATTGCTAAATTGTCAAATTCCATTATAGTCAAAAGATCCAAGGGTATTCCAGTAAATAGTATTTTTTTTATTCTAATTATTACACTCCTTAAACTAACCAAAATATAATGTTGGCCTAAATAGTATAATTATATTTCAAAGTAAAACTGACTTTGCAATATAATTGAGTGAAAAATAAATTAGTCTCTTAACAGCTACTGAACAATAGTAGCCTATTTTTGTACATTTAAATAAAATCACTCTTAAATTATTAACTAAAAATAAATATGAGAAACATATTTCATATCCCAATCCAAATGTATACCTAAATGTTTAGTGGTATTTAAAAATATTAAATGTTTACACATACGTATATGTGTTTATTAAACATTCATAACTATTACATAATCTTTGTATCTCTGTTAAGTACTACATACATTTAGAGTATTTCTAAATATTATTGCTTTAGTTTTTTAGGCATTTATTTGTATAGCATAACTGAAGAAATATTTTATAAGTAAATTAAGGTCGTTCTTTAAATAGGATATTCCTGTGTTAATGTTTCTATGACAATGTTTCTATATACTGTCATTTGTATAATGTAAAATCTTACATTTAAATTTTAGGTATGCTAGGTCATTTACATAGATGTTGAACAGGGTTGGTGATATAACACTGCCTTGAATCAACACACAATTTTGTTCACAACTATTACTAAATATGGTCCCTATTGAAGTACATATTTTTCTTTAAAATAATCAACGAAAAATCTATATAAACTACTTTCAATTCCCATATTCGACATTTAAAAGTATATCATAGTTACCCAGGCCAAAGGCCTTAGTTATATCAGTTACTATTGCAATAACAAACTTATTTTCATTCATGTAATGCTAAATTAATATAATTTGTTAGTTCTTCCAGTAAGTCAATTGTTGATTTATTGTTGAAAAACCTAAATTGTTTTTGCTGATAATTTCATTATCTTCTAAGTATTGATTTTGTTGTTGGTTAACAAAGTGTTCTATAATCTTCATAGTTACTGAATCTGCCCCAATTGGCCTATAACAGTTATGATCTCGTGTTTGTCCTACTTTAAAAATAGGCCTAATCTATGTCATCTTTAGCTGAGGAGGAATGACACCTATTCTAAATATACTATTCACTAAATGAGTTGACTCTAATTTTAAATAATTCGGTCTAAGACCATCAGGCCTTGCTGACGATTTGAAATAAATTTTGTTTAAGACTATGTATAAATAGGCTTTATTAAAATACATACTTCGATGTTTACCTATTTTCGAATTTCCAGCAGATAAATCATTTCCAATATCAAAACTAGTTCCTTTCATATTTGATTGTATGCTATGAAGATCATTCTTAAAATCATCATTAAACTTATTAGCTAGTTGACCTACTTCAATTTCAGTATTTATTTTAAAATTGGATTTAACTGTTTCTACTCTATTTGCCTTACTCTTTTTATTTATAACCAGGTTAATTATATTATCTGATTTTTTGCGTCTTTTTTAATTTTAGACAGTACATTATAATAGTATTCTGTTTTAGCTTTTCTAATAGTTGAAGATATATTATTTCTAGTTGTTTTTACAATTCTCTAACTCTATATTATATTTATCTCTTTTTAACTGCCTCCACAACCACTGTTTATGATCAATGAGATTTCTTATATCAGCAGTAATCCAAGGATTATTGTCTAAATTTACTTTAGATTTATTTGTGACAACTGACCTATCATATACACATCTAAATTTCTGCACTACATTGTCATAATTTCAATTGGATCACAATATCCAAAATTGGCAACCAATTTTCTTGCTTTATAAAATTGTTAACCTTTTTAGTGTTTTGTATCTATCTCTTTGTTACTATCTTGATTACCATTAATACCAATCATAATTCCAGTCCAATAATGGTCTGCAAGTTTATCCTTTATTACATAAGCTTCATACTTGTAGGGTTTTAACTTTACATTAACATAATCTAAGCAGAATTTTACTAAGTTATTATTATATAAATCTACTCTAGTAGGCTGTTTTATGGTGTTACAGTTCTTATATGTACAATACATTAACATAATTGTCTGACTTATACATACCAGATAGATATCATATATTTACATCTCCTACCATGACGATATTTTCAGTCTTTATTAATTTCTCGGAAGATAATAGAGTTTCTAATTCTAAATTAAAATGGTTCACATTCAAATTTGGTGGTCTATAACAGGCTATCAAGTGAACTGTATCAATATCATATTCTACAGTAGTTGAAACAACAAAACTTCCATTGTATTGTAAGATACATCTTAAACCACTTCCCTTACTTTTATATTTGATTTACATTTCATAAACAAACCACAACCTTTGCCATAAGCCTACTTTTAAAATAACAACCACCTATGCCATACAACATAGCCTGCTCTTCAGAAATATTTATTTCTGCGAGAATTAATACATCAATATTACTTAAGCTAGAATTTATATATACAGTAAGATCATCCCAATATTTTCTCAGTATCCATATATTATTACACAGAATAAGTAAATAGAATTAATATACAAATAATTGAAAGTAAAGAATTAAAACAATTTACATAAGATCATCCTTTGTAAAAATTATTATTTCTATTACGTGCATAGTTTTAATAACAATATTTTATATTGTAACAAAGTACTAACATTGTTGAGGTTGGTATTGTAACATTTGTATTACCATTTTTCATTTTTGTATAACTTATATAATCTTTTAGATGATATAGGTTTTATGGTGCACTGCAGTTTTGTGGATAAACTTATACACAAAAAAAGACGTTTACAATGGAACTATGGACTCTAGGGCTGTTTATTTTTAAAAGCATGTTTTTGGGTACATTTTAGTTATATTTTATACAGTGAACCAAAAGCCTTATGTTAAATTACATTCATTTGAAGTATTTCTCGTAATGCGTTTCTTGAAATACTTATCTAACGAACATTTTTCAGTTTCTTGTTCATGAATAGTTGGTACTAAATAGATTCCTGAAGATACTCAGTTATCTAAAACGAAGATCCTTATACCACTAAACTTCGTTCGGGTGTATATACTATTAGGACCATCAACAATATTTTATAATTTACCTTATTATTTATAACATATTCTGTAGAAATCTTAATACGCTCACCATTTATTTCTATAGTGATAGGTATAACGGAAAATATCATAAAGTATTAAATAGTTATGAAAAAAACTAATTTCATACAGATTAGTTAATGATAATGTTAGTGTGAAATATGTATAGTATAAATGTCAATGAGTACTTTCATAAGCAACTTATTTACTCTATAGTATTTACTAAACTATATTAAATATGGACCTTTTAATAATCGTACATTTGGCAATCATAGTTTCTGCTACAGAAATGTGTGTTTGGCAAAAAATGAAAAACAACGTTTATCTACAGTAGGATAACATAAAAGCTAAAATTTACACATTAATTATCTCATTTGATTTGGTAGTGCACGAGACAATTAACATTGTATACCACAAGTCATTAGCTATTCATTCACATCAAAGTCATTTTCAAACTTACAATCGATCATCCACTCACTCTCGCAATCATCCACTTTATTTAGCAATCATACAGTTATGAAGAATATCATAACAAACTTAAACGTACCATGTATTAAATTAAGTGGTAGTTAATTACAAATTTAAGTTTATTGAATATGGAGCCAGTATTCATGCACATATAGTTCATTTGATACAAATAACTAAGCTAAAAGGTTAAAAAGAGTGCATTATTATTTTGGTTGCATAAATGTATATAGTAGGGTAGACAAACTTTAAAAACTGCCCATTCACTACATTAAAGCTGATCCCATAATAATTATGATTGTAACGTATAGAAAAATTTTCGGTTTTATAAATAAATCTTAAGGCCATGTTCAAATGACTTTAAACTTGACATTGAACAAGTACTTCACTACAATTTATCCAAAATTATTTTAAAATATTCATCGAAAAATCTTACGTAATCAATTTTAAATTGACAAAAACTAAGAGGTTTAGTAAAATGTTAAAACGTAATTTGTATTTTTATCATATTTTGTATCAAAACAAATGAAACACGGTTTATTAATGCAGCTGATGATTATATATGAGATTCACATTCTGAATTGGTATTTCGATAGCTGACAGCTTCTTTAGTGACAGTTTTATCGAGCTGACAATATGCACTTTATCTTCGGTAGTCAAGTCTGATGGGCAATGACAACATCCTGTTAAGCTCTCAAAGTGATTTTATATCTAAGATAGTGTTTTGATCTATATTCAAAATACAGTCCTATAAAAAGTCTTATATCCAAGCTAAATTTGTAGGCTAGGTTTTCAGAATGTTGTTATAAAATGGAAATTTATTAATACTTAATTATATTTTACTATTTTATTAAATACTTATTTTTATTGCAAACATTTGTAAAAGATTACAAATCTTTGTGTAATTATATGACAAACCGAGTTAATATTAAAATTGTTTACTGAGGAATTGATAACAATGATACATTGATATTTCTTATAGTAATTGAGCACATGACGACAGTGAGTTAAATTTATTTAAAAAAATAAATTTCATTAATAAAAAACGTTTAGTAATATATGACTTAGTTTCCCAAATTAAAAAATATTAAATAGTATTTAATATTTTATATTATTATTTAATAATAATATAAAATGCTATTAATATTTTATACTTATAATCTTGGTGTATAAGTATAAAATACTCTTATACACCAAGAAATTATTATTCACATCAAACATAAAATAACAAAGAGAAATTCCTTGAATATAATACGAACGAATACTTTTATTACTCTTAAGAAATTACGATAGCCTCTAAGCTTCCATAAAAATTTAATTTATTCAAAACATCCTTTATAAGCCTTTTTTGGGACTACAAGAAAAACATCAAAGCAATGTAAAACAGTCAGAAATCAGACGTTGGCTGAAACGTTGTATCAATTTTATGTAAGAATCTTATGTATATAAAATAATAATAACACTTAAAACATCTTATTTTCATTTTGGATTCAATGTTACCATTTTAGTATCAAGCTCAAAAATGGTAGTAAAATATGATTGTAGTAAAATATTACAAATCATATTTTACATTTCAGCCTAGAAAATATATTACTTTAATTTTGTTATACATTAATTTTTTTAAATTGTTTTTTTTTCCAAAGCACCTTTCACAATAAAGTATTAAAAATACAGTTATTTTTCATAAGTAATTAAATGTTTATTTTATAGCCACTTACCTTATCATGTTTAACCGTCTAACACGTCAATTTATGGTTTCCACAGATATTATGTATGTGCATATTACGTGTACATCTGAATAATATATTTACTAAGTACTGACTTTTCTCAGGTTATACAGCGTTTGATAGCTTTCGTAAAAAATTTAAATTTTTGACAGAGAATAAATAAAAAAGGAAAATCGTTGGTAATACGTTATTCAAAATTTTCTCAGTTATTTATTTAAGAAGTAGTTGAATTTTTATTAAAATCAAATAACACAACATTTTCATTTGTGCAGCGTCATAAGATGTACTTAGACTACAAAAATAATATATACATTTTGAAAGTTTCGCTTATGTCTACATCTATTCTTTTGTACAGAATGCCAAACAAACCTTTGAGAAAAATATGTTCCTTCCTCTGACATTTGGAGCCAGCCTCATCAGTTTTGATTGTACTGCATAAAATATCTTGTATATGAAATCAAGCTCAAGTGTTTTTAATATAATCTATCTGCATTCTGTATTATCTCATTTAAATAAATTTATTGATAAACACTTTCCTTTGTCAGAATAGAAATTCATAAATAGACAATATTCGTCTATATTCAAACTACTAACAAAGGCAACACCAAACTGAGTAATAGGAAACAAAAATATGATTGATTTGTTAATTTGTAAGGTTTAGATAAAGTTAGTAAAAACGATATAAAAGATAACAGAAATTATCTCTGTACGGTCTAAATCGTTGCACCCTTTTACACTTGGTCCCTATATTAAATACATTATGCATACTCAAGTTTACTCCAAACATTTATTTTTGTCACTCCAAATCTCAACTTTGTTGTCAAAGTGTTAAAAAGTTGTATTAACATCAAAGAACATAACATTTTAATTTGTGCAGTGCCATAAGATGTACTTAGACTACAAAAATAATATTTACATTTTGAAAGTTTCACTTGTGTCTACATCTATTCTTTTGTACAGAATGCCAAACAAACCTTTGAGAAATTACCATTAAAACAAGTGTCGATCAACATAAACATATTCAAGATTCTTCTAGATTTGAATCAGACACTGCTAACGTGTTCAGAGGTACTTTAACGTGAATTAAACGTCAAGACGCTCAACGACACGCTCTCATTTGATTAAAACATCTTTTTTGTATCAAATGTATTATTTTTAAATATGAAATAAAGTACTATTGAAAAACTGACAGAAAGGAATAAACAATATCCTAAAAATGAATAAGTTGTTGAAATTTGTTAGGTTTATGGTATTATTTTACCAACTTATAAATAAATTATAAATTAATAAACACGTTAACCAAATCCAATATATATATATATATATATATATATATATATATATATATATATATATTATATGTGAGAGGTCAATAACCTTTTCAAGTTTACTCTGACCACTCCCCATAGCCTATTTATCTGTGTGGGGAACTTATCAACCAGGAGTGAGAAGAAGAACCAGAACAGAACTAGGTAAAAATCATTACTGATATAAACTAACAGTATAATGCCAGGATCCGAATAAGCGCTATCTCTTATTCAGGTCAAACTCCTGACGCTTTAAACGCTCGTCCACCGGTTCGCCATGTGTGTGATATGAAAACATAAATTTATATTTTGCTCAAGATGTTTCACAACACAATTGAACGTCACAAAAAGGAAATAAGTTACGATATTATTACAAAAAGTACAAATATTATGGATCTATCACAGTAAACCACATATACAGAGGAATAACACTGTTGTTCAACTAACCTGAAATACAAGATGGTGAAAAATATAAATTGTGTAATTTAAAATACTTACTGATGAACATCTTTTATTACTAGTAAATTTCATAAACGTCGGATTCTGGAGTTAATCATATCTGCCATACCTACTAAGTTATGCCACTAATTATTAAAATAATTTAAATTTCAGATTTGTCATAGAGAAATTAATCATTTTAATAAGCCCATTCCAACAGGCTTATTGCCTCAAAAATTCCTTTTTAATATTCTTTTCAGGACTTTTAAGTGCCAATAAATTCTTAATCTGAGCTAAAATTTTATTCTTCTGTAATGAGTGTCACTTTATATTCAACTAAAACAAACTGAGATATTTTTTGAATATTGTTAGTCTTACATTTATATCAAATGTAATAAGCTATCAGTTTATTCTTTAATTTATTACTTGTAGTCTTTTCTTTTATTTATTTTATATCCTTTGTTTGATTAATATTTTATTTCAATATTATTTACCATGTTTGCATAAATAAATGGGATAATTTTGTGGCATTTATATTTTAACATTGTTATGTTTATTTAATTATACTTTTTTTAATTTATTTAATTTCTATACTTCATAGATCATTAGTATTTTGGTTTCATGTATGTAAGAAGCTTTTTGTGGTCACCCTACATATGTTTCTAGATGTACATAATAATTAATCAAACGCTTTACTAAGTTAGTCTTAAATCACTTAGATGCTGCCAAAGTGATGGTATATTTATTTAGTGAAACACGGTAATCTCTTTACAATTATTGTTATTATATTCGTTACAAGTATATCATTTGTTGTGAACAATTGCTGGCTACGTTAATATTCAATTAAATTCAAAGCACTTTCAATTGATGTTTAAATTAATTTGTGTAATCTGTTTGTCCATTAGAATATGATTCAGAAATATAGAAATTAAAATTAGGAACTGGCTTTGATAATTAAGACCATATACAAATAAAATCGTCTAATAATAATAAAAAAAATTTTCTCTAATAGTAATCCTTTTTGTTAACTAATAATTTTTAATGTGAAGTAATATTTTCATTATATTCTATTATCACATACCAGAAATCTAATTGGTCTATTAATTTAAAATTTAATGGTGTTTTAGTCAATTGGGCTTCTGATGCTTTGTTGGATATCCAAAGATTATTTTTTTTAAAGGCAACAATCGGTATTGATTTTAAAAGTCAAGCAACCGATTGGGACATTTTGATGTTTTAGTATTAAGGTTAAATATGTCCATTTTATGTCTAATGTTTTTTTTCTTGTTTAAGTTACGGTTTTATAACAGGTTTCACTGTGGGTCAAGTCGAATGGTGCGCAATGAGATCAACTGTCCATAAGGGAGTTGGATACGTGCCTATGTGATTGTGAAGCTCATTATCATTATAAAGGTTCGCAAACGTACCCTCTGAAAAAAAAGAAAAGTAGTCGTATTATATTTAAAACTCTTCAAATTACATATTTGCTTGAAACCAATTTCAATTACTCACATCGGCTATGATGTTACAATGTGGGAACCAAAATGACTCCAATTTCAAAAATTTTCTGTGGAAGCCTTAACAATACTACTATTCTGATAATTTATTCTGGCAGTAGTTTAGATTTGCTGATGCCATGACCAGCTAGCTGTTATGACCTTCGTATCATTTGACGTTTTCTTCCACAAATTCTTCCAGTGCTAATTTCATTGTTTTCCCCTTCCCTTGAAATATGTCTTCTATCTACTTTATCTTACTTTTCTTTATGATCCGTTGAATTTTACTTTCCTTCCCAACTCTTTTGAAAAGGTACCCAACCATTTCACGTTTATGGGAGGGTGCATGGGTTAATGATACTGTACTGTTTTTGGAATATTCACTCATCTTTGAAGGTAATACGGTTCAATCAATGCAGATAAATTGTCCACAGTGTGCTAAAATCCACCCAACAACTATGTGGTGTCGAAAAATATAATTGGTGTGAGTAAGTGACCTATATTTTATGTTTAGCACATACTTTAAAAAAGTAAGAAAAATTAAAAAATTTATATATATATATATACAGTTTCGTGTATTTATTTAGCGAAATCACTATCGAGTTTTGACTTGCGAAAATATTATTTTTGTTCAATTATTTCAAAGAGTTACGAATTCAATTAAATTAACTACCTGAATCATTATTTTTCTTATAAATTAAATTATCAGTGCTTACGTTTAAAATGTACTAATTCCATATCATTTACCGCTACAGGATGTTATTATATTTTGAATAAAAAGAGAGATCTCTTTTAGAATAAGCCTGGCATAAATAAATAATATTATAATACAAAGGTGACAGAAAACTAGGTGTTCTAAATGCAAAGCACCTGACGGGGCTGGAGGGCTGTTATTTCACTGTATTGATCTACAGCTTGGTACAGGTACAGTGTTGGTGGCACCCTACCTACCCCCTCCCCTCCAAATGTAGGGTGTGGTAATTTATTCCATTTGCAGCACGTATTTTTGTAGCAGCTGGTCTTAACGATTGATACATTCAAATCCAAGCCTTAACACGACATTAATTAGTATTCTGTTTAAATTTTTAAAAATTACGATTTTAGTAATGAAGATATTTTGTTAGTCTGTTACATTAAATTATAACTCATTTTATAGTTCCAGTTTATTTGAATAAATAAGTATAGTTAAAACAAATATATATATATTAAGAGGGCTTGTAGAGTATATTATACATTTGACAACATTTATGTGATTATTTAATAGAATAAAAAAATAATAGTAATAATGAATGGGATGTGAATTAAGTCAAAAAAAATAAGTTTAGCTATCTAAAATATTTCTTGTTAAGTCATATGAATATTTTAAATTCTTTCTAAAACAAAATAATTATTTTACAACACTTATCTACATTCAATGGTATAAATTGGCTATGAGTTTGGACTGTGGATTTAAAATTTCAGAATATTAATTCCAAACTAGGATGGTGGTACTTCACTCATTGACTAAATTTCACTATTATTCCTGTAATATATCTGAACTAATGAGTGGGTTTATCAAAATACGTTACAACTATCCCCTCTACACTACTATAACATATGTTCTAGGCAGTTTTGATATAATATGAATGATCTTCCCCTTATAAGGTTTTATAATAACTCCCCCAAACAGAGTTAAATACTTAAAAATACTTCCGATACAATGACGCCCCTTTGACACATTTCTTACAGAGTGATATTGTATAGCAACTATCAAATATCTTCAATAGCTGTTATGATTTAAACAAGAACCTATGTTCATAAATATGAGTATTTTATTTAAATCCTCAAGGAATTTTACAAGATTAAAACCTAGCTATCGAAAAGTACGCTGTTTACGTACGTCTATATAAACATTTCTCGTGCTAAATGAACTTCTGCCATGTCATAGGGTCTGTGACTGTAACTGATAAACTGTTGAGTTTCTTTTTTTATCCAAACAAAACTTTATGGGGAGCATTATAAATATTTAATATTTTTGAAAGTTAAAAAATAAAATAACCAGAATATTTTCAATACATGACTAATGTATTCTTTAAATACTTTAAATGCAGGGATTAAAATTGTACACCTAGAAATTTGAAAAATACAATGTGTAAACTAATTCATGAGCACGAAAAAATAGTGATGCTTTTAAATTACTTTTTATACTGATAAAGTACTTTAAACTGTAGGGCCTTTTCTATCATCACTTGGGGGGGGGGGGTTATATTTGACCCAGCCTTAGGTGTCATTGCTTGTCTCTGCTTAGACCCTAGCACTCTAATATGTCTAATAATAACAATTACCAGCATTCTTAAAAAGCTAACATATAATATGAAAGTAGATTCTTCTTCCTTTAATAGGAGCAAAAAATAATTGTCAATAGGAAAACAATTTGTTAAATTGATCAATAGTTAACTAACATTGGCTTTTTAGTGTCCTTTATATTTAAAAATGTATAAATATGAATAATATCTGTCATTATTATCTGTAGTGGATAGGAAGAATATGTCTTAATTTAGATAGCTTATTTGAAACCTGACGTTATCAATTTGAGCTGATATATCTGTAAAATGCATGTTATTTGCTTGATGGTTCTTTAATATTATAAAAATTTAATAGTAATAATAATAATAATTTAATTTAATAATAATTGTATAGTTTGATCTAATGATTAAGATTCTTAAGATCCTATCAAGAGATTACCGCTTGAAAATCCATATCAAGAAATAAGATAAAAGAATTTAGTAGTTTTATTTAATTTTTATTGCATACTGGCCTAAATTAGACAACAATTAAACCACTTATATACTTGGATGGCCATTTGATATGTAAATAAAAATATAATTTTGTACCTAGTTATGTTTAAAGTCAAATACAAATGTAATTAAGGCAGGAAATAAAAAAAACATATGAGTTACTGGGTTAGGGTAAAAGTCATTAACATATTTTAGAATCTTCATTTACACTACTTCTCGAATTATGTCATTTTTATGATAGTTTTAATGCATAACTGTCTAAGTCAATTCAATATAAGAAATGATGTACTTTCACTGTGATTCTACTCTATTAAGATATAACAAATAAATTGGTGATCATGTTCCAGGAAATTTATTAGAGCCCTAGTGTTTACTTGTCATTCGGAGCCATTATTATTCATTATCGGTTATCATTCAAGTCATAAAACTATCCAGCGTCTTATATTATTTAAGTTTATAGTAATTTAAAAAATAGTTCATAACCATTTTATTTATCTGAGCATATTTTGACAATTATTATTGATATCGACGCTGAGGAAAACTATAAGTTTTAATAAATATTGTTTCTGAAAATTAATGTTTTTTTTTCAGATCGTAAAATTTAATTTAAGTCAGTGAGGGAGTTATTTCAACGGCGTATTATTATGTTTATTTGGTTTATTGTATTGATTTAATTGTTATTACTGTAACATTAAATTTGACAAATTAATTACTTACCATTTTCCTAGTTTCCAAGACAACATTATAGAATACCACAGTCAGGGAGGTGTAGTTCTCTATCTCACTTCCACTACTGTCTCCATCTATTTCGCATCTCTGCTTTCAGTAGGTCAAATTCTAAGTGACCTGTCTAAAAAAAATGCACTTATCCTACTATAAATATAACCAGCAATTAATACGGATACTTATTAATATCTGATATTATTTTCTTTTTATATTTTGAAAATATTTTCTGACATTACTTAAAATAACTCATTGTATTGGTTCAACAAAATATATCAAAAACAGGTGGCGAATCCCTGAGATGTGTACGATAGGTCGCACGATGCAAGGGAGATTAGTAGCCAGTACTATTGACTATTGCCACTCTGGCTGACTGAAAGTTGATCCTTTGACAAACCACTGGTGGAAATTGCAATTAATAGCTCATCTTGGATAATAGGAGAATCTATTTTATATAGTTATTTGTTATAATTGTTTCATTCGAAACAAAATGCATGATAAAAACAGGAATAAAGGCGTTGTATTTTATATAAACAATGTTTCATACGGTGTTGTATAGTACTATGTTACATGTACTCAATATAAAGAAAATAAATTTTGAATTTTCAAAGTAAAATAAAACGCACAAATACACCGGGAAGTTCGTACACCTTTAACATACGTACAACTTTATCGTCAGTGGTTTAACAATATGGTTTATTTCAACTCTACGCTTCATATTTATTATAATGATGAGTTATATTTAACATTAAACGAATATTAATTATCCATTCTAGTTCTTAGTTCATAATATGAGTATATTCTTTTTATTAAAATCGTCAAGAATAACACTTTCACATATTTGACTACAGTTACTCAGACTAATTACTCAGTATTTTACAAAAGGATCATAACAGTATTTTGCTGTCCCCGTAACAATTACATCACCTATCAAATGATACTTGAAGTGCTATGATATGACTATTGTTATTAACGGAATTATCAAAATAAAATACTAAATATATATATATATATATATATATATATATATATATATATATATATATATATATATATATATATATATATTAAGCAATTTTGGTGGAGCGAAAGTACCCATCAAACCAACATTTATTACATAACACAAATAAAATAATTACAATTCTTTATTTAATTGATTTATAAAGAAGTTCAAGCGAGCTCTTATAACTGGAATGCCAATAAAGAAATTCTTAGAGGGAAAACTATGTTTTCAAAATCTTTAAGTAAATATTTGATTCCATTGTAACGATACAAAGAAAGATTAAATGCACTGAACAGTTGTTCAACGATTAAGAGATTTTCAATATAATCCATTTCATACTTCGAACAGACGTTGTTTAGCGCCAAGTACCATTTCAAACATTTTAGGATCACCGTTACCTTTCCACTTTACTAAGAAGATTTTCTTGAAAGTTTATGACCATTTCAAACTTTATTTTCTCATTGATTTCATCGTACACAATATATGTACAGGTGAAATCTTTTTTTAGTGTTTCAGTTTGCATAAGTTTCTATTACAAGATAATACCTTTGTATTATAATGATATTGGAATTGAAAACTTTGTAATATATTTTGATAATTACCTATAGATATTGACTCATATTTCTTATTCTATTCTCTTATACCAATCTGTTGTCACCCATATTAAATTTAGTTGTGTTAAATAACTATACACCGAAGAAAACTAGGGATTTTAAATTAATTTTTTACTTCTTGAGAACTAATTTATTTGATCGTGTTTGTAATTTGAATCATATAATAAAACTAAAAAGATAATACGGGCACTCTGAATAATGTGTTATTGAACAAAAAGAAGCGCTACCAAATCCATCATGGAGCACTACCAACTATTCATGATGAAGCGCTACCAACTGTCCATGGTGGAGCGCTACCAACTGTCCATGATGGAGCGCTACCAACTATTCATGATGGAGTGCTACCAACTATCCATGATGGAGTGCTACCAACTATCCATGATGGAGCGCTACCAACTCTCCATGATGAAGCGCTACCAAATATCCATGATGGAGCGCTAACAACTATCCATGATGGAGCACTACCAACTATCCATGACGGAGCACTACCAACTATCCATGATGGAGCGCTACCAACTATTCTTGATGAAGCGCTACCAAATATCCATAATGTTGTAGGAAAGCTCTTAGTCTTGAACATTAAAAAGATACACAGAGTTGGAATTTTTCCCTTCTAAATGTGACAATAATGTATTCAGATTGGGAAACCGAAATCAGAACACTAATTTTATAGATTGACTTTGAATTTGGGTAAAATTATTGTTAAGCCAGTTAAAACTATTAACCTACCAACCCAACCATACTCGTATTGTGGTAATGATCCACCCACCCTCCCATACACGTACTGTGCTTTTAACCAAACCCACACTCCCTATACGTACTGTTGTATTAACCCCCACTCTACCATAAACTTACTTTGGCATTGAGCTATTAGTATTTTTATCCTAAATATAGTACAAATTATATATTGCATCGGAACACTAACAGCCTACTAACACTGACACCGAATAGAAATGTATTTTGTTTGTATAAAGCTTAATTATGGACATAAAGAACAAATTTAACTTACATTGACGGTCACTTTTACACCACTTTACTAAGAGTTCAAGGCTGGTTGGAGCCATTCAGGATCAAGGCAACTTGCCAAAATCCCTGACTTTATTGTATTTATGTTTGGCTGAGCAACCCAGATTTCAGAATATGAATTTGTTGGAAAGTGAAGTGTTATTATAATGGGAACTATACATTTTAAATGTTATAAGTAATTTATGCAATAATAAGTGGATACATAGTAAATTAGGATGAAAATGCAGTGTAATAATAATGCAGAAATAACGTATTATTAAAAGTTAAGCTTAAAAGTCCTAAGACACATAGGACAGTTAAATAACCAAGTAGACCTTTAAATATCAATACATTTATCAGGTAATATCTGTACTTCATGTTTTCAACCTCACTGGACTTAAAAATAACTGTAAAATTATAAAAGTTAGTTCACTTTATTACAACTGCCTAGTAGATCTTAATTTGTAAGTGGGTTTGTGCTCATAATGTTGTCTATGTTTTTTAAACGCCATTTTATATTTTCCAGTATATAAATTGAGACACGTTTAGTGCTACTGTTGTGTTAATTATTTAATTGTAGGCTAATTTTATCTTACAATTAAGATTAGAATATTTAAGTTTTTGTCATATACCATAACTTAAGAATTTGCAACATTTTAAATAATCCATAGAACAAGCACTCATTCATACTCAATTTTGAAAATGCATTTTCTCCTTTTTTGTATTATAAAGTAAAATTATCAATTTCAGATAAAATTTTGGTGACTATAAGGGCAAGTAAATAGTTAAAATATACAAGATAATTATTTAATGAATAATATAAAGAAACAAGATCAATCTTCCCCCTAACACGATAAAAGTATTAGGGAACCCTAACTTCTCCTTTCAAACAATTGCAATATTAGTGTAATTCTCCCTTTCATTTGATCAACATTGCTTCTTTGGACGCCTGCATCTCTCACTTGATAACATCACTAAATGGTGTTCCTCTAATGCTACTGTATGCTCTTAAACGTTTCAAAATGCAAGGTCGTCACTTACTCAAGAAGCTGCAGTCTATTATTGATCGCCTACAGGATTGATGGAGCGGAGATGAGTCGCTGTGAAGTTATCAAAGATCTTGGGGTGTGGTTCAGCTCAACTTTATCGCCCAACCAACACATTGATCACATCTGCCCAACCAACACATTGATCACATCTGCTCCAACGCTTCAAGACTTCTGGGTTTGCTGTATAGAACATCAAGATCAGGCTTATCAGCGGCATTCTTGGTGTTTCTCTACAAGGCTCTTATTCGGCAGCTCCTAGAATATGCCTCTGTTGTATGGACGCCTCATCAGCTCTACCTGTCGACCCGCTTACAAGAAATTCAAAGGAGATTTGTTTTACAACTATACTTCAAAACTGGCCAACTACTTCAGCCCGATCTTCTAGTGGAGATGTTCAACCTTCACCCTTTTTAACTTCGTCGACACGTTGTTGACTTGGTATTTCTCTTCAAACTCATAAAAGGAACTGTTGATTGCCCAGAATTACTGGTAAAAGTCAACCTGAGGACTCCTGTCAGAACAAGATCACAGGATATATTTGCCCATCAACACCACAGAACAAACCACCTCAAAAATTCCCCAATGAGTAGATTACAGGAGATGGGCAATCTTGTTACCTGTAATGTGGACTTTTTCCACGATTCTCTTGGATCATTCAGGGAAAAACTATTCACACTTCAACCTCATCTACTTCGACAATAGATCAATCCACTCTTTTCATTCTAAATCTTCTCCGCCTTCTTTACCCGTCCACACAAATAATTGGTTCTTCTGATCCCCATTTCTACACCACCTTTTCTATACACCTGTAATGCAACCACTGCATCAAGCATTATCTGTAGATATCTGCATGTTTTGTATTTATTATTGAATGTTGTATCTATTAGTTTATACTATATTATATGTATTAATCTGTTATATATTGAATCTATTACAGTTGTATGTTTATTGTAAGGTATTGTTTTTATGTGTATCCACACAATTGTAAATGACACTGTCAATTTATATGGAACATCTTTTACGTATATATAATTTACAATACAATCCTTACTTGATAAAATTTACATACAAATATTTAGAATTAATTTTTAACCGTACTGTTTTAAAATAATATAGCAAATAGTTAAATCTAAAACAGTTTACATAACTGATGTAATGTAATATTAGTTATTAAAAGTTAATAAAATGTATCAAAATATAACTCTATAATTAACTTAACTCTTAAGAAGTTCACTAAAATTTGTGGCCAACTTAGTTTGAACTATTACTTTTCCATACACATACAGAAACAATGTATACTAGACACCTACTTTCTCAAGAGGGTGGTTGTCTTTCCGACTGCATTGCAGCTTGTCATTTATAGTAGACTAACTTAACACCAGCATAAATGTATCACCAGTTTAAAATGTGTCAAAACACGTTTTGTATCTAGTATTCACACACAGTCCCAATAAATATTACTTTATGATAAATGATACTTACTAAATTTAAACCATTAAAACTAATATTTATAATTGATTTGATATTTCCACAGATTTTTCTTTTCATTAAGGAGATAAAGATATTGTTAATATATTGTGTGCTAATGAACAATATTATATATGGTTAAGATGCTACATAATGGTTAAATAGTTGGTTTAGGTAAATAATTTATTATTATTTTCAAATAAATATTTTACATAAAATAAAGTAACTAACGTATATATATATATATATAGATGATCAATGAAAATCTAACCATCATTATCTGATACCCATAAAACTTAAATAAGTTGTGACTTAATCTTACCATCTTGAAATCTTCTCAACCTGGTTCCTTACAACTAGTAAATTGCTCCTCACGTACAGTTTTGGGTTGATAGTCATTTTAATTAAATTTGTTAACCCTAGAACTGGCAATCATTGATTTTCTACATTCAAAGTTTGTTTGTGTGATGGCATTCGTTGACATTCGACGTTAGAACGCACTGCTTTAAGCGGTTTTATTGTGTTTGAATATTAATATATTGCGTTGCGTATCGTATCAATGTGTATAAAAAGAGTCATTGTTTATTTTTTGTAAATTTGATGACTTTGGAACACCGGTTACTAACACAACGTCATAAGAAGAAGTATAATACTATTTCTGAACTTTGTTTGGTTATTTTTTTATATTATCAGTTCTCATGAGCCTACACTCTTTTGTATGTTAACTTTATTCGACGATTAAAATGTAGTTCGCTAAGTTTGGAATTAGAACTTTGGAAGCTACACTCTACAGACTGAAGCCTTAACTACTGATCTGCCACGCCATGTTTTGGCGAATAGAATATTTCCTATTTAGCCTATTAAGCTTTTTAGGCATACGAATCTAAACAAATACATAAGAAAAGCAGTTTTTGACATAAATAAACACAACTAAAACAAGTGCCTTGCACCAACGTATGAAATATTCTTTGCAATATTATTTCAATAATAAAAAAATCTCTTTACATAATATTTTTATGTCAAATTGATAAATAATATATAGACTAAAGTAGTTTGTTTTGCTTGTACAATATATTGTTATTAGGACATCGAGTCTTGTTAATTTGTTTCCTAACAGTAAATGGAAGACTACTTTGTAAAATTATTTAAGTTTAGGCAAAAAATGTACTTTATTATGCTAAACAAAAATTCTTTTGTTTATTTTTAGTTTTGTTCATTTAACAAAAGATTTAACTAAAAACAATTAAAATAGTTTGTTTCTTTTATTGTTATACATTTGTCATAGATTTTTAAACAATATATAAGAAAAGTAATCTCTGAAATGACACGGCATGAATAAAAAAACCTGCTGCTCAAATATTAGTTTGTCTACTACACCAATACCTCAGTGAGCCAAGCAAATAAACAAAACTATGCAAATACCAGGTAAAATCTACCTGGAACAAACTGCCACGTTTTTGTCTCCTCCAATATTGTCACAGGAAAGTTTCGGTACTTGCACGGGTTGGATATTGTGAAATACTTCTTATACATGAAATAAATTTCGTAGTGTTTCAATCTCAATTCTGAATTTTTAGTTTGCTAAAACATATAAGTAGCCTAATGCAAAATAATTAATGATGAAAATCCAGTTCCTAACGCTATGTGATTAGCGTTATCTATAGCATTACCCTTGATATAGAACAAATACATTGTTCTATATCAAGGGTAACCTTGATATAGAACAAATACATTGTTCTATATCAAGGGTAAAGTAGGTTTATCGTATCTTCATTCTGCTTCTTAAATATTTATGAAAATCCTTTTAATATTTTAAATTAATGACAGCAAGACATTTACTTTTCTCGTAGAAAATCAAAAAGGTCATAAAGAGCTAAAGACTATCAAAAACCGTAATAAGTGTAATATTATACTTGCATATTTATTTTGAATAGGCATATGCATTTTACTTGCTAAAGATAGGCACATGACCTGTCTAATTTTAAAGGGTAAATAAATCAATGCACAAACAAGAATAAATATAACAAAAACTAACATAGGCAAAACAAAATTTTAAACAAAAGACACTCAATAAACCACTTGCCCTGGCGTGGAATCCAAGATGTTATAGTGCCAGCAAAAACCTATTGATAAGAAATCCTTTAAATTTATTATTTAATGAACTTATATAAATACTTATGATAGATGGTTGTGTAATTTTACACAGTAAACTAAAGGCGAATTTTTTAAAACAATATTTAGGTTGAAAAATATACTGCAAATAAGAAATGTCACTAATATATCCGTCCATACGTAATCAGGAAATTTATATGTACAAAATGAGCTTATCTTAGAGTATTATAGCTCTTAAATACACATAATAGTTATATATTTTATATTCTTAAATATTAAATAAAATATTTTTGTTGAGCGTCGTCACATCAATACCATGTAATATGAAAAATATTAAAACGTTTTAAAAACTCGTTATACGTGTATTTATTTTAAGAAATACGTTTCACTTGACTTTTTAAATTCAGCATAACACTAAAATGAAACTAACAGTATTCCAGCACTATAACCCAGCTACTTGTGGACAAGTTGTTGTAGGTAGTAGATTGCACTATCGGTATCTCTAAAACTGAAATGTCATCTACTTAAGGTTGACATTTACGTTTGAACTACAAAAAATTCTGCGATGTTTGTCTTTAATGTTGGCCAGGGGTTGGTTGTCTACTGCAGAGAACTGTGTATCAACATTGTTAGTTAGCTGGAGGTTAAACCAATAGTATTTCATCTATAAAACCAACATTCTGAGTGTTTAGGTATTTTAGGTCTGCTACACCTAAAAACACCCACCCACCCACATACGTACAGTGTTACTGACCCACCCACCCACCCACATACGTACAGTGTTACTGACCAACCCTCCCACCCATATACATACGGTGTTACTGACCCACCCACCCACCCACATACGTACAGTGTTACTGACCCACCCGCACACCCATATACATACGGTGTTACTGACCCAACCCCCCATATGCATACGGTCTCTGTCCAGTCTGTAACAACTGGTACAGAGTTGTTAGACTGGTGTGCTATTAATAAGTGGTCTTTTCTAAGGATGTATAGACTTAATTAGATAACAGATGCTACAATACCTTTTTAATAACTATACGAATATAGACGAATCCATACCTCCCTGATTGGCATCTTATATAAAATAAAGACTCAATTACAAAATTGTTGTATATTTATGGATTAATAAATACTACCAACCGTTATCAAACTACAATATTATTCCACTGAAAAGAATAGACTATCCTAAACAACGTGGAAATATACTTTTACTGTCGTATACATTCTCTATAATTATCCTGATCTAAAAAAATATATAAATTAAAGAATGAAAATGATTTTATTAAAAGGTCTAGTTAGGTTTTAAGGCATCCCCAACAGTTAACCTCCAATACACAAAAAGATAAATTTGTAAAACAGTCCTATCAGTAATATGGAATAATTGTAGACCCCCATAGTCTGTTTTACACTTGTCATAAGGTACAATTTAAATTTTATATTTTAAATTCACTAACTTTCGTGGCATCGGTTGAGTATTAACCTCTAATTTTGCTTCAAGTTCTAGAATCCTCCCCTTAGAAATTTATATTTTGAGACCAATTTAAGTTTATTGTTTCATAAGTTCTGTAACACGTAGGCATATTTGACCCATGATGTATGGATCTAATACAGTGAGCTGTGCAATTTTGTTACCATATGTTTTTGTCGTGTGTCATATATATATAAATAAAATACCTTCCTCGTAAGTAAAAATGAAAGAAAGTACTATGAATTGTTTCTTCTTTTTATTTTACTACAGTAAACCGATTACATTTATGTTTATCAGATTGTATTTGAAAGCGATTATTTCTCTGGAAATCATCGAAATTATATGGGCTTATATGACAACAGTAAAACAAAGTTATTTTTCTTTTTCAATAATATCCTGCAATAAATATAATAATATTAAGCATTATGTTTAAAAACACATACAACATAATAAATTTTTTTGTTTCTAAACGAAGTAAATTTTAAATATATTTTGTGAGGACTGGTTCAGTAGTTTATTGGTCTAAGAGGTCCAAAATATACCATACGCTAAAGAGATCCATCTGTTCACCCATACATGCTCTCAAGAAAACGTTCTAATTGTTCTAACTAATACAGGTTAGTTATTTTTAGGCCATAAAGCTCATTTTTCTCATTTAATAAACCTTTATGGTAGTATATACAATATCACTTTGATTATTAACCAATCACATAAATTGATAATTAATATAATCGGGAATTTGCACTAGAATATCAGCTCACTCAATAGTATATTGCCAGTAGGGGTGTGGAAGTTTTACTGTAGATATGCATTTCACTTTGGTTTGTAACAAACTGGAATGTTGCTCCAAGATCTAAACTTTGTAAATAATATAGAAACATATGTATTAATTTTGGTAAAGAATATGTATGAAAGTTATAACAATAAACCTATAGTGTAGTACGTAATACTAACATCAACAAATAAACTAATAATCCTTTTAAATAACAATCCCTAGTTAAACTAATATTTTGAATACTAATTTAATATTAAATACTAAATATATTACTCAGGTAAATATTTCTTGTAAAATTATTTTCAATATTGCACTTATTACAAAGACCATTACAAAATTTACTGATTGTTTCTTTTGTTGGGATTGATTAGATTTCTAGCAATAAAAAAATAGATTTGCCATCCCAAAAAGTACTGTTTCTAAAATTTAATTTTAGTATCAAATTGTGCCTTTTTCAAACAATAATATAAAATTCTCATTCTTAATAATAAACCTATTATTGTATAGACAATGAAAACAAAAATAATGCATCACAAGTGTTATGACATTAATATAAATAACCCTATTACCCTAACTTATTCATTCATCCATTACAATCATATACAAAAAAGGACATTCATCAACTACCTATAGTGTTTGTAACACCCACAACAATCAATGGGGAGTGTCTAGCCAATTAGGTTGGCTTTCCAGTCATGTGCTAAGAACTTCACCAGCTTGTTAAATGACTGAGACAAAATAATATTAGTGAAGCGGGGCTTAAATATTTTTGGAACTGGAGGAATTTTTGTTTACAAAAATATTTGACTCCCAAATGAGAAGCATTCTATTTTGCCAGGCATTTTACACCTTTGGATTTCCTAGAACACGATGGGTGATCAAATTAATTGGCTAGACTCAATAAAACTGTTATGCTTTAAAAATAAATGGCATTGATTTTGTATAGTAATTTTATTCCTTTCTGTATGGCTGGTCTAAAATTATTTCTATAGTTAAAAATGCTAAACAGAATGTGTATTTTAGAGTGCTTGTACCTTTGCATTTTAAAAGAAAAACAACTGTTAATTTTTAAACAATGCAAATGTTATATTATTTAATTTCCCGATTTTTAACGATAAAAAGCAATATTTTTCTTTTAACTATATTACAAATAAAAAAAATATATAAGAATGTAGTCATATTGAAATCGAAATAAAGAGCAATTTTCAGATTCATGCCGTTTTATGTAACTAAATACTGATTAACATTGTTAGGGATCAAGGTATGTTTGTTTATGACTATTGGGTCATTAGTATTACCACTCAGACCCGTGCTATCCACCCAGATAGTTAGTTTTTACATATTTTAAAATTTAATGTACATGATTTTTAAGTAAAATAGATAGTATTTCATTGTTCTTATTTTACACTATCTTGTTTCACTTCTTTTGGTTACACCTTTTCCAAAGACGAGTCTACTCTATAATAGTTACAATAGCTTTGGTATTATAAAAACAATAGAATATGTTACAGTTTTACGAAAGCTCGAAAATTCAGAGATACCAAGTTAAACTGCTTAAATTAATTAAATAATTTTAATTATCATGGCAAATTAATGGAATAACAGTTTTAATATTCAACGTAATATTACGTGAATTCAAAACTACATAAAAATTAGTATGTGTCATATTGTCAGTTCTTGAAAATGGTATTTTATTTATTTAATAGACAAACACTACTCTTAAAAACCAGAAGTTATTTATCGTGGTTTAGAGAGTGTTAACTGTATTGTATGCTACAAATTTCGTTGTCTTTTACACAGAGTATTGTATGTAAAAGCTGTAGATACTATACTAATATTAGTTTACTCATCGTAAAATATGTCAAGTTCTGCTTGGTAAAATTTTAAATTGTAGGTTTACGGGTGATTGAGTGACTACATACCACTGTATGTGTATGGGTAGGTGGGTGAGTCAATAATTTAAATGAAATTATTATGCTTGCATAAATAACTATCGAAACACACAGTGAGTTGCTTGTTGGATTTGGGATTAGATGAATGTTTTGAGATTGGATTTTAAGTTTTGGATCTTTCACCACGCTACTTCACTACTACAATTATTTATTACAGAAATGTGCATAAGTTACACGATAAACATGCCGGTTGTTTACGTCATGATATTTTTTTTATGTATTTAGAACCCTTTTCTGCAAATAAATGTTTAAATATTTATTTAAACTTACGATTAATAACGCGTAAATTACATTTTGTTGGACGTGAATACACTTTTAATATACGTTTCGTTATTTACTGTAATAGTACTGCGCCTGGACATATAATGTTCGTATTCCTGCTGTAATAGTACTGCGCCTGGACATATAATTTTGGCATTCTTGCTATAATATTACTGCACCTGTACATATAATATTGGTATTCCTGATGTAATAGTACTGCACCTGGACATATAATGTTCGTATTCCTGCTGTAATAGTACTGCGCATGGACATATAATATTGGTATTCCTGTTTTTAACATTATTCGCCATGGTATGATAAAAAATTATGACTTCCATATTAATACCAGTGATGCCCAATATATAATATTATAAATATTATTGTAATTCTTTAATTTTCATTAGAATGTCATAGAAATGTCAACAAAACAATATTTAGTAATTGTATCCAATATGTTTTACTATGTATAATTTAAAAATTCTTAGGATGAGTGACAAAAATTTAAATAAACCCCTTTTAATGCTTTCTTAATGATAATGTTATATTTTAAAATTATTTCCTACAAACAAATATATTTCGTGTTGAAAATCTATCTTTAATGATTTGAACAAGTTTACTTGGAAAAAACATATATATTTATAATTCTAAGCATACTTTACTCTACTTTTTCAAAAGGTTTAAGGTGATAATTTTAGTTAATTAATTAGTTAATATATATGGACACTTTATAAAAGCTAAAATATCAGTGTATTAGCATCATTACTCTAATCTCATAAAGTTGGTAATTTTCAAGATACTGCCAATAAAGTTGGAGGTAGTACCGAGATTTAATAACATGTTTTTAATATACAGGTTACCGCAATAATCAGCTATGTTGACTCGTAAAGTGGTGGTAAATTGAAACTTTTTCCGAGAAAAATTCTCTTGAAGTTACATTCTCTACAGGTAAAATAGTAAATATTTATTAAAACACTTTTTTTACAGTTGACATGTAAAACGTAACTTAATGATTTACTCGAAATAAATTACTTTTAAGAAATTTACTTAATTTGCATCCTTTAATATAACTTTAAATTTACGATTAAATCTTATTTTGTCTTAAAACCAAGTCTCATCACAAAATTAATATAGTGTACATTTGTCAGTGATTGAATGCTTTTTAAAAATACTTCCCAACACATTTATGAAATAGTTCATGTTACTCTGTCTGCCATTAATTCTAATGACCATTATCTTGTAATACTTTACCTAAAATATTCGCATTATACAGATATAGTCGATGGTGTCTCTCTCACACTCTCTGACGAGAAAGAATAGACGCTCCACTCAATCTACCGGCCACTTATGGAACTAACTTTCCACCAGGCCGAATCTTTCATTTAGGGGTCTGCAATTCTACTAGAGATTTGTGTTCTTGTTATATACTAATACAGTGGACCTTCGGGGATACAGACCCTTCAGCCTCCGTTTGAAGCAGAAGTGAACACCACCAAGCTTGCAAGAAACCTATGTTTTGTAACTACGTAATGTTAAACAAACCATTTTTATTTTATTGTGTGAACTACTTTTAATAGTCGTTTAGAAAATGAAACATTGTGATTATACTGGTATGTTACACAAAACATACTTTTCAATATTCATTTTATTTCTAACAGTATGGGCGCAATGCTGTAACCCAGCTTCTTGTGTACTAAGTGTAGTGGAGATTGTAGGCGATATAGTCTATATCACAGAATATAGACCTATATTCTGTGGTTCTATGCTCGGTTTCTTAATACCGACATGGCATCCGCTCAATGGTTGCAACTATCGTGGACATTTCTAGAAAGGTCTGTGGTGTCCATGTTAGATGGTAGTCAGATTTCGTATGTTGTGAAGAAACATAACTAAATATCAGGCTTTTCAGTTAACTGAAACTCAGACAAACAGTACAAGGTTTGACTCCACATAATGCTATAGGTCCCCCAGTTTTCTTGGTTATTGGGCTAAATAGCTTTTTCTGAGGAACAGTCGATCTTAGTAACAATGACTACACTCTTTCATCTACAATAATCAAACTCATTCGTCTATCATATTCACCTATATCTTGACGATCAGCGTGGTTAACATAGTCAAACATGTTGTATTGTGTTAACTGTCTCACAGGGATCACTGGGATATTTTTAAACTCATATCTGTCTAGAAACTTTTAATTTTGTTCTAAATAGAGGCCAGCATAAAAGTTGTTTTTGGATAGTATATACTACATTTTATTTCAATTTAATCAGATAAATATTAATTTCTTACAAACGGAATATTCTTTTTAAAAAACAACTTTTTAGTCAGAGTCTCTCGTCTGGTAAAGACGGATTAAAACCTGTTATAAATAAATACTAAACGCCTAATTAAAAAAAAATTAAATTAATGTTCTAATAAACCTAATATAATATAATTACCTAAAATAATTTAAAAAACAATATAAATAAAATGAATTAAAACTATATTTTTTCGTTTCATAACCAATGTTCCAAGACTCAAAAACTATAAATCATACAATATTGTGCTCTTTTATCTATTACATTATAAAATTGGCACGATTCGTTTTTTTTAATATTTCAAAAAGCACATATATGCTCCATGAAATCAAAATGTCTAATTTCCTTAGTTGAGCCATGTATAGTATGTCTCAACACTTTTAATGAAAGAAGAGATTACGACTAATCGATGATTTAACATTCAGGACCAAATACTGAGGAAAAAATTAAGATAATTATTTTAGAGGAAAAATCACAATTTTAACACATAGATAATTAACGTTGGTGATGGAACAGTTGTAGAGTAACACAGTCATGCTGTTGTATCAGCTCTGCAAATTAGTTGTTGATTGTATTGTTATAACTAACTAGTATGTTAACTAACATCAATCATGGTTCGATGTGTTTACCTAACAATGTGTTGATTCAAGGTGATTGCAAGTAATCTGTGCTAGCCCAGTATGGTAGAGGAGGTAGTTGAAAAATAGTAAAAAAATATGGAATTAATTTTTGGCAATATCAGCTGACAAGTTCTAGAATGGCCTAGTGGTTTTAAAAACCATTAACAAATTAGTTATTTCCCCCACCTCTTGAATGTTGAAGTCCAATAATACCTAACTAACATCCAACTAATATAATACTTTTTTCTGCTTAACTAATATAAGTCTACTCTGTCCGTAAAAAGAGACTAAAACTAATTTTCCACCATTGCTACAGAAATAAATGGAACTTCACCCTATAAACGGATCTTTTCCGTTAATTTACTACTATTATTTTTTTATTTCCATTAATGCGCTACCATTTGATAAATATTTTATTAGTCTAAAAACTGTTTCCACTCATTTTTACATTCACCTTCCTTATCCGCTAGGAATCCGATATCACTGGTCTTATCTTGTTGCTTTCCAAGAACTTACACACAGAGAGCGCATGAGGCGATAAGTCAATCATTAGCTTTACCAGTTTTTGATCAACTTTAGTAGCTACCTAACCTAACCTAACCTAACCTAACCTAATATAACCGCAATGCGATAAAAAAATTTAGAGGTAGTGAAGTAACCGAAAAATAATGGTAGTGAATTAACGGTAAAGTTGACTATAAACTTAAGGAAAACAAGGTTTTACAATCAGAATCTGTTTACACAAAAATAACGTACTAATAACTTATTTAAATGTACAATAAAGTAAATTTTATCAAGATTGACTTTCAAATCAGACACTAAATAAAAAGATATTTTTCGGGTCAATATATCTCCTGAATAATACATGTTTGGTTTTGCAATTATAAGTCTGTTTTTAGTTTTTTATTCGCTCGCCAGTTTTAATGGGCCTACAAACCTGCGCGAGAATTATATTGAAACAGGAAATTACCAAGTAGTTATTGATTTTATTAACATTAATCTATACTGTATTGTAAATTCAAATTAAACGTTTATACAGCCATATTCCTTTCATATACAGCTTAAAAAGGAATATGGTATATTATTCAAGAGTTATTTTATCCAAAGTTTTTTTCTAGAGAAGAAGTTAAACGATGCTCACCTGTGGTAGAAAGCCTCTTGAAGTAACGTGAGTTATGGCTCAAACGTGACCGAGAAAGATCCTCCTCGGCCCAGACACAGCATCCTAAACCTACGAAGGTCTTAGGATAGGATATTTATGGGGCCTTTAACCATGCCAATGGTATACTATTGAACAACAATTGTTGTTAATTAGAGTGCAATTGATTAGGAAAAATCATTAACATGATAAAAATACACTTTGTGATTAGATATAAATAAATTTACAAAAATATTTTCTCCACATTAATTATAATTGAATTACAATCGATTAACACATATTATTTAATACGGTTTTATTTCATATGTCAGAATATGATTTAATTTAACTTACGAACTTTTATATATTTGAGTACAGAACAAAATTATCTTACTAACACAAATAGTGTGATTCTATTTATAATAGTACACTAAACGTGATTATAGTACACATAGATTAAATTTTTATTATTATATTGACCCACTATCCCACACACCTGCATATGTATTATATTAATAATAAAAATATTTAAACTGAAAATGTACTAATTTATATGGTAATCACGTACTAATGGATATAAGGTAAGGGTACTTCCCATAAATGTAAAAATTTTCAATATCTTAAAACGTTCTTTTGTACTGTTCAGATTTTTAAAGCAATTGCCAAGAGAAATACTTTAACATATTTCCTTACGAGTTCACAAGTATTCAGTAACTGTAAAATACACATCGATACAATTGAATTTGAAAGAAGATAGTAAGTGTAAACAAGTGATGTAAAGTCTATATATAAATTAATATTAATAAATGAACAATCAGATGAAATATTAAGTTAATTTAAAGGATTTTCGATTGTAAAGTAAGAAATGTCAAACAATCACTTCAATTATGTGATTGTTTGAGAAAAGTTTTTTGATTAACTTTTGATTCTTTGATTATTAGGATTTAATTTAAATTTTATTTAAATACTCAACTCTTTTAGAATCCAGAAAAATTAATTTTTTTCACGTTTCATTTTGTTTCAGTATTTTTTTTCACAAATTTACTTCAGCCTTACTTAATGAATTTGGTCTATTTCTCTTATAATAAAGATAAAGTTAGTAAACAAGTGTTATGTTTGGAAAAATACACTAATATCACGTTTTAATATCTGTACACATCTCTTACTGGCTTGGTTGTGTTCGTATTTGACATAATTTTATAAAAATTAACTTGGTTTTTTTTAATAATTTTTACGATGCTAATGGTGAGAATATGGGTGAATATGGTTTGAATGTACTCTTTGTTGCAAGTAATATTGTGCCTAGTATGAGAAGTGAACTAACTATATGGTAAATAAACAATGGTAGATATCAGCTGATTCATTTGAAAATTTGTTTTTACTCTGATTGGGATCGAACTGAGAACTATTAGCTCATTAGTGTGGGCTTTAATCAGCTACGCTAAAGACTAATTTATGATTGTAGAGTGTAAATGTATTGGATATTCGCTAATTAGTGTAAGTTTTAAAAGCTCATGATTTATTTTACTTTCAATGTCTGTCTTGTTCTATTGAGTTAGCAAATAGTAAAGAGATGATGGTGCCATCTACTGGCCGGATACAAAACTGCGTCTTACGGTATACATTAGTAGACTATACGGGACAAAAAAAAACTAACCACAGACATTGTTTGGTAAATTGGATTTAAAAACTATTTTAACAACCACTGTTACTAGAATTTTTGGATTAGGAGAAATCAGTAAAACATATTTATTTCAATAACATCTAAGAGAGAAAAAATTAAAAATATATATTTTTTTATTGACTTTCTTTCTTTAATAAATTAACATAACATAAAATACTTTTAAAAATCTAGAGATGACGGAAATTATATATTCTCTCTCCAAGGAAACGATATCCAACTGTGTCAACTATAAATTGGCCAGCCAAAAATGAGTAAAAATGGATTGAAAATTGCAAAAGTACTGGCCACAATGAAAAGTATTAATTTAAAAAATATTTGAACATTGGTAATCTTTAATAAGTTTAAAAATACTCTCACAATTACAGATTGTTTTAAAATTAGAATAAAACTAAAAATAAAAGACATTTGTGTGAGTAAAATGAAGCAAATAAACAAATTAAAAGTAAATATTTTATAAACTTGCTCCTTCTAATGGAATCATTTAAAGTTAAGTACTTAAAAAAGTTATTTGCTACAAACATTACTAGTACTTCCAAAATAGTTTATTACTTAAAATTTAGAGTTCAGCAAGAGCACTTAAATTACATAGTGCACTCTTATGGAAGCCACTTAGCTTGAAAGACTTTTAACATACAGGAAAACCAACGACAGGAGTGTGAGATTGTACTGGGTATGAAGAGCTAGTGTGTGCTGGCAGCTGATTCTCTAGAGGACATTCGTTTATACGAAGATAAACCCATACGAAATTTAGTATGAGTCGATACAAAAACCCCAACCCCTTCCATGGATTAATAGGTTATCAAATATACACTGTGTGCTTGTCAGGTTGTTTTATATGAAAATAATATAATGTATAAGAAACATAATGTGTTAAAAGATAATAATTTATTTAATCCCCCTTTAGAAAGACTATTCAAACTTAATACATTAGTCTGTATTACCTATATTTGGATGTACAAATCAGTAGTTTATGAGTTAAAGTGACAGACAGTTCACAGTAAATTATTACAGTACTTCATCGAGTCAATTTTTAAATGTATGATACCTTTCAAATGAATATTATGGAAAGAAAACATATAATTTATTTTTTAAATCAACGAAAAATAGTTTGTATTGTAGATATTCGCTTTCAGGTAGTTATCAGTAAATGAATGTTGTCTAATAATGTGCTGTTTACTTAAAAATAAATAAAAACCTTTGATTAATATTAATTTTGTAAAAAAAAACTGAAATAATAAATTAGGCAGTGACAATGTTTGTATATTAAAAATGTTAAAATATACTTAACTCGATATAGCTTTGTTTTTGGCATTAAACAAATATTTTAAAAAGCGTACTTTTAGTTGAAGAACCGAGCTACTAATGCAGTCATTGTTTATTCATACAATCCACTGAACCTCTTTATTCAAAGCAGACTTTTTTACTTCATCTCCCTCCGTATGGAAGACCTTTATACTTGCTTTTTATCTTCTCTAAATTAAACAACGTTTCCTCGAAACGCCTGAGTTTTATAAATTAAAATAATGAATCTATTACTATGATTAAAATAAATACATTTGTATGGTTATATTATCTTAATAATTTTCAAACAATCAAATTAATTACTAAATTTTTTTACTTTTTTAGCAATTTAATGAATAAACTTATCCATACGTAGAATAACCATAATAATACGTAAATCTATTTTAATTTAGTTAGATTTATAAATATGCCATTAAAAATATCCAAACATATTGTATGATGAAATGTTTAAGAAACTAATATAATTGCATATTTAGAAATGTAATTAATTTGTTATATGAAAAAAAAATCATTATTTTTCTTAACATTGAGTAACTTATTACCGTAACATACTTATAGCTATTATAAAAAAACATGTTTTTGAAAATATTAAGTTCCTGTTCTAATAAATTAAAAATATACACTAAAAGTAAAGTTTTAATTGCTTGTATACGTGTTTTTGAAATTATGATACATCCAATAAGACGATTTCATTATCGTGATTATTGGATTATTCTGTAATTATTTTACTGCCCCACATGAAAATTATGTGTACGAAGACTGAGCATGGGACAATCAGGTCAAATAGAACCCGTTGATATGCTAGCTAAGTGTCAGTGACGGAGTGGATTGTTACTGGGGACGACACACAATCACTCAACAAGGTCTTTGTTACTTACATATTAGTTTACTAAGTACTTACGTACTTTAGCTACGATTGATAATTTTTAATCTACGATAAAATACGTAATTGTACATATAACTATACTAAAGGTAATGCTTGGATCTAGTGAAGAAAAATGTAGTCCTGCATTGGATCTAAATCAAACAGGCCTTTGTGTAATATGTAGGCCTGGGGCTATGTTGTGTGAAGAGACACAGTGAAAAATTACAGTTTCTTTTCTAAATAGGAACTGGGTTGACTACATAGGTATATAAGAAACAACAGAATCAGAATTGGTTTAATCCAGTGTAATGTAAGAAATTCTTAGTAATTGCTAAAAATTACCCAGTTTGGCTCAGATAAACTGAAGTAAGAAATCTCAATATTCAAAGATTTAAGCATATGCATCTTAGATTAGTATTGTAGTATTGTAGGACTTAGATATTTTTACTTGAATAAGTGAATTACTGATAAAAAATCTATAATCCACAGTATTTTTCTATCGAGCTATACAATTTATTTAACCAATCCGCACTACATTTGTACATACATAATCCATTTCAATTGTACACTTACATACATAAAATGTATACGTACATACTTGATGTTCGTGCAGGTCACGACACTTATCCAGTCGACAAGGTGCATTGCAGGGCAATTGACACTGTTCCACTTTATACCTCAAGGTGGTTAAATGGATGTTTTATCATGATACTTAGCTATTACATTACACTTCATATCTACTTAGGGAGAAAATTACATGATATGTAAAAGTGATTAGAAGATAACATTGTACATATATTTTATAATAACTTTTAAATATTTGACAACTACTCAGGCTATAGAGATGAAAATTATTGCTTGCTTTTCTAATGTACTTCTTAAGCTTATTAAAGCTATTTTAAATAGTTTTACATAAATATAGTTGTATGTGTTTGCATTATTACTATGTTAACATATAGATTGATAATTTTTTGATAAGGTAAAATTATTCTTTGTTACGTAAAATGCTCCAAAATTGAACAATACATGTATATAAAGGTTTTTACAAATACATCAGATTCATAACTTATTAGAAGTATTGCAGTAAAATATGTCGTATAACGAATGATTATAATTTCCTTAGAACACATTAGTGATATAATATAAATTAAGGTTCTACACTTTCCGGTGACAACCGTATCAAGGTACTATCTATAATATTTACAAGATGACCAAACGTTTCGCCCATACTATGATGTGGCGTCCTCAGTGGTTTCTCTGAGAACGAAACGTCTGGTCATCTTGTATAAATATTGTAGTTAGTACCTTGTCTCGGTTGTCACCAGAAAATTTAGATTCTAGTTATGACACCGGCCGCTTAAGCCTAAGTTCTTATATTAAGGATATTTATTTTGTTTTCATTACCACCAATGTGACTTGCATGACAGTTGTAAGTAAGCAAGTGTTGTTCAGTGGATTGTGAGTTGTGATAAGGTGTATCAGATAAGTCACACTACAACTGACACACGCTGCTGCGAACCGCCGTTTATCCTGACAGTGAAAGACTGATTTTGAACATTTGATTTCAAATATCTACTATGCTAGCCATCATAAAGTAAACATTTTAAATATATTTTGTATATTTTAAGTACTTATTTGAGGTAGAATAATATAATTTATTGTTATACTTAGTTGTAAACAATAGTTGTAAGTCAAACAGGATTTTAGTATAGAGTACAACTTTACACCTTTTAGGTATTGTTAGGAAGGAAATTAAGTGTAAAAAGATCTAAATTACAAATAAAACATATTATTCGTGTACTTAATACAGCTAAAAACTACAGAAATATTGTTCAGCATTTAACCTAATAAATATTTTTTGGGTTCTTAAATAAAATCTCCATATCCTAATGAATATACAGTAATTTACAAAATCTCATCTATAATATTCTTCTACAGTATTTTTAAATATTTTATTCTAATATAATAACAACAAATTTTTATGATTATTTAACGCAGAACATAGTCACTATTAAGGAGTAAATAAAAATGCTTTATAAATTATGGTACAGGAACATTACAATGAACCTTAGCAGGGGAAATGTTAAAATGTGTCGAGTAACAATGGAAGATAAATTGCTTATATTTCCAAAAGTTAATGTACGCCTGAAAAGTAAGAACGTTCCAGGTTAAAGAAAAGCTCAACTTTTTGAAAATAAACTTATTGAGTAATGAATTCGTTAATGGAAAAGATTTCAGAACTTGTACTTAGATAAATTTGAACTTTGAATTTTATCCAACACAAGTATGCTACATTTTCTCCTTTATTTTTTATCTAGGTCTCTATTAATGATTGATAAACATGTATGCACAGAGCGGCAAACTAAATGTTTTTAAAATTTTTCTTAGTCTTTCAGAAGATTATACGTAGAAAATTTACATTTAAAAACACTATTCTCTTTCTTAAGCTTAGGATCTATATACCTTTATTAACACTAGGATCATCCCTGCACCCTTAGCATGACACAATGTATGGTTTTATCCTCCCTTTATTAGTACTAATTTTAGTAGCTTTGTTTAAGGAATATCTTCCTTCAGCTTTGAATACTAATCTAATGACCTAATCCTAAAAAAAAACCAAATTACGGATTTTTGTAAATTTATAATTTTAAATAACGTAAGAAATTTACTCAAAAGTCTCCTAAATTAAATCTGTTTGACCAACAATTAAAAAATACAGCAGGGGAAAAACTCTTTAAGTCAATACCTTGTGCTCGTATTCATAATCCCGATCTTGCTTATCAATGAATGAGGAAAATTAGTTTATGTAAACTTTTAAAAGTAATTTATACCAGAAAACTTAATTATAAATATGTATTTCTAGTCCTAATACGTATAAATATTATAGAGTTTCAATAAAAATGTTGCCTTATATTTATTATAAATCTAACGACCTTCATAACCCTTACCACTACAATGTTATGACATTAGTTGAAGGTCACTGTTATTTCAAAGTAATTATCAACAGCTTGGGTCAGGTGTAAAGTTGGCAACAGTTTCCTCCATCTAATGACCCTCACAACCCTTACCACTACAATGTTATGACGTTCATTGAAGGTCACTGTTATTTCAGAGTATTGATCAACAGCTTGGGTCAGGTGTAAAGTTGGCAACAGTTTCCTCCATCTGACGAACCTCACAACCCTTACCACTACAATGTTATGACGTTCATTGAAGGTCACTGTTATTTCAGAGTATTTATCAACAGCTTGGGTCAGGTGTAAAGTTGGCAACAGTTTCCTCCATATAACAACCCTCACAACCCTTACCACTACAATGTTATGACGTTAGTTGAAGGTCACTATTATTTCAGAGAATTTATCAACAGCTTGGGTCCTGACTTTACACCTGGTAAAGTTGGGCAATTTTACACGCCAACTTTACACCTAGTAAAGTTGGCGACAATTTCCTCCATATAACAACCCTCACAACCCTTACCACTTCAATGTTATGACGTTAGTTGAAGGTCAACGTTATTTCAAGATATTGATCAACAGTTTGGGCCAGGTGCAAAGTTGGTGACAATTTCCTCCATATAACAACCCTCACAACCCTTACCACTACAATGTTATGACGTTAGTTGAAGGTCACTGTTATTTCAGGGTATTGATCAATAGTGTTGGTGACAATTTCTCCATCCAAAGGACGTATATCTTTCTATTACACTCCTTCCCTGTATATTTAAATATTAAAAAAATAATAAGTTTACTATAAAAAAAATAGTGTTTGTGTTTATTTTTATTTCCTTAAATTGCACTTTTAAAACTTTTAATCACCAATTCACTTAAAAACAGTAAATGATATTTATCGTATTCATCAGCTTTCCAATACTATAACTGACCAAGCTGGTTTGATAATATTAAGAATTATGAGTAATTCTTAATTTTTAAAAGTAATTATAAATATAACTGATTGTTTGTATTTGAATATACAATGGTACATTTACATGATTACTAAATTTTTATTTATTACAGACTAAATTGTATAAAATATTTTGTCTCATTAAACTGACAAACTATAAATAAAAAAAAACCGTTAGATTGTCTCATTATGTGAAACTATTACGTTTTACTTGTAAGTATTCTTAAATTTAAGACACCAACACATATTATTTACTTCTTTACAGTTAAGCTGATGATTTTAGTTATATATTATTAATATTTTTTTACCGATTATCTCAAGTAAATAATTTAATATTGCATTAAATTATAAGATAAAGAATTACGAGGTAGACTTAATGTTTAAAAATGTGTTTTGGGATAAAATAACCCCGATGCATTTGTCAATGGGGGTGACGTTAAATTATGTAAAACATGGGATTATATGCTGAACCAGGCATAGCTGTAAATGAATACTAATGGGCAGAGATGACAGGAACACACTTGGGGTTGATTAATTATCTACTGTGACCTATTTTCCAAGGGCAAATCTTACTTAATGCTTCCTGGTTATGACAAGCTTTAGGGGATTTTCACCTTTTAAACAGTTAATGTATATGAAAAGATGAAATATTCGAGGTTTTATAATTATTTAGTTCCTAATGCTACTCTTTCAAAATGTTACTGGCCACATGCGAGAACCTAACTCAGTGTAATAGCAACCAATAGATAAGTTGGGTATGAGAACCTGGACTCCACAGGCCGAAGTTCTAACCATAGAGCTATCACTTGTCAGTAAGAAACGATGAATAAGAGATTTTTTAGGAATATATTAAAATTTAAGAAGTAAATAAGTTGGAAAATAAAATTACCATTTTAAAAATCTAAGTCAGTAGGTTCAGTAAGTCAGAAAAATAAGCGTGTTTTAATGATTTGTTGCCATACGTTTGTGTTGGCATGTTTGGTTTATTTTGCATTTGAGTTTTATTTGTGGTTTTAAGGAGTGGTTGGGAATCGTTGATAACCAATCCAAAATCATTTTATAAACGTTAGGTATTGTAAGATATTTCATACATGAGATAGCTAATACATACGTGTAAGGTATGCCTTGGAGATTTTCTTACTGGTTATTGAGCAAGTTGTTTTATAAAAATTCAATCAGTAATAAAAAGTTCCCGCAGTGTACAAATGAATATGTGAATATGCGAAGAGTGATCAAAGAATGGTTGATAGAACAGAGCAGAATCAACTAAGATCATACAAGGCCTAAATATTGCTGTTTTAGAAACATAAAACCCCTATTTTTTAAAAATACTATTTAAAAGAAAATTAGAATGTTTAAAAAAATTAAACTCCTAAATTGTAAGTAGATGTACATTTATATATTTGTTTAAGTGTCTTGTGCTACAATAGTGTGCTGTCTATATGGTGTCTTTCTTATTTAGTATTCTGAAAAAGCACTATTTCTGTCATTAAAATATCAGTATTTATAATTAAACTTGCCATGAAAAATGAAAATAGTTTTAAAACATGAATGATAATAATCGATTATTTTTACTAAGATAGAGAGGCTCCTAAGGTTTTTAGGACATTACTAGAAAAAATATGGAATAAACATTCTAATGATGTTTTAAATAAAGGTTTTAATCGAACAGTGTTTTGATAAACTTGTCTAATCGCCACTTCAAGGACACACGTACAAAAGAAGACAACTCGGTCTAATTATACTCAATTGACTGACAATTCCTTATATGTTATTACGGAAAAGTTGGATGCTTTACTCAAAGAAAAGAGTGATTTTTGCAAGGAGTCTAAAGAGATAGCAAATTAAATTGACTGTACTCATGAACAAATTGATGACTTAACTAAGCTCGTTCAAAAGCATAACCATGACATAAAAGATTGTGAGCACAATGTAGATAGTTTGAAAAGTGAAATTATATATTTGAAACGGCAAGTCTTGTAGCTGAAGTCGGATGTGAGCAACATGCAACAGTATACGCGCGCGAACTCTGTGGACATTACGGGAGTTCCCATGCTTGGGGAGGAAAATATAGTGAACGTGATACAGGCTGTAGCTAAGGTTGTTCACTTCGAGTTGAAACCCTTCATAGATTAGGTGGAAGAGGATCACTGTCAAGACCACCGGGGACCATCTAAAGATTTGTTTGTCGGCTGGATATGGCCGATTTCATTACGTTGGCGAATTTGAAACCTGGGTTTTCCGAGTCGAATTTGAACGTATCTGAAAACTGAGTGTTTATAAGACAATCAATTAGTCCTGAAATCCGGGATTTATTCTTTCTGGCTAGATCCACTGGACGGAACATGGTGTATAAATATGTATGTTTGTCCTCAAATGGAAGGATTCTCATACGCAAAGAGGAGGGAGCCGGTGTTATCTACGTTACGTCCAGAGCTCAGCTGGGGATGCTGACTTTATCAACAACTGCATTCATATCAAATGCTAGTATATTTTAAGATAATATAATGGTTAAAGCTTTGTACTGCACAATGCATTGTCTAAAGTTCAACTCCCAAAAACGTCTAATAGTCGATACTTCTCTCGTTGAATAAATTTCATGCACAGTCCCATCTGAATTTGTGAGTGAAGTTAAACACAAATAGTGATAATTCAAAATGGATGGTAAAATATATCGTTTTACGATGTTTCACTACTTTTTTGAACGAATTAATATTCGTTATTAATATAAAAAATAAAAATGAAACACCATATTTTTCAAGGTATGGATGCAAACTAGAGAAAACCTAACTATCAACATACTACATTTAAAATGTTTATTTTCATCACTTAAAACACCATAAGTAATCATGGTTACTATATTTATATTGCTTGTAACAAGTTAGAAATCTAAATGATGCAAGTAATGTAGAGGTTTTGTAACGACACAAAGAGCCTAACGCGTAGCTGGAAGTTGTTGTTTAATGTAAGCGCATTGCGTCATGTTGTTGTGTTTATCTGGGCCTGACAGTTCAACGAAGTTTATCACCGATGCTTCTATTCAGTGCAGAGTATAATGTTTCCATTTTATTGCAGTTTTCAACTCTTTACAAACAGCGTTAGCACAAAACTAACTTCCCATAATCGCACTACGTGTTCAGTTGATAATAATAAATAAAGATTATAGCCTACAATTTCTTACGTGATAAGAATAAAAGTTGATGTTATCATTACACCATATTCTAGTCCTGTGGAATCTAATGTATTAGCACGAATCACAGTCTAGTTAGTTCCTTGGAAACTGGAAGGTGTGTCTTTTAAAACGTAACCAATGATTAGAAATTGGTTAAATTTCAATTCAATACTGTACATACAATTAACAAATACATATAGTTGATATAATGGGTTCATAATACTGTTTGAACGCATCTTGACATAAACAAGCGATTTTGTTTAAAATTATTCCTCTACAATAATCACTATCTGGTCTGTGCTCAAAACCATGTCTCTAATCTTAACTTAATGACATTGCTCGAAACCTAAACAAAGTGAACAACAATGCAACAATTTACATCAGCTGATAGCCAAAGAAGCAGAATTTAGGGCTACCAACCTATGAACTATTAATTACCCTAAACCTTAATTTTCTGTACTTGTAAATAGGGTTTCGTTTTAAAATAAAGTCTCTAAATTAGTAGTAATATACATTTTACTAACATATTTTCCTCTCCTACATTTGACTAAAACGTCATTGCTTTGAACTATTAATACAAAAAATACATGTTGTTTAAAATGGTTTATTAATTAGCATATTACATATTATATAATATGTAACTTAACAAGTAAAATGTTAACCTAAACAAGTTTGATTAGATCTAATACTATCCAGATGACGAACCACAAACTATCTAGACCAGAGGGACTCACAAAGCCTTGAGGACTCACAATCGTCCTTTGAGAATCCCTAAAGTTTGGGAACAGTAAACTTTGCATCTATAAATCAATCACAATATTTTTACTGTCATTCAGGATGTTACAAAAAGGTTAGGCTATGCATTTTCAGTTTTTGTGTTTGATTCTAAGTTAAAAATGAAGAACAATATTTTTTCACTATCTGCTTGGTTTATCCACTAGACGCTATTTTGTTTTTTGCATAAAACAATTTACGTCTTTGTTGTTATTTTGTAGGTTCTTACAAAACTTGGTAAATAGGTTCATTTTATATGGTAATATTTATTAAAGATACTTTTTATTATTTTCAAAATGGTTCTCATTTTTATTTTAACAAATATCTGAAAAAAATTGGTTTTATAAAAATGGTGTAAGTTCAAAAAAGATTGTTAACAACTTTTCCTGTAAAAATCACATTAGATAAACTGTAATTTACATACTGTTCAAATAGTGTCAAATTAATAGCCATTTTTTGCATGTGAATTTTCGTTAGCTCATAAAATAGTTATTTCTTAAGCAGGTTTTAAAAATGAGGTATCATTGGAAAGGAAAGGTTGATAAACAATCTTTTTGTAACTTACACAATTTTTATAAAACCGGAGGATTTTTAAATATTTGTTGAAATAAAAAATAAAATTACCGCTATTTTGAATATAAAGAAGATAAGTTAACAATATTTTTTAAAATAAATACTACCCTATAACATTAACCAATTTATCCAGTTTTGTAATAATCGTGAATATAACAATATATATATATATATATATATATATATATTGTATATATATATAGATTATTTATGAAAAAACAAAATGGCGTCCAGCTGCTAAACAAAGCGGAAATTGTAAAAATATATTTCTTCATTTTTAGCTTATTATCACACATAGGATCTGAAAATGCATAGCCAGCCCAACCTTTTTCTAACAACCTGTATATTAGTAAAAATAATAATCCATGAAATAAACACAACAATCACCGTAATTACAGCTAGGGAATATTTCGTTAGTTATTTAGTAAATGGTTGGTACATAATGATTATATGCCTTTAGTTACCGTTAGTTTACTACCAGAATTTACTGCTAAGGTTATAGGATCCTATTTAGGATGCTGAGAAAATCAGGGGTCTTGCGATAACACATTTCTAACTTCTTCCCAGGAATTAACGAACCGGATGCTTGAAGCTTTGAAGATAAAAAGCTTGTATGTATTTTATATTGAACTTATTTTATTAACGTTTTATGGGTTGTAATGTTCTTTTATATTGAACTATTTACTGTATGTGATTGTTTCCTGTCAATAAATAAAGGGTTCGAAAATTCCTAGTCAAAGTAGTCTTAAAATCAAACAGAGGACTATTATTTTAAATTACATTTATTATTTTCCTATGCTATCTTATATTAAATAATACTTTATTCTAAATTATAAAGCATTATTTATAGGTAGTAGTAAACAGATTTCTTTTTTATTTTGTGACTGTTTAAGGAAGTTTTCACCTACAGACCAGATTATACAAGCAAAAGTTCACATTAGATGCCATCAAAAACAAACAGCCATTATAGTAACACTGATTTACAAATGGGGATGTTTGAAGACTTAAGGTTTGCAAGTGAGAAAATGATTTAAAGTTGATAAAATGTATATCGAATGAAATTTTCCATGGTTTTCAAATAAATATTATGATTCTGTTAGTTTGTAACTAATGTTGTCTAAAGTAACGAAATATTAGTAACAGGTTTTACAAACATTTCCTTGGATGCAAAAATTGTCTACATAATTTATGTCAAACCGTTTGTTTTGCTAGGTTCTTAAGGTTTTATGTCATGGTTTTCTTTGGAGGAAGCAATTTTAAAGATGTATATAAAGGCATAACAAATGACGTAATTTTGTTTAGGTAAATAGTGAGACAACCTGTTACATGTAGTTTTACGTTAAAGCAAACTAAGTTTCTTTCTATGACAATAGATTATTATAGAGTATTATATATGTTAAACAATAGTTTTAAACACGTGATTTGAATTACGTTTAAATAATAAAAACAAAAAAGTGAGGCGTAATCAAGTGGCACATATATATATGTCACTTTTTTTTATATAATATATATATATATATATATATATATGTATATTTATATAGTATCTTAAATATTATATAAAAAGCAACAGTAAGTTTTCAAATATTTAATGTCTGAAATGTACTTATAGATTCAAAACTACCACCTAGTATCAGTAAAAAATAACGTAAAATAACAGTTCTCGTTGCATATTCGAACGTTTCTTATGCTGGGGATTTGTAATAAAATTGTCAACTTTATAACTGATTGATTCCATAATGCTTAACACTTCTCACCAGTAAATCATGTAAGGTTATTGCATTACATAGTGATTTTCTGCTATTACCACTATCACTAACTAGTGATGGTTAGTGATAGTCACTGTTTAAACTTGAATATTCAAAAACTAAAATTCTCAATAATTTTCAATAATTTTTAAAAATGCCATATTTTAGGGCAGAGAATTGCATGTACTTTTATAATGTATAAAATACTATATATACTATAATATTTGAAACTAGATACAATTTACAATTATAATTTACAAATATCAATGATATATTATTCACTAAATAAATGCCTTTGGCATGATCAAAAAATAATTTAGTAGTTTTACCTCTTTTTCAATTTTAAAATTTGATGACAATAAATCTCAGCAGAAATTATACGGAAAATAATATAGGGGATGTACTCTGTTGATATTTCTCTATATAAGTGTCACCACACTGAACACTTCCATTGACATCCTATGTAAATTATCAATAATCTATGAATTTATGAAAGTTAAATTACTATATAAATGTGTTTAAAGTTCATTAATTACTGTAACGTAGCTGTTATTGTATTACCTAGTGATGCATATAATGATTTTCTTTATTTTAGTAAATCAGCATGATGTGGTTATATAAATAAACAACACACTATCCCTACAGAAACAGCGTGTGTTGAATTTATACAGCTGGAAGAGATTTATAAGACTCTTTATCAAAAATAGGATCCAATCCAGAGAAAATTGCAACCCTCAGTGGATGATAGAATAAACTTAAGGAAAGGGATGTTGGCAGGCTGCCTAACAGGGGGCCGATGGGGATCAAACATCTTTGGCCTGTTTATAATGAGCATGTTTAAAGTTGCCACAGAGGGGTTGATTGAAACTATATACTTTAGTTTGATCGAAGTTTTAATTATTGATATTTATTATAATTGGTCATAAAACAGGACTGCCAATTAGCCCAGACCTAACTCAATTTGTCCTAAACAAACAAACTCCACTCCATAGGCCTATCATGCTTCGTATACAGTTTGGCAAACTAAAACACAGTAGACTCCAATAATAATTGGTATATACTTCTTGTTTTAAAATTGTTTAAATGTTTAGTGAACTTAGCAATTTATTAGATTTGTTTTTATATAACAATTAAACAAGAACTATACTCATTATTATACTATTTCATTAATATCTCTTTAAAAGTGATTCTTACTTTACCTGGTAAAGAATACCTGGTAAAGATTACTTGGTAAAGAAATCTCATTTTATGGGATGTATCAAAAATACTTAACATGTATAAGATTGTTATTGATATAATTTGTTTCTTAGTTTGTTAATTACGTTTTGGTAGAAAAACAATATAAGTACAAAACGTACAAATATAAAGGTAATCGACGTTTACCTTTATCAGACCAGATGGATTCAGAAGGGTTGTAGTAGACAAAGGACCCAAACATGAACAAATATTTAACATTTTAAAATACGACTGACGTTAAAATAGAGTAGTAATTGATTGAAAAATTAATAATTATTGACTTATTTTTTTACGGCTATTGAAAGTACGTTAACGCTCTATTAAAAGAAACTATCAACAGTTCTTAAAATATATTTACTGTAATTTTAGATTTTCCTCTATTATTTTTACATTAAGATAAATGAGATGCTATGTATATGATGTCCGTTAGGAGATGTTAATATCTATGACTGATATTACCATGTTTGCTAGCTTAAATTTATTTAATATCTTGTGATTTTAACACTTTCCATGATTTTTTGACTGCCCTGATGGGTCAAGTGATCTCAGACTCATTTAATAACTTCACTTAGTATTGCAAAATACTAATGGCGAAGGTATTATGAATTTACGTGTTAAATGATTATTTTCATGCTTCTGATAAGACAAACGAATGTCAAACGTACGAATCGATGTCGATAGATAAGAAAATTAATAAGTAATTTTATTTGAAACGTTGTTGTGCAAAATCTCTATTTCAGTAATACTTAGCATTTTGTTATGTACATGTATCTCAAGGAAGGTATATTGAACACACTACAGATAAATGTATGTTGATGAAACCTAATTAATCCCAAGTAAATCCAATTTAAAACTATAGTTGTCTTTGTTGGGGCAAATTTTTAAGTTAATGTTATAGTATAAGTAATTTTATTGGTCCACAATAGATAAATGCTTTCGCAAAAATAACAGTAGACTTATTTTGTTTGAAAATAAAAATTTTTCTAAATTGAATCAGAATTAAAATATACGTATAATACCTGTACATCTTACACAATGCACACGGCCTTCCTACGATATTGTAGTTATTGATATTTATGAAACTAGCTCGACTACAATTAACCTCGTCTTAAACAATAAACAATCTGAAAATCAATAAATTTAGAAAATTTTTAATGGCCCAATCTTAACTTATTTATATTACAACAAGCAAAGCAGCATATAAATTCAAAGTTCATTCAATTCTGTTAAATACTTTGCAATTATTGTTAACCGGCATCTGTTTTATATTTATTATAAATTAGAAAATAACTTCATATGCCAAGATCAAAGCATAAATTATCTTAAAAACTATACTTATGAAACATAGTCATAAAAGGTTTAATGGTTTTATAAAACAGTCATATTACCTAAACCAATACCTTGTTTCATAATTTATTTACTGTTACTATCTCAGGTCTTGATTTTTTAAATAATGGAGACCTGAGAGAGTGGGTTGTAGAGGAGGAGGGGGTACAACTATTACCACTAACAAAGACAAAGAAACCCCATGACAGACAGAAGTCTGAGCTCTAAATAACACCGTGTAGAAATGTCAGCTGCAGACTTGACGTAACGGTAACTCCGCTGACCTTTGTTGTCAAAGGCTGATGTAAAAACATCACTCTAACTATAATACTAACTTTTTGTACTGTCTATATAGCATGTAGGTGAAAATAGCGTGGTTAAAAACATTCAACCTCATCTTTTTAACTATATTAATATAACACCAAATATTTTAAATAAACATTTATGAATAATGAAGGTTTTCATTTTATACCAATGTTTTGGAAAATACATTTCAACCTTAATCTGTAGTATATACATAAAGATTCAGTAACCTACTATACGTGGATCACAGACCTGTATATCCATCCAAAATGCAACTTCAGGGCTAGATATTATATGTTAGAGCTTATATCTTTTAGCAAATTGAATGCTGACAACCTAATGGTTGCACTAAAAACTAAATTACAGGGTTTAAATAATTTACATTATTAGAGCTTAAACTATAATTTTACAAATACCATCGGAACTTTGTTCTTGTACTATTTAGAGGTTCAAGGTGCATTATTAATTGATTTTCATAAATTAGATAGTGATGATCCATGAATAATTAATATAAATTGCTAAGAAATGTTCTTTTAACAACATAATGTGGTCAGTGGCTTACGTAAATAAATAGGATTAATTTGTTTTGTTTTATAACTTATTGACAAAAGATAATTTAATTGTTCACCAATAATTCATATAGTAAAATAAAAACAATTTTCTCCTACAAACATTTGGATAAGTAGTTCTTAACATAATGTATTCATAACTTTACCAGTAATATTGTCAAAAGACAACGTCACTTGTAATATTATATATGTAGATATTGTTGGCCTAGTTCTCAATGGTCAACAGACTGGAAAATGTCAGTTATTTGTAGAGGATTTTGTGGGACAGGAAGCGAACAGCAACAAGTATGACCTTACATCCTTCCGACATAGGATTTTTTTTGGGCCACTTGATATCTTTATGTGTTTTGATATGAATTTTATAGGTCTAGATAGTTTAATTTTATACTCAACAAGCAATTCAATAAAAAATAAAACATAATATTTATTTATGTAATTTTGTTTGTATAATCATAATTTATCAGTTAATGTAAAATGTATTTAAACTATAAGATGTTTTTCATACTTAAATGAATATAACTCTCACAATTCTTATATCTAGAGGCTGTCCTTTAATTACAATGATTATCATACTGTACTATATAATGAGTCAAGTGAAAATAAAAGAAATATATAACTAATTCAGCATTTACTCGGTAATTTTTTCAGCAGTCAGTCAATTTCTGTCTCATAGGAAAATGTTGATCTATTTATAGTATTGTCGTAAGATTAAGCTTATCTAAAAATGTACAGACCTATGGATCCAATCGACACCCCTGTTTAAGTGAACTAAAAAGACATCTTTAAGTTAAACAATGATGGAGGATCTGCTAAATTTTGTAACCATGCGAAATGCCTTACTTAGAAAGGCTTATAAGAAAAAAATGCATTGAAAATACGGGTTTATTTTTCCAATCAATATTCAAAGAATCTATTCAATCAATATAAAATAATTGATTTGTCCAATTTTGCTAAACCAAATCTCATAAAACCAAAGGAAATTATAAAAAATGTGAAGCTAATGAACTATGCACAACAGACACATAATAAATATTTATGGCGCACAAAAAAGATTCAAATAAGCCATTTTAGTTTAGAGATAACTTCAAATTACCTGATTTTCTTCCATATAAACAATATGATTTACTTCCATGTAAATCTTTATTTGCATATATTATATGCAATATTATATTATATTATATATAATATAATATTGCAAATATTATATTATATATAATATTTGCATATATTATTTATTTAGATACAATACAACGTAGAATGGTAATGACCCACCCACTTTCCCGTACACATACGGTGATATTGACCCACAAATACATCTACATTGGTATTGAACCACTCACCAATATAGTACAAAGCTTCCGTACGTACTTATATACCTTACGTACCTACCTACCCACCCACCCATGAACAGTCAGAGGAGGGTGGGTAGGTAGGTACTCAATACAACCCACCCACCCCTTCACGTTCGGTTGTATTGACAGTTTGACGAATTATCATACACCTTAATTGAAAGAAGGACTTAATTTTCAAAACATGTTGTCCAATTACAAAAGAAATTACTCCATGATAATTTTAATTTATTCATTTATTATTATAACAATCGCTCTATTTTTCAAAATATAACAAAAAATACTGTTCTATGTAACTAATGTAGAAAATATGTTGTAATTACTCTTACTTAAAGCAGTCATATTTTGTAAAGCTATTTTCTTCTTTTCAGTAAATTAATTTTAACAAACTATTGCATCGTTTTCAAAGTATTTGGAAAACAAAATAAAATATTGCAAGGGTGGTGTTTATGGATAAGTTTTTTGATTGTTGTAACTATTCAATAGAAAACATATTTGTTGTATAGTTTTTAAATAAAATATGATTAATATAATGATAAATAAATACAAATGTATGCAAGTTTTTAACAAGATTTTACAAATAAGACAAGTGTACAATATTCTATTTTTATTTGAAATATATTTTTAATAATTCGATACTTATTCATTAAATCTCTGTGATCTTGAAGTTCCCTATTAATTTTAAGTTTAACCGTTATTATTATATTGATAAATAAATTTAAAGTATGTACTATATTTTTCTCTTTCAGTTGGATAAATATTTGACAATTTAAATATTATTTATGTGCACTGAGTTTTAATATTTACTGTTGTTTATTTAATCTTTTTAGTTAAATTAAATTCCCTCTAATTTGATTGTGATGCCATAATGTCTCAAAGCTAATTGGGCTTTCCCACAGGATTATAATGGCTGAGGGGTTAGGGAATTATGAGGGCGAAATATTCAACACTAATTAATTACCTCACTTTCCACTAGGGAGTTCATATTACAATGGAGGGTCTCAGAGTTTACCAAGTAGAGTGTTAAGGTGTTAGTATTTATTATTATAAAAAAATATTAACTTCTGTAAAAATAAATTATTCAACATACTCATTTACAAGTATAGTGTGCAATTATGTTTGTACAGGTGTATGAAATGTTATAACACTGTCTATATTATTGTGTTTCTAAGAAATCAAGTAAACGTTCGTTTTCATTTCTTTGATTTAAAAATAAAATGTTATCTAATGTAATACCACAGTATATATGTATTTTTAGTTTTTAACAATATCTCACAAATGAAGTATATTAAAAACCATGTAGGCCGACTGATTTTATGACAAATAACTATTTAGATCAGTTTAATTACGAAATATTGCTAATTATTGTGTTTAGATATAATATTTTGTAGGTATCAGTGAATACATACTTACTTTTATAAAATCACTTAAATAAAAGCTGTATGTAACGGGTATAGATACAGTATTATGATACTAATGCCAATTTGTCCATAAATAATTAATGCTCTTAATTTTTATCCGTACAGTTGTATAAAGACTAAAGTTATATTGTTCATTTTATATATTTATATATATAATTTTATCAATAAAATATGAAATAACTTGTTAAAATATAGGCTAGAATGATTAATATGCATTGCATGTAAGAGATTGTGCGCATGCGAGAAAATATAACAATAACTATTACAATTTAAAAGCAATTCTTGTTTTGACAGTTCATATTAGTGTCGAATTGTAATAACAATAGGAGAATTCGTTTGGAAATGTAGCTGATATTTCTGTGGATAAAAGACCTCCGATTGGGTCTAATGCTTCACGTTCAAGACAGAGAAACGTCTTAAAATAACGTCACTATTATATATTCCTTTTTTTTTTTTTTTTTTTTTTTTTTTTTGAGTCTAGTAACTATATTTTTCAAAATCAGCTTAATGAGTTAAAGCAAAGTATTACATATTCCATTTTATCATATATTTTAAAAAGTTTTTCGTCTATAACTATGCCGAATTGCAGCTACTTATGTTAAATAGTACTGGAAAAATTGTACTTAACACATACAAATTTAGGGTTTTAAAAGTTGTCTGCACTCTATTAAAAACTAAATGTCACAGAGATCAAATAAAAAATAAATTTAATATTAGTTTTAAACTGTTATATTCAGTTTATGTTTATGACTTTTTGTTATTTTACCTTTGATTTGTATATTCAAACTAGCCACTTATACATACTTTGCTACGACATAGTTATAAATATATTTAGTTTTTATTAATAACAAATCGTAAACTTCAATAACCTTACTTGGTCTATTTCAAGCTTATAACTTGTTTTTATCTAAAATCGGATGATTATTTATACACAGAGTTCCCCTTAATTCCGTACTCAAAACTAAAGATCTATATCCTTGGGTCAAAATAAGAAAATTATCCCATAAACATAGGTCGAAAACCCTTCGTTAACCAGATTGCCACTATTTTGTACTATTAATTTTTTTTTAAATTATCTAACAACGTCCTGAGCCGGACATTTATAAATGTTCTACAAGAATCTCTATTGCTACGAAATATTAAAATAAAGAATCTACCTAATAATTTCATTATTTTTTAAATTATTATGATATTAAATTATCAGTGAATACTAACTCCAAAACCGGTGTTTTTTCCAGTTACTAAAAATATCCTTTTTTATAGATGTTATAGTGTTACAAATCTAATGATATCTGTGTTTTTTTAATCGAATGAAAAATAAGAACGATAAAAGTTTTAAATGTTAGAGTAGTATACATGTACAGTACATAATCAAATGTATACAGTATATTATCTTGAAGGTTTGTGTAACAATATGTCTGTATCACTAGTTGTATTATAGTAATATGCAATGCATTCACTAGGACATTCCATTTAGTTAAATCGGAACAGCAAAAAATAAAATATCAAAATATTTATGTTAGTAAAATCACGGTAGTTTTAATCAAGCTAATTATGTCCAGATAAAATGTTCTAGGAATATCAATTATGATGTAACCAATAGAAAATTAATATCCACACACTTCTATAACATAATATTCGTTCGGTTTTGAATTTGTATTCCACACAAACCAAGTTTCAGTATGTGGGTTCCGGAACTAGTGTGGTTGTTTCCGGTGGAAGTTGGTATGTGATTGCTTCAACCCACATGGCTGCATTGCAATCTCCATCGTAATTGAATCCTGGTTCCCCTAATTTACAATATCGAAAATGATTCTAAACATGACTTCGTATACCAGAGAATATATAGAGTAATATAAAACTAGTTTACATTATTGATAGAAAATGTAATATCCATTAATTATAATTAACATTATAATATTATAATAAATATGGAGTCTATAACTGATGGATATAATAAATATGCAATCAATTTAGTTGGTAAATATGTGATATAGAGAACACTCTATATATATATATATATATATATATACTGTATATATATATATATAACAGTATATATATATATATATATACTGTGTGTAATATATATATTGTTTTTTTTTTTACTAGCCTCTCTGTACCTCAAGAACAATGGACATTTTTCAGCATGAATAAATTTTTTTTACAGAAAAAGTGGGGAAAAATAAACAAATACTTTACACAAAACACAATGTATATTACATTATACTTATGTAGTGTTTTCTCCTGAACAGGAATACGATATAAAAATATTCATACGGCGAATAATATCGAGATATTAAAAAAAGTTGATTCTATTAGGTTGCTTTTTTTATTTTTACTCTTGGCAACACCACACGTCAGAGCTTCACTCGAATATCTCCAACCCACTCATGTGTGCTCATAGTTTCACTTTATTGACTAATAATTTTATTAGCTGAGCATTTTAAAGAGGCCGATGATAAAATACGTGATACAATAGATATATTTATTTTAAACACCGTATTTTTATTTAAATTTTGTAATTATAACTAGCTATCATTAGGTTAGTTATAAGTACTTTACATTTTGAAATTTGTTGTTTGATTGTTTTTTTTGACAAATCTCAACCTTAATTGTATTTATTTATTCATAAGTTGTTATACATGCTGAAATAATAAAGAAATAAACATTTTGTGATTTCCTAGTTGGATGTTATATATGGGTGGAATATTCAGTGTTAAGTTTGGTAATTAATCGGGATCAACATTTTGCCCTTTCATCCCCTTAACCCTCAGCCATATTTATCTTGCAGAAAGCTCAAATTAGCTTTAGGTTATCTCTGAGATCCGTTAATATACAATATTGCTTCCTCTTTGCTAGCGACAAGTAATAATAATAGGCTAAGTAACATAAATTTTTTTCTTTGTAAATAACATTAAATTATAACGAAATCACAAAGTGTAGATTCATTATTATTGAATGTATAGGAAAATTTCGTACCTAACCTATTTATTTATCTATACATTCCTGTTAATAATTCCTCTATTATAAACTATACTTATAAATTGCTATGAAATTATCTGTCAATCCACAATGGTAATTGGAAATATAGTATCCACAATTTAGAAATAGATGTTCCCTTTTAAAAAAGAACAACGGTAGATACTTTTTTTTATATAAAAGTATTAATGGTGTTTTCAGCTAAATATTAATTTGAGGATGTGGTTTTCATATTTCATTTGTGATAGTTACCCAGCAGGTATTATACCTGTATAATCTTTGACCGATATAAACGTTACCAAAACTAACGTTTTGGATATACAGGAGGGTTGAACAGTTAATTAGGATACGTAATAAGATAACGAGAAAAGGTCAAGTATGGTTACATACCGGGGGAGAGGGTAAGAGGGGAGAAGGGAGGGGGCAGGGGGAGGGGAAGGGCATTGCAAAAGCTGATAGAATATAAAAAAAATGTATTTACATAGGTAGTAGTTTGGGTTTCTAAAATCCAGTATATAACTACTCATAGGGACCGTTTCAATTTATAAACAACTATCAAATCACATGGATTTAAGTTTCAATGATTCGGTCCATTTTGGTGATCGCAACACTTATAATGTAATTTATTATGAGGAACTGTTCTAGAGGATCATAAGGTAATTATTCTAAAATCTTTAGTGTGTTTATAATTAATACAAAGCTAAATGTATGAAACTTCAAATACATTATCAATAGTTATATTAAAATATTCATAGTCTTAAGGTCCGTTAGATTAGACTTGCGATAGTTAAACGTGCTCTCAACAGTTAATTATAGTAATAAATACGAACCTTAGAGTTGAAATGAAATCTTGTTTTATAACTATTGACATTAAGGTCATATATATTAGGTCCTACAGAGCTACCAACTCTCCTGTGGTGGCTTGACAGTTTTAAGAACAGCCACCAGTTTAAACTAGTGGACTAGTATGAAAAACTTTGGAAGAGTTATATAGATTTTAAAAATCGGAATCGATATTTGATACGGATCACACTCTCGTTACGATCAGAGGTGAGTGGTTATTACTATATCTGGTTAGTCAAATTTCCTGTCCAACAGGAAATTAGGGAAAACTTAAACCTCACTGTAAGCTTAGAGAGGAGGGGTGACATGCTCCAACCTGAAGGTGTGTTTGTGATGACCAGTTTCCTCATCATAAGTTTGTTGACCTCTGAAGCTTTGTGTATATAGGTTAATTAGGTTGTTAAATATTAGTTTACTATGTATTATTAATTTCCTAATCAATTATACTAAAACTATACGTAAACGCTATTTAAGTCGGGAATATTCCACTGGGGTTTCACACTCAGTACTTCAGATAATTTTTAAGTCATAAAGTTTTTTTGTTAACACTGGCAACCACCATCTTTCATGACTATTAATTTTGTTTGCCCCTATTTTATCTTTACTTACCTCAGTCAAACTAGAAAAATCGTTTATGATCACTGTTATGGCACACTGTTCCTTAATGTAGAGTCAGTGTCAATATATATTTCAATACAGAGTTTGTGTGAAGAAATCTAAAACTATAAACCAAAAAGTAAACGCATCCAGTTGTAATAAAATATCTAATTAAAGTTAAATTAGGGATAATATTATGAAAAATATAAAATAGTTCGACAAACGTATTGAATTAATGAATTTTCTTTACAAAAGTTAGGCCCCCTATTGGTTTTATAAATTCAACCCATCCATTCTTTGTTTAAAAATTTCTATTCTATAACTTTTATTATTAAAGTCGATGCCCTAAATAGTAAATTCAAACAGTTTTTATTTAAAATATATACACTTTTGCAATACTATAATTGCTTTATTTCTGGGATACAAACGAATGGTGTAACAATATTTGTCAAATATGTATAATTCTGGAAGAGGAGGTAAATAATATGCTAACTTCTATAAGGTGCCTTGAGGAAGAAGCGAAACAACTGAAAACTCAAGTTTATTCTAAATTCTGCCCCAACTCAACTAAACAGTATAACCACTTACCCTTTCAAACATCTTTGAACCGTTAAGTACAAATAATGAAGAAATCTCTCAACCTTTTACAATAGTCACTTCTAAAAACAACAAAAAGAAAATTAAACAGCATAAATTTCACTTCCCGTCAACAAAAGCAATTTTGAATAAAACCCTCAACAAACAAAATCTTATTTCAGTTTATACTCCTTTTAAAACCGTTCTAATAGCCGGAGACAGCCATGCATGGCACCTAGCTGCTCTAGTAAATGAGAAGACATCTAATCGCACAAAAGTCACCGGTATGTGCAAACCCGGCGCCGGTCTCATGGACATCGTCACAAACTCCTCCACACCACCTGACTGTGTGGTGTTGATTACTGGAACAAATGATGTGGCTGCTGGGAGACAAGAAATCATCCTCCAAAACATCGAGGGAATATTACTCAATATCAGGCAGACCTCTAACATCTTAGTGTGCCCCTTACCACCTCGACATGACCTGCCTCATGTCAGCCATGTTCATGACGTCATCTCCGGAGTGAACGCATACTTAGCTCAGCTATGTGCTCGCTAACATGGAGTGAAACTCCTAGACATCTCGAGCTTTGGGCGGCGTCATTACACAACTCACGGACTACATATGAGAGCTAGTGGGAAGCGTCTGCTATCTAAATGCATCCCTGATGGCCTTACCTCGATGCCCGCTTCCAGACGCCGCCGACACACCGCTGCAGATGCCGTTAAGTCCTCCAGCTCTACTCTGCCTCAGCCATCGGGCCCCATCAGTTCCAGAACCCTATAGCTTACCTTACAACACGTCCTCCGATGCCATCACCCATGGATCAGCCAGAAATAGTTTTAACCCAAGTGTACATCATCAAAAAAACCTTTGTATACCAATAAACAGGGTAGGGACACCAGATGCAAATCAAAATTAACCAACCAAAATTCAAAATTTGAAAATAAATCAATAAAAATAATCCATTTATTTGCTCAAATAGCTACTAATAAGGCAGATGAACTGGATCTCCTGGGTGATAAGCTAGAGATATATTAGTTATCTCTGAGCATGGTTTTACGTATGAAAATATAAATATTTTCAAAACTAAAAACTTTGAATTGGCCAGTGTTTATAATCGAAAACATTTCAGAGGGGGTGGTGTAGCAATTTTTGTTCAAAATCATATCAAATTTCAGCAAATCAAAATTAGTTATAGACCGCGCGGCGAAGGTCCGACCTCGAGCCCGCCGAGCGGTGATAGGGAAGAGACGGGTGGAGGGCCCAATGTGCCTGCAGTCCTGGAAACATTCGCTACTGTCAGACTTTACCACGCTTGCTTCTAAAATAAGTTACGTTAATTGTTATCTACGGATGCACATTCAGTACGTTTCCAGACTGCGTGCGATATATTTGCTTGTGGTTTAGCGTGTTAGGAATGTTTACTCAAGTGTACGATAAACAATTATTTAGTTGGTTATATGTTTGTTTTTATCTAACTACTGTAGTGTAATAAGTCAGTTTGTGTGTTTTGCCCCCCTTAAGTGTGTTAAGAGTCTGCAGAGCCATACTGGTTTAATTCTCATTAAAACAACATTATTTTGAATCCATTTATTTATCGTTATTTATTTACCAAAAGTTGTGTATGAGGTGTCATTTAAAATGCTATCATATTGCGAATTGGGTTTGCTTTTGATATTATGAATACATACACCTAGTTTTGAAAAATAGGTGAAAATTAAAAGTTCAAACTAAATAATTTTTATATTTATTCTATTAAACTAATTATGAATCCACAAAGCAGTTCAACAAGTAATTTCACTCTTGATCAAATGCAATTTGTTTGGAAAAGACCGTTTAAAAATAACTGTTAAATTTTGACACGCGTGATCATTTGTCCGGTTCGAAAAAAACATCGTTCTAATGAGATTTAAACCAACATGGCCGACAGCCTCTGCAGACTCTTAAGGTTGTAAAATTAGTGAACGTAAATCCTAAATAGTTTATTCCTTTAGTGGTTCCTGCTTCAACTATGGCTCGCTTTATTCCTAAAGTAGCCCAAGGAAAAACTACTAGAAGTCAGGCTAGGGAAATTATTTGGAGAGTAAGTGAGTTCATGGCGAATGAGGCCAAATTAAGAGATGAACAACGAATCCCCGTAAAAAAAATCGTTAGATCGAACTGCAGTTGCATATAGCATTTCAAAAACTCTCATAAAGGAAATTCGGCGTGAAAAGTGTTTATTGGACACTTCAGCGGAAGGAGAGTGTTCGTTCATACTCCCAAAAAATACAAGAGAAAAACAACAGCGGCAGAACTAGACGATTTCGACAAATGTGTCGTTAGAAAAACCGTCCATGAGTTTTATAAAACTGACGAGTCACTCCCAACTCGTCATTTTTATTTTAAACCAATTTAAATAAAAATTATATGTATTTTAATGATACGGGAAATCACAGAAATATTTTTCTTAGTGACAGTAAGAAGTATAAATTTCTTAGTTACTTAATTTCAATTCAAGTTATTAACTGATTTATAATTTTTTATGATATATTTAATAGTTGTTATTGGTATACGTTTTAATTTGTTAACTTTCAAACTCTTAACCTATTTGATGTTTTTATTTTAAATACTGGTCTAATTATAAGAGGTACCAAAATACAAATTCTCCGTAAACTCGTAAACAATCACCCTTTACGATCTGTCTGTGACCGCCTCGCTCAGAGTCGATGTTTTTATATCGACTCTGTAAGTAGGCCAGCCAGGAGGCCGGTCCTTCAGCGCGCGTACTATACACATCTGAACTTGATTTTGAGGTTGAAGGCATTAAAATCAACTCAAAGCAGCATGGAAAAATCATTACTGTATTATTGAATTGTATCGATCTCCTAATGGTTGTGCTGACGATTTCTTTGAAAAGTTCGAAACACTTTTAAATTTGGTCAACAAATGGCAGTCTGAACTTTTAATCATGGGGGATTTTAATATTATTGTTTTAAACCACTCACACCCTCTAACCCAGCAGCTCCGCGATATTTTAAACTATTTTAGTTTAAATTGGTCTGTGAATTTTCCAACTCGAATGTCTGGCACAACAAAAACTTCCACCGATAACGTTATTACAAATATTTTGGATGCTAAGGTCTCTGTACTTGACGCGGCCATATCGGATCATTTTGCTCAGGAGGTTACGGTCACTGGTTGTTCTCTGGATTTCGAAACCTCAAAGCCCCAGAACTGTAGACTCACTTGTCATCATAACATTGTAAACGTTAAAAACTTTCTTGACTGTGAATCCTGGACTTTCCTCAATCATTATAATGATGCAAATGCGATGTACAATGCATTCAATGATCGTTTAATTTACTGTCTAAACATTGCATGTCCCTTTAAATGTTTTTAAAAAGCTCAAGGTCGAAAGAAAAGTTCATGAGTCACAAAAGGGATTTTGATTTCAAGAGAGAAAATCAAATTCTATCACTCAATCTTCATTCGCACACAATACGAGCGTTTAAAACATTTTTTTTTTTTAGAAATTATAAAAGAGTGTAGACAGGTCATAAAGGCCACAAAGGCATTGAAAAAAATTTAAATTCAGTGAAATTTTTTAAAAAACTGCTTGGACCATAGTTAATAACTCATCGATGATTTCAAAATTCTCAAAAAATCCAAGTCAATGAAAATATACGACAGTGACATAAAGAGAGAAGATTCTGTGACTGTTCTAATTTATTGAACAAGTACTTTAGTTTTGAGGCCGACTCTAAATCTAATTTCACGGGACCTACTAATCATCCACAAGGTTTTCGATCGCCAGTGAGAACGAGGTGGCTCGGGTCATGCAGGGACTTAGCTCAAAGAAATCATGCGACATTAATGGCGTTCAGTTTGGTTGCTTAAAAAATGCAATAAGCAATTCTTGGTGCCATTAACCAAACTTGTTAACATTTCATTTGAAACGGGGACCTTTCCAGACATCCTGAAAACATCAAAAATAGTTACAATTTTTAAAAAGGATGATCCTTGCATTGTCAGCAATTATCGTCCTATTTTAATTCTGCCCACCATCAGCAAGGTTTTTTGAAAATATATTTCTGGCACAGTTGGAAAATTTTCTTTCACGCTTTGACATTCTGGATCCTGAACAATATGGTTTCAGGAAAAACAAGTCAACTGTCGATGCAGTCACAAATCTTATAGAGCTCGTTGTCAATGGATTTGAGACGAGAGAACATGTTCTTAGCATATTTCTTGATCTCTCCAAAGCCTTTAACTGTGTGCAGCATGAGACACTGTTGCACCAGTTGGAGTCTTGTGGCGTTCGAAATTTGTCGCACAAATGGGTCCCACCATACCTTAAATGCAGAATCCAGTGTGTACAGGTTGAGAATGCCCTGTCAGGCAAAACGCTTACTACCCAAGTTTCAATCCTTGGTCCAGTTTTGTTTAATCTATATGTCAATGGACTAAAATCTTCAATTCAGTTTGGAAATGTCATTCAGTACGCTGATGACACGACTCTTTGTGAGATAGATAGATCATCACGTGATTTAGAAGTAAAATCATTTATTGATCTGAGTCAATGAATCCAAAAGTTTAATAAAATGGGCCTGAAAACAAACAATTCTAAGTAAAATTTCATAACATTTTGTCTTCTTCAACACTTTGAACAGAACCAAATTATAGTAATGGTGGACGATGTACTCTTAGAGGAAACAGAGTCTACGAAGTTCCTTGGAATACACCTTGACAAAGGGTTGACCTAGGATGTTCACATTGACAGTGTGTGTACTAGAGTTAACTCGGGCATTTTTGCTCTGCGCAACCTGGCAGAATTCTGTTCCCTGGAAGAGTTAAAACTTGCATATTATGGCTTGATCCATACCCACTTAGCCTATGTTATAAGACTTTGGGGTAGCTGTTCTAAATACAAGCTGGAAAGGGTATTTAGACTTCGAAAAGAGCTGTCAGAACTATTTTAAAATTAAACGTCAGAGAGTCATGTCGAGAAGCGTTTAGGGAGCTTAGATTATTGACCCTACCCTGCCTATATATATTGGAGGTCACCCTGTACTGCAAGTCAAAATGCACTTTGACGCGCGGCAGGGATGTTCACTCTTATGAAACTAGAGGGAGGAATAATTACAGAACGCAGAGGCATAGAAGCGCAGCTTTCAAGCGTCTGCAATCACAAGTTGGTGTATACATAATCAATTTGCTCCCTGAACAGATTAAAAATCAAAACCTGAATTTGTTCAAAAGACGTTTAAAACACCTTTTGGTGGAAAATGCTTTTCATTCATTTGAAGAATTCTTGAATGTAGGATGCATGTGGAAAATGTATGTATAAATGTGTCCAATTGTGTGTGAGTGTTTTAAGCTAGACTACATTTTGACTTTTGCAACACAATTGTTAATTGTATTATGCAGTTAAGAATTTATTTATTTATTTATTTAAGTGTATTCCAATATTGTATAATAGTTAGTTCCATAAAATATGTTTAAAAAGTATAGTTATGCTATAAATTCTAATACGACGTCTTTCAGTGAGGTCATATTATTTCCAATATCAACAATACATAATAAGTGATAGTTATATTTGTCACTTTAAAATATAAATGGTATTTTGTTTAATTTATAAAAATAAACCTAAATAGTAATAATACGTACTGAAAAGTCATACAGTGTAAGTCATGAGCTACATAAATTGTCTCGTTCTTTGGGACATCGAAGAAAAGCCCAATTTTCCTAACTGAATAATAGTCCAGACAATTGTACATTTAAAGCATGCTCGTTTATTTTAAAATCATAACCTAATATTAAATAACATGAAATAACTAAGTTAATGTTTCTGGATGTAAATATTTAGTTCATTAACACTGTGTTTACTAAATCCTTCGATATTCAGGCCTAAACCATGTGTAACTTTGAAGAAGACGCTCTAACTATGGTGTGGAATCCTTTGAGATTATACTGCCTTACCTCCACTTAGTTTCCACGTCGTCGTGAGGTTAAAATACCATACTAAAAGTTGTGTACTTAGTCTAAATATTCCTTTGACGTGGTTTTAACTTGAAGCATTTGATCCTAATGTTAACACCACTAGCTTAACACTAAGAAATAATATAATTCACTGTCCATTTACATTGAGTACATTTATTACTTCACGAGTTAACATCTACAATGAAAATAAATTAAATCGAAATAACTCTTATCTCTTGATAGCTTAGTTTTTAGCTCTTTAGTTCAATGCAATTCCCGGGAAGTGATGTTAATAATTTGCTGAAGGGTTTTTGATTGTTGTCCCATTGAACAGAGTGAACATACTCTCGTTTAAAATGCCACTGGCATAAAAGAAAAGAAAGGAAGGAAGAAAGGAATAAAAGAAAAAGGTAGAAAGAAAAGAAAGTACCAAGATTCTAACTTGCTCTTTTATTTAATATGTTAATAATAATAAGCTTCTACATTATACTAACATATTCCAATCAAAACTGAATGTTTACAATTTTTAAAACCAAAAAACATTGAAAATGACCCGTTGATTATAATGAACAATTTTGAAATAGCTTTAGGTAACGAAAGTAAATGTCTGGGACTAGTTTTTTATATCAAGTTATCATGGAAGCCATACATTGATACACTTGGATCCAAGTTGTTCTCGCAACTGTTTTTCTTGAGCAGGATTGCGAGGTACGAAAACTATCTTCTTTTAAAGCTGGTATACACCTCATTCATAGAGCCGAGGTTGAGATACGGCACAGTACTCTGGAGTTCTGCGCACCATACTTCACTCATTCGTATTTTCTGCTTACAGAAAAGGGCAATTCGAATAATCGCTGGAGTAAATAGGCGAAAATCATGTCGAACTTTATTTAGAAAATTTCAAACTTTAACCCTAACCTCACTTCACATTTACGAGACTTTAATGTTATAAATATTTCACTGTGAAACAATTTAAACTGGCACTAACATATACTCGTACAACTCTAGAAGTAGCCATCATCACAGACTCCCCACAGACTGGAGCTTGCCGCCGCACTTCCACAAAATCTCGGCTCCAAACTTTTCAGTAAATTGCCACAGCAAGTCAAGCTGAAAATTAATCCTAAAAAGTTTAAGACTTTGTTAAAACAATTTTTTATTAAAGGAGTTTTGTATTCTAAGGATGAATACTTAAATTTAAATTCATAATAAGATTTATTGTTAAGTATATATATATATATACATATATATATATATGTATGTATGGCCATTCAATTGATTTTGTGTTGACGCTTGTAATACAATTACAAAAATTGCCAAACTACGATAAAGGATTTTATAATTTTGAATATAAGATTATTATTTAAGAACCGTTGATATTATCTTACTTGGGTGTATTTGAGTTTTCTAAGTGTCTCGGACCAACATTATTTTTTTATATTCAATTTTATTAACCTCCTGTTTTGAAAAAAGCACAATTAGTGGCGTTTAGTAGCTCTGACATGCATTGTTATCAAGAGCACATTGCGTCTGGAAATCTATAAAATATTATACACGAGAACGAAAACAAAAAAAATTATAAACAACAGAAAAATCCAGAGTCATAGCACGTTTCAAAGCACACAGAGTCACATATTTAAACGAGCAGGTTATTGGACAGGTCTATAAAAGAGCTCAAACATACAAACATGCAAGGAGTAAAGACACCCTTATGGTTATGGCTGGGTAATATCGTGATGCCATTGGTCGTAGCAGTCAAATCCACCTCGTAGTTCCAGAACTTGCTGTAAGAGCGTTCTGAAGTCAAGTCAGTATATTCAGTAAATGTAATATAATGATGAAAAATTTATAATATATAATTAAAATGTAGGCACTACTTGGTACTCACATTTATCCTCTTGCAAAAACCATCATCAACCCCTAATTTGTTCTAAAAATTATTTTAAAATTAATAATTCTAAAACTTCCACTAGTGAATTTTAATAACAATTACGTAAGCTCATTTTCATGTCAATAATTTAGAAGGTTAGATGAAAATTAACAAAAATATTTAAATACAAATTTAATTACTGGAAATTACAATTGTTACTACTTTTTATTTTGTATATTTATATTTATATATTACTATTTTTACGTTGTAATATTTAAGTTTGCCATTGCCCTACATCTTTACTTAGATCGAGAAAAATACATTACTTCTCGATCTAAGTAATTTTACTTTTTCTTACTCTCTAAAAAGGTCAATTATATTTTATTTCAAACCTTATCCAACCTTGGTCACTACTCAGTTAATTCGCATATAAACTTATATCCATAAGTGAATCTTAAATGTTATGTTTATGAAATTTCCGAACTGAGAAATTGTTTCCTTAAAACCCTCCAACTTGACAATAGATCATAACATATTTTATGTTTGATTTTATAAAATAATTTTTAACTTTGCCAAGTAAAAACACTTTATGATTAAAGAAGGCTTCCACTTAAACTTTTCAAAACTATTTAAAATAATTGATTACGAATAATAATATAAAGGCAATTCTTTTAAATTGTTTGTTGCTAGCAAACGCAAAACGTTCATATAAAAATAAGAACTTTGAACTTTCATTTAAACTTTAAAGTGACATGAAATATCCTTTGATCACCACTGTGGACTATTGTCTTTTGTCAAACACAGTTTATTGACTGGTTCAGGATGTCTGGTGCAGAAAGGTCCATAGAATATTGATCAAAGAGTCGATTATGATGTCAGTTAGGTTTGGGTAGCCTCAAGTTCAAACCTGTCAAACGATTATCACACACAACTTTAAACAATATATTTATTATAGATTGTTTTAATAAATATATATTCATTAAAAAAATAACTTTGATGCATTAAAATGTATATACAATAAATCTATGATACTTTACAACGCTTAACGTGTATCACAGAAATAATTATGTACTATTAGTTGGTGCCTAAGAGTTAGAATTTTTGAAGTGCTTTGTGCACTAAGAACATATATTTAGCGATTAGATCTATGACTTTTATTTGAAATAAAGATTTACACCTTCCCAGCTAGTGAATTCGCTATAAGGATACAACTGATTTGTAACAAAATACATAAGTCTATTGTGGAGCTTTGTTTCTCTTATATTTAAAATACTTAATCTTAATTTTAATCTCTTTATCTTTATATTTAAACATTTCACACTCCTGTTTAGTCATTTTCTTTTGTTTAGTCATCTTCTTCATTTTAGATCAAATATAACTTATAAAGGTAGAAGTAAATCCATTTAACTTTTATAACACCTCGTTTTGTAATATCTTATTTGTAAGATACAATACAATATTACAAAAGCAATATTACAAAATATTGTGCAACTAATTAACATCTGTTTGATTTTGGTGCATTTACTGTCAACAAACGACTTGAAATAAAATAGATAATAAACATTTTTCAATTGGTTTAATTACTTGCAAAAAGAAAGTATTATATATTTATTTTGTTCAATTATTTATTGAACGTTTTTATTGATTATATTTTATTTTCAATTAAAAATTGGTGTTCTATCCTGTTATGAAATTTAAGTCCACTCCCAATTTATCTATTTGTTCTAAGATCTACACACATCCATTATACCAATGTTGGCTATTCCATATTAATGCATTTATATGTTGATTTAAAAATTAACTACAACTCTAGAATTTGTTTAAAATTAAGAAGAAGATAATTTATTTTTAATTTTGTCTTTGAAATTGCTTTGTATTATTTATTTTAATTATTGAGGGATAAAATAAATAATATTTATCTTACATTACTATAATACTAAACTAAATAATGAAGCTAAAAACATTTATATTAAAAATATATAAATAACAACGTTATTGGTAGAAATAAAAACACGTATAAGATCCTTATGTTTTAATGGCTACAATACATATAATATGTAGTTTATAATTATAACACAATTATTGTTCCTTACAACATGTGTAGACATAACCCCCGACAAAACTCACATTTACTCATTTTCGATCCCATTGATTAAAAAAAACTCCTATCTTAATAAGAATCATCACAGAACAGTGCTTAAAAATATAAACTCTTCAAAACTGCACCAGTCATTGGCTGCATATCTTGGAATCCAGGACAAATGTTGATCTAAAAAGTAGACAAATACAATTACAATAATCTTTTTAAATATGATTTTGTTTAAAGCAATTACTATAATAACACGTATTTCAACGTATGTAGTATTAAAAAATTAAGTTTTTGAATATTTATTTTAAAAAAGGAGGTTACATTTTAAGAATAAGGTAATTACATTTTTTAAAGATATATCATGTAAAAAAACTAGCATAAAATGACAATTTAAAACATGCTTTACTAAAAAAAGAACAAGTTTTAAAAACATGTTTAATCTTTAGGAATATCTTAATGATTTTAACCCAAATGCATGTTAATTTCAGAGTTTAGTTCAGATTTTGTAATAAATAATGCTTATAACAGTTCATATATAACTATAAAACAAAGTCTTATCTATCCTGTGTTACACTCTGCAATCTACTATTCAGTTTAGGCAAAATAATTAAACTATTTTCAATACAATCATGTACAATAAAACAACAATCAGAAATGCTATCAAAAAGTGATAAAGGATCACACTTTCTCTCATAAATCTAATGGATGCATTATATTTTATGGTTTGTAGGTCTTTATACAAATTGTTTTCTATGTAATGAAATGAACTATCTGAAAACACTTAATCTATGTATACAAAAGCCAAATACCACACTGACTGATGCACTAACTTTCCGAAGGTTTATTTTATTATATGATAATTCATGGTTTTATCAAAATTACGTACCTTTTAACACAAATATACGATGAATAGTTCTGCTAACTACACTTTAAAACACATTGTGAACATATCCTTCAATGCTTTACATTAAATTTACAGTATTTTTTTTTATTATTTTTAAATCAGTGCATGTGTAGTGACTAATACTAGATAAAAGCCCACCACATTTTACTGAGTCAAGGTTCAGATATTACAAAATTCTGACTTTATTAAACAATGGAAAGTATTATTTCCTGAATATATAAATTATTGTGTATAAAAATACAATAGTAAAAAAACCGTAAGACTATCGTTGAACTGATTTTCTTTTTATTAACACCTTTCGATTAATAATTTCGGTAAATCGAAGAAAAAAATTGTATATGCTAAACACGTCACAAAATACATACCACACTATTTTTTATGGTATATTTATGGATTTTTCAGAAATTATAGTGTCTGAAAAGCAAATACTAACTGGGAGTAATTTCTAACAATCTTGGTCATCATTAAGATATTATTGGTTTGTGTTTTATATGGCCAATATTATAATGAAGCCGCTACAAATTATAGAAAGTTGATATCCCAATGAGTAGTTTATATATTTTTAACACAAACAATTAATTATAAGTTGCAATTTGAAACTTATTTGTTGAAGTTGGATTTTTCAGAATAGCAAATTTGTTAGGCTTCTAAGCCTTGAATTTTTATTTTAAGTAACGTACTGAAATCAAACAATTCAAACTTTGTATAAACCACTCGAAGCATCAGAAGTATTAAAACACATTTTCATTATGAATTAAAAGTTGTAATAAGGAAAATATCCTGTGGACTATGAACGTATATGTAAACAAAATAAAAATATCGGAGTGTTTGATCTACATATAAGTATATGTGTAGTAGAGTTGTCAAATTAAATATAATGTATATAAATGAACGAAACTTACCTTTGTAAGAGAGGTGAAACACAGCAGGTAGAGAGTGTGATTGTGTGGAAGTTGATCTTCCTGCATGATTCTAGTCTGAACTTGTACACCAGAAGATAAATGGAATAATCTGTGTGCTTTATTAGTGGCACTAAAATAATTCTGATTGAAAATAAAGGCTCAATATTGTTTCTTCTTTTTCGTAATACAAAGTCACTTAATATGCCATCACTGTTCTAGCTTTGTGCTAAAGGTTTACTACAGTTTTTTTTAAGTCACAAACATGAACTATACTTTTTGTCAATGATGATTCTATCTCAATTTTATACCCTTGTTTTTTTCACAGTTTTTAACAGAAAAATAACATAATTAAGTTAAACAATACAAGCTATTTTGTTAGTACAAAATTAACTTTAACTCGTATATTATGTAATGAAAGTAAAAGTATTTTTAGACTATAAATAGGCTTGATTAGGCTTAAAATAGAAATATACAAGGCCTAGGAAATACAGATCAACAATACTATGTACAATATACACAATGTTATGCACAGACAAAGCCCTATAAACACTATAGAATTATGTATAAAATATCCTGATTCAAATATGTCAGTAACACTTATAAGACTTCTGTTGAGCTTTTTGTAAATAGTAAACTGCTACATTCAAATAAAGTGATTTTGTCGAAAGAAATTGATCCAAATACATGAATATTAGTTGAAAGGCTATGAAGTAAAATAATATTGAACAATAAGGTACAGCCAACAACAAATGTTCTAACATCAATAGTGTACATAAAAAATAACAAAAAGTACGATTATACTTCCGAAAACATTCACCAAAAAATATATGCTATAACATGCCTTTAAACTAAACTTTCAAAATGTAACAACATTTATAAGTTAACTGGCAATATTAAATTGTTTTTTAAAAGTTTAATATGCACCACTTGGATTGTTTAAAACTTTAAAATTGTACGTCACTGTTACAAAAGGAATGATTTTTACACTTAAAGTGTTCACGTAATGTGTGTTACTCTGGACCAAACTTAATATGAAAAGAAATATTACGCTACCCTGATTCACAAAGTCCACCACCTCACGAGTGAAACTTACAAAAATACTCGCTGTTCGTTTTAAAATCACCGCTTTTTGAAAAAACTCAAGATGCACATGATCGAGGTCGGTCCAACCCAGAAGTGTCCAGTGGTGGGGGAGTGCGATTGTTAAAAGTGGGAGGGCTTGCGGAGGCGCAGTGCTATCGTCTGCTATGGACTCAGCAGCAGCAGCGTCACGCAGAATATGAGGCAGTAGAGGTGTGACGAGCGGTGATGGGCTTGGCCGCCATGCTGCATGGCCGCGGGGAACTCTCCTAGAAACAAGGGGGCTCACTTAAACACTGTTGAACACAATAAGACAGTATGTAGTTAGTAAATTAATGAATTATTACATATAACTTTAGTAAATAAAAAAAGACAGAACATAAAAAAAGCATAACAATTTACGTAATTTTGTTATTCCACTGCCAGATCACATGGCAGTGCAGGCCTGTGCATGAACCTTTTTCGATTATTAAAGTATCAATTCTTTGTTCAGTTGAGGATTCGAATATAACAGAATACAGTACAGTCCGTGGTCCGAAGCCTTAGCCACTGAACCACCACGATAGGAAATAATATAACAGGAATTCAAACTTTGCAGCTGATAAAAAAGTATGTACGTGCTCCGTTTCTTTTGTTAGGGTACAACGTATCAGCTACTTATTTCGGTTATATTGTAGCTGTCCTATAATTTATTCTTATAATTAATGTTATTCAAAGACAAGTATGATATTATTAAATTTTTTAAGGGGATTCGGCACTGGAACAGGTCATTTTTGCTATCTATTACCTAACAAGTATTTTAATGGTCTTATTGTGTTTGTAGGGATCTAATTAGTAAAGAAATGTTCTAATGTGAACAATTTTTATCTTTGCATTGCGTACAAAAATTTAAAACCCCATTTTTTTAAAAAAACTTAACTTTTTTTTAAATTTGATAAAAAATGAAAACTATTATTCCAATTCTAATGTTTTTGGTACCAAAAAAAGGTACTAAGATCATCTAAAAAATCATATATTTTCATAATTATAGCTTTATTTGAAATATTTAAACCTTTTGTGATTTTATTTTAGTTTCAAAATAAACTTTTCAATGTTGTAAAAATATTTTTTACAACAATGTAACTGGCAAAATTGGTTAAAAATACAACAATACTTAGCAACTAGTGTCTTAATGACCCACAAAAAAAATCATCTTCTTTTATTTAGTGGATCTATAGTTATAACAAATAGTCTTCCTGAAAACATGGAAAATTTCATTAGCGGGAAATCACGATCAAAGTTCTGCATGGATTAGGATAGGTAACTATAACCATAATATATATAAATATACTGGATCTAGGCTAAATATTTTTCTTCTATGTAAAACTAATGTTTTTGTAGCCCTGCAAGGTCCCATAGCCTAATAATATTTTTGTTTTCTTTTTCCAACAAAAACAAGCAAACAACTGGAGCTGAGCTGACTGACAGTGCTGACAGCAGTAACAACAGCTAGTTTGTTTTGCTTGCATCTGTGTTCCAAAGACCAATAAAAAAACTATACCATATCTAAGCATACTACTATACTATAATGAATGTACCTAAGGTTCTTAATTATATTTTTTTACTTAGTAAATATAAAGCAAAAGCTATAAATACATGCGCCGGGCGCTCTTGATGTTTGTGGCGCTCGCGTGAAATCAAACCGTGCGTCACTTTATATAATTGCTAATAATACACTGAAATATGTTTGCAAACAGTTTTTTCTTGCAATATTATTGTTCAGAATTAAATGGAGAATAATAATGTGGAAGAAAAAGATAACCTTAAAAAAGCTTTTTTTCCATTTCGAGTGCCAAATCCCCTTAAGAACATGGCCGTGAGCAATATATTTTAGTTATATTTTAGTAGATCTACAAATAATTCATTCACTTGGAAACATAATTAACTAGTGTTGTTTGAAAAAAAAAAATAGTGCACCGTAAATCATGTAGTGTTAAAACTAAAGTCTCCAGCAATTATAATATTTTTATAATGGAACAAAATGATTTGTAATTTTCTTGGTAATCATTTTACCATATAATATTTAAGAGGATTAAAATATATATTAAACTAACAACATTTAAGGGTCTTAATTAAAATGTGGGTTGGCAATAAGGAGAGAAAAAACGATGATTATATAGCAAAACCTACAATATGAGTACGATATCATCCCCTTCATAAATCTCACATCCACCCATAAAAGTACTGTACATTGACATCGACCCACCCGGTGCCTATACACGTACAGTGATATTGTTGATTTATCCATACTATAGTGGATTTAGCATAAGTTTTGGAAGTGTTAGCTTTAACAAACAGTTAATTGGAAGTGTTGGAGTAATATGACAGAAATTATGTTGCAATATTTCGATTTCGTCTGTATGATCAACATATAAACAAACCTTAACATTATTATTACCAAAGATTTTTACATAGAAAATTAATTTCAACCTTACGACTAAACCTCAGCCGATTTTAATCTTAGTTAGATGATCAGAGACTATAAGGCGCTGGTGACTCTTAGTATAACGTCTGTACTTCATACATCATCCACTATGAGCGCTAGTGTCTGCCAACACAACGTGTTTATGAGACACTTTGGTCGTTTGATGTTCAAGTATAATCAAGGTAAGCTGATTTTAAAAGATATTAATTACTTTTTATCTAATCTGTATTTATTTGTATCTTTATTTATTCTTCAACAGCTACTAATTTAAAAGAAAGGGTAATTACTTGGTCAAAATCTGTTGGGTAAATTGGTATTGTACTTTTCCTTTGCTAAATTTTGAAATATATTTTTAACACACAATGTAAATTTTGCAAGAATTTTTAGTTAGTTTATATCCAATACTCAGCGATGCGTTGGAATCAATATCTGCATCTCTAATACAGATAAAAAAGAGGTTTGGCAATACTGACAGGTTGTTTTTGGATGTTTCGTCGACCCCTATGTCCGGAACTGAAAAACATCGTTTTGAGCTGTTAATACTCACCATTGAGAACGTGGACATTGATTGACTTTGACTGGGCATTGGATGGGTTGCACTGATATCGCCCGTTGTCCGAAGGCTTGGCTTGCTGGATCAGCAAGAAGCTGACTGTGGTCTCACCCTTCTCAGTGATGACGCTGACGCCCCCTCGGGGCGAGTCGTAACTTATGATCTGTAAGGTAGGTGGTTATCATTTTCCAATAATAATTTTATCCATACCTTTATTATAACAATCTCGAAAATTAGCTAAATACGTTTAGGATGATGTAGTAAATTTAAAACTTGTTATAGAATTGTGTCGAAAATGCAATAAAAATAATAATGTAAATCTTAAAGATCCTATATTAATAAAACAGTAATAGCAATAAAAGCCGTAAGAAGCCATATTATTTTATTAATCGACAAGAACTCACATACATAGTTGGACTAAAGTATGAAGCAAAATTCGTGAACAAAAAGTAAGACTTCATTTCCTTTTACAAAGTTGGATCCCCTACTTATATTGAAGTTTCAAAGTATCTTAAAAAAATACGAATAACTTGTAAATGGTTACGGTGAGTGGATTTAGACTAGCCTTAATTGACATGATGAAGAGTTTCCAACAGCAAGAAATTTCATAAAACTAATTTCGAATGAATAATTTCCATGTTAAAATGGATTTTTTACCTCTCTAAATTAGATTAGCTAATATGGTGAAACAATCATGTATCTATAACTTATAAATGACTGCATTTGACATTAATTTTAATTAACACTCTCCATCGTAGATATGATTCTTTATCCAATGAGTCTAAATAAAATACCCATTATTTTAGGGGACATTTCAAAACTTCTATAAGATTGATGGGGAGTGCTAGTTCAAATTTCGCAAGAGCAAAGTAATATTTAGTTTTTCTCAACATTGGTTCCATATACTTTCGTAAAATTAGCTATGAGACACCCTGTTACTATACAATACATGACCTAAACACATAAAATATAAATTTTATTGAAATAACCCAATCACCCACTTACAAATTGGGAATGATATTTTTTTAATTCTCCTTATTTTTTACCAAGAATACTTATCAAAACCGTATATTCTACAAGTTACGGTTAATTTACTAGTAGAGTACTTAATATTCTGCTCTGGATTAAAATATCCAAAAATTATCATCACATTAAGCTTTTTATATTACAATAAGACAAAGTATACAGGAATAAGAAATTACTAAATATAAAAGATATTTAAAAAAAGGGAGAGGCCGCCCTTTTTCCGTAGACTGTTGATCTGTAGACTTTCATTTAATGGGACATAGCAAGAGGAAGACACAGTAAAGTACAAGGTGAACATTACTAAAAAGAAACCTCCAGTCAAGGCCAGGATTCGAGCCTACGCTGTCCCTAACTCAAAGTTCTGACTCCTTGGCCACTCGGCCACTGGCTCTCCATTAGTGTTACGTACCGCATCATTATGGTTCCAGAAAATGTACGCCGGAGGTTCTGGACTGTACAGGACAACACACGTCAGGTTGATGGTGCTCCCTCGGTCAATGAACAGGTCGGGCCCTCCTATAATGTCTGTAGTTGGTTCTGAAAATGTTCAGTAACATTTTAAAAACTATAATAAACAAAGTTATTTCATAAAAATATCTCTAAAATATGGTATGTTTTATTTTGTTCAATGTGATTAAGAATACATACTTATTAGTGTCTCAAGAGTATTATAGTTTTAATATTATAAGCAAATGGATTAATTTCTTCACTGGTGGCTTTCTAATAATATTGATACTAAAATTTAGTTACAAAGTAATTTCAATTACAAAGTCCAGTCTAAATTAGATACATTATTATATTGACATAGTGTCTCACATGTAATATCTACAACAAACACACAGATCTGAGGGGCAATTCGTACATATGGTTTGTTAATATTACTGTTTCTACACTATTTTAAAAACTCATTTTGTAAGTAAAATTTGAAAAAAATTAAGACTTTATTTTCAAAACTGAATATATGCTACTTCGTCTGATGTAATAATAGCTCTTAAAAACTATTCTCAATCCAGCAATATATTCATGTTAAATATTATATATAATTTATAAATATTCACAATGTTTTCTTTTATTAAAAACCCCACACCATAACAAACTATTAAACTACTTATGACTCCTCTTTTCTCATATTAAACTACTTATGACTGCAGGCTCTATTAAAACAAAATTTTGAAATAATGTCTTGTAGAGGGTTTAAGGTCCTGGCTAGTATTATAGATAAAATATAACTATTCATAATATAAATAAACGTAACACATCCATAAAAAAATAACGACACACGACTAAACTAAACCCCAACTATTATTGGTTAGCCAGTTTTCCTCTAGTGGGAACTGTTTTCAGCATTGTGAAATCAGAATTAGTTCACAGTAATACTATTCGAGTTAAAATATACATGAATACGTGTTGTTTTACCACTCATTCTATAAAGATAACTCTTATGAAATACGTTTTCCTTGTTATAAGAATGAACTTCAAATTGAGGAAGACACGATTAGAATGTATTTACCAACTGAAACCTGTAAACAGGCCCTTTGAGGTACGGATTTTAGGATTATTTTGAACTCTATTCTGCTTAATCATGTATTGGACGTTAATATTACTATTCCTACAATATCTTAAATAGTAAAGAATATACCATAATGTAGGTATAAAATAGAAGAAAAGAAAAAAAGAAAAATAGTAATGGTTTGCCAGTAAGGCTGGATTCAAAGCTGATGAGCAAGACAATGTAAAATATTGGTCTTTGAATGTTGGGTTTTTATCCACCTTAGTTCATCTTTTGAAATATATTAATTATTGTTAAGCGTATGTTATATTTTTATTTACGTACGAAGAAATTAGCCTAACAATTAACAAATACGTTCCACATTTATACAACTCATGGACCAATAATGACATAATGTACCCGGCATACAGAAATACCTCTGGTGAGAGACAGTTGGTCTATGATGGCTCAAAACTGTTTTATTCACTTCTGTAAATTTTAAAACTAAAGGGTAAAAAATATTTTATCAAGGTTAGAAAGAGAAACAAAAGACCTGCTGATCCAAGCATGCTACTACAATTTAAGTGAATTTCTAAATTGTTTTAAGTTTTTCGCTGACTTGAAAATAAAATATTTGCCAACTTGGAATAACTTAGTATTTTTATTTTTTGTGAAAAATGCTTTATTTTTTTAATTACGTGGTACATGTCTTGTTTAAAATAAACTGTTTTTGATTAATTTAGTTGTAAGATTTACTATTTATATATGTGTTTCATCATAGGTTAGCAAAATTTTAGTAAATCATAGTAGACATAAATATTAACACACATCTCCTATAGACGTATGGCCTATCTTGCTTCGTTAATAGTCTATCTATCTATCTAGTGTGTTTTTTTTTTTTAATAAATCAAATCTAATATCTTTATTGTTGTTGACAATATAATTGCAAAACAAACGTCATTACATTAAATTGAAATAAATGAGCTTATGAATACATTTAATAATTAAAAACAAATGGTTACCAAACTACATATTGTCATTAAGATATTCCACTGTAGTATTCTTTTTCAATAAGAAGTGCCTTGAGATTCTTTTTAAATTCGGGTAAATTCGGTTCTCCTTTTAATCCTGTTGGCAGTTTATTAAATAATTTGATGCATGAATAGTAAACCTGTTTTTCAAAATGAGAAGATGAATGGCCAGGAATAGCTAATGCGCATGACTGTGTACTCCTAAGCATATGGTTGGTTGGTGAGGGCAAAGCAAAAAGGTTTATATTTTTCTTTAGAAATATTAATGATTCATATATATATATATATAAATGCTAGAAAAAGTTAAGAGGTCGTTCGCTCGAAAGATCCCTCTGCAAGCTGATGAACTTCCCATCCCCAGAATGATTCTTACTGCTTTCTTCTGAATTACAAACAATTTCTTTGTGTGAGAGCTTTCATAACCCCAAATTGGAATACCGTAGGACAGGTGAGGTATGAAAAACCCATGATAAGCAAGCAGCAGCATTCTGCTATTGGAATAAAAAGATAGTCTGCGATGGAGGAATAGACAACTATTTAATGTTTTTTATACTTTAATAATATGCTCCTGGAATTTAAGTTTAGGAATACATTTCAACAGGCGCTTAACGATGGGATAGACTATATGTTTACTGGTGCTTTTTGGCTTATTTTTTTATCTACTATCATTTTCCAAAGTTGTATCAACCTCTCACGAAACACCCCTTTTTAATGATAGAGGAAGTGTTTATTTTAAATTTAGCTTAGTCTGTACAATTAAAATCAAATACGTTAACATATTTGTAACTGTCGTGTCTACATACGCACCCACGACATTGAGATGTATGTAGTGACTCATGTGTGGTGTCGTGCTGATCTGACACTCGTAGATTCCTGAGTCTCTGTGCTGAGGGTACTTCACTTGCAGACTCCAGTCCTCGGAGCTCTGGTGGTGGATGGCTCTAAACCTCTGGTCACTGGTGTACGTATATCGGCCCACGGTAAGGAGATGGATGTCTCTGTGTCTCACCCAAGACACCTGCATCCAACATGTTGTATAGATTTAAATATAGAGGAAATATAGAGTCACTTTATTATATTTAAGAGTTGTATGTGGTAGGGTAGGTGGAAGAAATCATTGAGTAGTTTGTGTGGTAGGGTGGATAGAAGAGTTCATCAACTGGTGTGTGACAGAGTAGATGGGACGCTCATATATGCTCAGAAAAGTCATATATAATGGATTGGGTGGACGGGTCAACAGTCGTGTATGATAGGAAGAGCGGGAAGCACGCAACAGTATAAATTGGTAGATATTTTGTTTTAAAATTGATTTATCTTATAACAAGATTTGAAGTAGCTGTAAATAGGCTCTTATTAATTTAGTTACCTAAAATAGTAGGCTACCAATTCTTTCAAAACTGTATCTTAATATATATATCTATATATATATATATATATATATATATATATATATATATATATATTTACAAAATAGTTTTAAATTGGAGATAAATGAAGAACATGTAATAAATGAAATGATAATCAATTATTGTTTGAGGGGTTTGTGTTGTCTTTTATTGAAAATAAGCGTTATTAATTTAAAAATTATTTATCAATTTTCTTGTATTTATATAACTTGGAAAGCCCTTTTATATTATTTTTACGTATTTTTTTTTGTATTTGAAAATCTTAAAAGAAAATCAGCTGAGAATCATATTGTAAAACACCAAACGATATTTCTTAAAATTTAAAAATCCTAAATAATTCTTTAAATGTTTAGAAGATAAATACTAAATATTAAAATTCATTAAAAAAAAAAAAATAATGACATGATATATTGCAATTTCATTTTTACTTTAGTTCTTGTTTTATTTGTTTGTTTCTTATTTAAATAAGTTGTATTTAATCAAATGTTTGTAATGATAAAATAATTGAACATAATTTCTCTACATATAAGTAGTTTATTTAATGGTAGAAATTATACTCATATATTCTAATAAAAGGTTTATAACATTAATTCGCCTGAGGCCTTTCGAAAACTGTTTTAACTTTAAGGCAACAAACAACTAACAAATTTAATTTGTAAATACTGAATATAAATAACAGTATAAAACAAATCAGCTGATATAAATAAATATAAATAATTTAATAAATGAGGAAAATGGAAAATTCCTGGTTGGTTATTTGCTAAAGAATTCTTACGTTCATTTATGTATTACGTTTCATATGCAGCTAGACGATTTTGGTTTGGTGACTTCTTTTAATAAATTAATGTTTTAAAAAGAGTGATTAAGTTCTAAATTATGTCTAGTAATAAATGAATTTTCTGTGTGGTTTTTAAACATTCTTTTTGTATTTGTTAAATTTTTTTTAAAATTTCGTTTAGTTTGGCTAGTATATATTTTGTTAGAGTCATTACATTTAATTTCGTATATTCCTTATTTATCTTACATGTTTAGTAGTATCCATAATATTTTGGGAGAAAAGTTTCAATTTCTTTTTTTTAATAGTAAGAGATGTTTGTATCACTGTGTTTTAAAAAGGTCTGTTTGATTAATTTTAATTTTGTATTATAGTTTAAGCTTCAAGATTTATTCTTTTCTTCAATGGTTGATAAAGTGCTTCTATTTGATTTGTTGAATTTATTTTCTTTTTTATGATCATCTTATCAATAAAATGTTCTTTGTATCCATTAAATATAACTATATTATTTAATGTTCTGACCTCTTTATTGACATAGGAGTATTAAATAATCTATTATGGATTAATATATGAATAATTGCTCTTTTTGTTCTCTATAAATAACTTCAATTAGTCAACATGTTTTCAATGGTTTAGTACGCATTATTTTCAATTTTATACCCACCGTTTTGTTACCAAGATTCTTGACTTTACAGTTGAGGTACGCCGTCTTTCCCAGAAGAGCTGTGACGTTCTTGGAGGCCACCTTATCAAAGTACGGCCCAGGTCGAGCACCTGACTCTAGGGAATTTACGTTCTGTGGTGGGCCCTTACCTCCCTTGCCCTGCATTGCTGCCGCCACTGCAACAAGGGCAAATTATTGTCAACAATTCCACTTTATCTGAGAAACTACTACAGTACATACTCCATCACATATTTTACAAAATAAAATCCTGCTGAAGTATTGTCTATAAATGGCAAGTAAAATTACAAACTTATAAAACTAACTATGGTTATATATTGTACTGTAACTAGCACAAACATTTTGTATTTCAAGAAAATTCGTCTTTAAATAGAAGAATTGATTCTCTCATTTTGCAGGCAGTGAATAGCATCTGTCCATATAATGTATAAATACAAGTATATATTATATGTGAGTTAACTTCATCAACTAGGTATTATTGTTAAAATATTAAAATATGTATAGATAAAAACTGATGGGATGACCAAAAATAACAATTATATGTATCTATAGAGTTGTTTTAATCTACAACAAAAATAGTTATTAGTTTGCTACATGTGTTTTCATCCTCGGTCTTAAAAATAATTAATATAAAATAAAGTCATTTGTTAGAGTCTTAAATAAGCTCACTTTTACAACAATTAGTTTATTTTTATCTTTATTAGTAAATTTTTACTATTAGTAAAATTAGTAATATTAGTACTATTAGTATTATTATTTCTAATAGTACTATAGTATTAGTAGTATAGTATAGTATTATAGTAGTACTAATAGTATTAGTAGTATAGTAAATTCAAAAAAATCAATTCAAAATCATTTATTATTTCTTAAATTTATTTTTACATTGAAGTGTCTTTTTTAATCTCTCTAGCATATTAGTACTATTAGTAAATTTACTAAAAATTAGTAAATTTTTAGTTTTATATGACAAATTAATTTATTATTATCAGCTGTTACATGTGTGTTGCACATAGTACTAGCAAATGGCAAAGTACATACTTTCATACAAATAATCTTTCATTGGTTCATTTTAATGCGATATTTAAAAACATTATGTTATTGAATTTCAAATAAAAATTTCTAAAAAAACATTATTCCATGTAAATTTTCCTATATTTATTGGTTTGTGTGTCATTTAGGATTAAACATTTTAAATGGCCATCATTTTAAAACTATTTATAAAGGACTGAATAATTAAAAAAACAATTTTTTATAGTATAAAATACCATATACAATTACAACGCAATACACCATTTTGATCTTGAGATATATATTAAAAAAAAAAAATCGTGGCTGCAAGGCTAACCAAAGTGTTTTGAACACTTTAAATGTAATATTTGTGAACATAAATGAACAAGAAACAATAACCAAGAGTGAAAAAAAAGTGAACTAATGAGACACAGGAGTAATTTACTAATATCCCTGTATTCAAGTTTTATACTCGTTGTTTTTTTAACTTAATTCATGTCTAGTGTGCTCTCTTAATATCAAACAACTACTCAGTGGCAATTTTTTCAAAAGACACTGATATTTTTCATTTGTACCTTGCATTTTTTTTAAATGTTTATAGTCAAAATATAGTTGAGTTATGTTGTTGTAAGTCTCTTATTTTATGAATAGAATATGATGTTTCAAATAATTTTCTTAACGTTAAAAGTTTTCCTACTATAAAAATACTATATACCCTTGTCTTTCCAAACTATTCAATAGAACTAAATATTATAAAGTACTTAACTACAAATATCATATAATATAGTAAATTTATTGTGAAAACACTTTAGAGTGCCCCAGATAAAAATATCAAAATTGTAGGAGTATGACATAAAATAAATTTTTTTTTGCGGCATGAAATCAAATACTTATTTTAAAATAAGGAGCGTACTTTAAAAATTATATTACAATGCCTGTGAATGTAGCATAGTATTTTCTACTGTCTCAACTCAGTATTTAACTAATAATCTAAATTAAATAGTACAATATTCACTGAAATATAAACAATATTTTGTAGATATTGTCTAAGTAACAAAGACATGAGTAACCCCATTTCGTAAAGCGAACGAGTGAGCATAGTAAATGCATATTGTTTATTTTAGAAGAGATGAATGCGCATTGGCCACTTTGCTGAACTAGCCATTATTTATTATTACTCATAATATACAGACAATTGATATGAAAAAGGATTAAACTAAAATAGGTTTACTTTACCTTCCGTCAAACAGTTCACAGCGTGTGATGGTGATAACAATACATGTTATCACCATCACACGCTGTGAACTGTTTGACGAAAGGTAAAGTACAGTTTACAACAGTTCAGGGTCTACAAAAAGGATTTTTAGTTTAAAATTATTAAAGTTAAAGATCGTCTTATTTTATTTCTCTAACACATAAACTGGTGACCAACGGTTTAAGGGTGACTTCTGAACCACCACCTGTGACCGGGCTGTGTACAAGGACAGGATCGCTCAAACAGGGACAGCCACGCTCGATCTTGCTTGACTCCGTAATCTTACGTTAACGTCGGAATCTTTTGGTCAAGGCCACTGGCAAGCTGGAGACTAGGATGAGGATGTTTACGCTACAGAACTGGCAGTAGCTAAAAGTATGATGTATTGTATTTTACTTTTCAAAAAAAAAAAAAAAAAAAAAAAAAAAAACAGGTAATCATAGACAAAATTAAAATCCAGCGTAACAGTAGGTTCGTAGGTAGCGTAAGAGGTTCGTAGCAGTTTTAACGGTTTTAAATTACCTTTTTAAGTATATTTTCACCTATTTAAATATAGTCATTTTTAGTGTGATATGATTTTATTTTAATTTTAGAGTGTTACTAGTTTTCGTGTATTAGATAACTTATTGTTATTGCAGGTAGATGGAGAAACTCTAAGCTAGTTAATGACTTTAACTTGACAGACCTCCCAGCTGTAGGAAGCCCAACAATGTTTGTGGAGAAGCCCCACTTGTTGAAATAATGTTGTATTGTAGACAGACTGCAGAGGGTTCTCTAGCAAGTAACTATTGCGAGCTCCAACACTTTGTTATAAAACTAGATTGCTTATAATTATTTATATCCCGTAAATGAAACTTTTTTTATCATATCGCTGCCTGTGTAAAGATATGTGAACTTGGTAATTAGATGAGCGAGCAGAATTTGTTGTAATAAATACGCATTTTATTATAACGAGAGATTTATTTTAGTTTGTTTGCCAATGTTTCATAATATGGTGACAAATACCGTCAGCCTTGAAAAATATCATTTAAATATTTTTAAAAAACAATAGAAATGTAATTACTCGTAGCTGCCAATACACAAGTACTGTACTTCATCTTCCTTTTGAGATTTCTAAGTGGTCTTTCAGATAATTTTGCCTGTTAAAAAAAGAAGAAAATCTTTAAAGGAGTTCACAATGCTTTAAATTTTATTAATTTAGGATTGCTCCATCTGCCAAAGGCAGATACATTTCTGGAGGCTCACCATAATATATCAATGTTGCTCTTTCGTACATAATACAACTTATATGTGACTTAATAAGACGAAAAAAATAAATTTGTTTGCCTGTTTTTAGCATTTAAACTTAAAAGAACAAAGGGAGGCCTTTATAAATAATGATATGTAGTTTAGTTTGTCGATACCAGTCTTTTTTTTTGTATTTTGAAAGTTAGATATAGTTTTTTAGGATAAAGTACCATGATTTCACGTTCGTCTTAATAACGGCGTCTACTCAATGGTTTCCAGCAACGTGGGCATTGCTGGAGAAGTCTGTGGAGTCGATATTGTTTAAGGGAGACCAATAAGTATCTGCCTTGTCAGTTGGCTGAAAATCAGACCAATATTAAGTTGTTCGGATCCCACATAAAGATGTATGTCCCTTTAGTAGCACTGGGTATTGGGTTATTAATATTTATTTATTTTTTATTTACTCATAAGACGCTGATCGTCAAGATATGGGCGAATATGGATTTCGAATGAGTGTGATGAGTGTAGATAAGCGAATGTAGTCATTGTTACAAACTAAGGCCGACTATTCCTTAGAAAGTGTCATTAATTAATAGCCCAATGACAAATGAACAGCCGGTGGTTATCAGCTGATCCTTCTCAAAATGTATTGACTCTGATTGGGATCGACCTGAGAACCGTTAGCACATGAAGCTAGGATTGAACCAACTACGCTACCGACCAATCTGTAATGGCTCTTTCTGAGGAACAGTTTGTTCATATACACTCTCAAACTTATTCGCCCCTTATATCACCCGAAAATCTACGATCAGCATCTTAATTACGAATAATATGAATAATAAACTCTTTTATTTGCTCAACAAATGATTGTGTAAATTCAGCAAAAGTTTGTTTTATAATACTACGCAAAACAGTAATATAAAAAGCTTGATGGAATATGAATAAATATGAATGACGAGATCAATGAGTGGGTGGGAATGAATAGTCTGTAAATATACAACAGTTATGTCTAAGAGTGGCAGGGTTTCTCAAGGATCTAACACTTATGTCAGTCTTTTTGGAACCTATGTAGTAGGTGAGACTACATTGATAAACAATTAATGGTAAGTTATTTCATTGCATGATTATGGATATTATACAGTATGTCAAGATACATTTTTGTAAAAAATGATCAAATTTTGTAAATGATTACTCAGCTAGATTTGCTTATAAATAAGATATAAGTTATATAATCTGGATGTTAATACTAAATTTAGAATGATTGAAAAGTGTTTTAAAGTGTTTAACTGTTGATTCATAAGACATTATATCACCTAAAACCGAAAGGAAACCTAAGTTGTCATTATTATTTCTGAGAGTCAACACCTAAGAATTTTATTAATTTTCTGTCGAATTAATATTTTGTATAAAATTAATGCAAATTAAACTGTTGCGTGCAGAGAAAAATCTGTAATATGTTTTTAAAATTTATTTTAGAATATGAGTCAACTTAATAATAATCTAGTTATAGTGTGGTTAAAGATTATAACTTTGATAAAGATAGTTCGCTATGAACATGATAACTTTACAAAAAGTAACAATTCATAGTTGTAAAACAAAATAATTTACGTATAACATATATTTTAAGGAAATAAATAGTTGACTGTTAGTTTCGAAAATATTTTTGAAATTACAATTACTTGTTTATTGTTTAATAGCCTTGTGTATAAACAATCAACCGAAATAACATATCAAGGCATCAGTCTGTGAATGGTATGTAATAAGGGATCTTTTATTATTTCTAGGGACTGGTAGATTTTTTGTTTTTAGTTTGTAAAAAAAACTTGTAAAATCAAAGTATGTAAGGGATAAAAACTATTAATTTACAATATATTTTATTATTATTATGTAAATTAATGAAGTTTTGATTGTCAAACAATTTTAGTAAGAAGACATATTGATATGTTAAAACAGTTATTATGTAGAATAATTACGCGATATAGCAAGCATTATTTGCTAATTATATCAACTTTATGGTATTGAATATTTCATTATTTGTTACGTAGCGAATACAAATTAATTTTGTCTAGATAAAATATTATATTCAATCTAAGTTTAATTAAGTAGTTTTTCAAGTGAATTATGCACTGGGGCGTTATGAAATGTCTCTAATTAGTATATCTGATATTTATGCACTTTATGGACGCGTTGAGAATCTTTATATTTTAGTAAACGACTGTTAGGATACTTGTAATGGTAATGAATTACCAATAAAATGTTCATATTTTAAATATAATTATATTTGAAAATCATCATTTATACGATTATAACCAACGGTCATGAGTTTACCGACCGTGACAAGTATGAAAATGGTGTAGCTTTAGAGAATTTCTACTTTTGGACTAAGAAAGGATAACTGGGTTTACATAAATGATTCACAATAAAATGTTGTACATTTGTTACTTATATTGTAATTAATTTGTTTTGTGTGACGTTCACTAGTCTTGTATTCCTACCAAATCACAGTATGATATTTGAGACACTATTATCATTTTAATGCGAAAAACAAATCTAAAATAGAAACGTTATTATAACATTTTATTACTATTCCTGCTAAGAATATAACATTTGCAGAAACATAACCCTGAACTATTGTATTTTTTTAATGTAAAATAAGGTAACCTGTATTGGCTGTAAGATAATACCTTTATAGGGTCGCTAAGTTTATATTTATAATTAATTTTAATTACTTTCCTGATGTTCTGATGGCATGTTACCTTGATTGTGCAGCTGGGCATAGTTGTACAAACCTGCAACAAAAAATAAAACTTTAGATTGCTGTTTGGTAGAAATTTTGACACAGAATAATACACTGTTATTGTCGTCATATAGGTTTAACTTTTGCAAATTATGTAATACAAGATATATAATAAGTCGTTGAGTTTTATCTTGAAGTATTGTATTTTTCAGCTATCGTAAATACAAATGATTACCCATAAAACATTTATGGAAGTTATAATTCATGGAATATGTTTGATTTATGAATATTTATGGTATGTTTTTATCATTACTATATTAATTGGTATTACTTTCAAATAAATAAAGGAATGTGTGAAATGAAAGGAATGTGTGGAATGTATGATAAATGTAATTATAAATTACAAAATACAATGCTGTTTTTAAATTGAAAAAAATTTTTACATATCATTCTTATCTAAATGTATTTGTAATACATTTATATTTGTCGATCACTGAATAATTTTCATGGCTTTTCACTTGTGAATAATAGCGTTGTGCCGTTTGCACATTCCGATCATCTACCTCGGACAGTTCAGTCTTCCTCTCTGTGTTCCATTTAGTTTTAATTTAGTTTTAGTGTCTTTGTTTTCGTTTTCTTGTATCGTGATTTCGTTTTCTGTGTTATTTGGCGTTATCGGCAAGCTCACCATTCTAGGTTTGCAGCCAACGACGACATGTTTTGTGGCTTGAAACGTTTAGGTAAGTGTTCTTTAAATTGTTTGCTTTTGTAACTGTTTGGTTACAAATATTGTTTATAGAGCATTATTTTGTTTTATAATGTATGTTGTTTCAGTACTTAAAAGAGCTGTTGCCTGTCTGTGAAAAGGTTTTTATTTTCAGCAGGCCTTAAGCCCATATGACGAAGTCTTGTGATTTATATTTATTGTGATATTTCATGTAGTTATATTTATTATACTATTTTGTCCTGTTAAAATTGATTTTATGATGATACTAAATGTTGTATTTTTATTTTACTATAGTAAAGTCAGTATTGATTTTCTCTTTTTATAACTATTTCACTTGATAAGTCTAACAAAAGGTTTCATGTTGCTGCTGGACACAGCAGGATTTTATTTCTATTATGCTGATTCATGTAAATTGTTAACTTTGTTCTTTATTATTTTTGCTTAATTAATTTGTTTAACCAGTAGTACTTAGTCTTTTGTTGTTTTAGGTAAACACTTAATTCAGTAATTATGTTGTTTCTGTACTTCTTTATTTTATTTTACATTTTAATTGTCATGGTAGTTTCTAAAATTTTCTTTCTTTTTGTGTTTACTTTGTTTTATCGCTTTTGTGGAGCCAAACTAAAATTTGTATTGTGCTATGCTGTTTCTTTAACCCTGGCTCCAGGGTCGAAGAGTTATGGGAGAACACCTGCATGGCTATTGATGGCGTTTTCCTGGTGGCACAGTGCGAAACCTACGGGCTGAGACTAGCCTCTACTATGTATCCCAGAGGGGCAGCCATTTCTTCACCTTTTCCGCGCTGTCCATCCGTCGGCCTCCAGACGTCGACATGCAGATGACCCAAACCCAGTTTATGTTTCTGGCCCCCAGCTTTGAAATTTTAAAGAATTTATTTGTTTTAGAAGAAGTTCTACTGAAAGTGCTACCTGTGAAAAACTTGTTTTGTTGTTTCTGTGAACAGTGTAATTTTAAAGCGAAATATAATTTTAGATTTCATTTTTATTTGTTTTTTGTATATATTTTTTCTTATGTGGGGTGTTCTGATAATTGTTTGTAAAGAACGAGGTTCCCGGGTAATTCTTCACTTTGTTGTTCCCATTAGGAGTCGGTGGGATTTGTCGGATAGTTCCTGCTGGATTTCGGTGTGATTATTAATTTAATTCTTTTTTTTTAACTTTTCCAAATTGGCCAAAACCTCCAAAATTTATTTTGTTGCCCGAGGCCCCGTAAGCTCAGCTGCCGTTTTAAAATGTCAATTTGTTATCTGTAGTTATTGTTTTCTAGTTGTAGCTTATTCGTTCATGTATTCTGTTATTTAATTATTCTTGTATATGTTCATTATTATTATTCATTTATTATTGTTATATATTTTTCAGAGCTCTATAGTTATAAAAAATGTTACTTAGCCTAACCTATTTTTTTTTATAGCTTACGTTATATTGATATTTTGTACTGTTTATATTTGTCGATCTTGTTTTCTTTATTTCTTTCTTTCTTTTACCTAGTATAAATATATTTGTAATTATTATTGGTAAAGGTCCAAGATAAATTTTCACATACGGTGAACAGCCCGTTTTGTCCGTAAATATTTAAATTTTTTGTAATTTTAATTTAATATTTGTTTAATACTTTTGAATTAAATGTTTTTATTAATTTTCATGTAATAATCAATATTTTTGCCATTTAAATTTTGTGTTTTTTTCTGTGTCGTTCTTCTGAGTCTCGTGCCTTCATGCCCACCCTCGATAGGTCCAGCAAGGTTTTGATAGTACAAGGGTGGGTTGCAGCGTTAAAAATCACAATGAATATTAGAGGTGTTCTTATACTCATTACTTATTAATGAATATGTCACCATTTTAAATATACCCATTAGGTTATATACAGTGGCTGAATTACTTAATCGAATATTAATTGAATAAAACAGGTGATAAAAAAATGGAAAAGAAATATATTATATTTTATCTGTTTTACCTATTTAATACTAACCGGTTGTCAAAATACGGCCGATCACGAAGACAATGAATTAGGTGAACAACTGTAATATTTTAGATGCCAGTTTATATATTTTCCAGTGATATCTACCGTCATATTTACTGTCTGTGGCAACGATAAAACTTAGGATGCCACATCACAGCATGGGTGAAACGTCTAGTTATATTGTAAATAGTCTATCGTAGATAGCACCTTGACGTAGGTATGACATGAAAACATAGATTATAATTATAAATATATTATTTTTGCTATCTTTAAGTTGTTCCTTAAAAAAGATATTATATTTAACATCATAGTACCCAGAAAAACGTTAATGTATCGTGGAATCTGAACCACGCACAGTTATTCTAATTTGTTGGTCCTTGAGACGCCTGATCATTAGATAAGGTTATATTTTTTCACAGAATCGTATCCTATTTTTGGTTGTAAATACTTGATGGAATATATTAGGTTTTAGAAAACTATTCCACATACTTTAAGCCTATCCTAGTCAATACAGGATACGAAAATCCTCAATCTGGTAACGGTGATATGAACTATTGAGAAACTGTTATTTTAGTTTGAAGCTGACTGAGAATACAATACATTACCTACAAAACACCCCCCCCCCCCATCCCTCACCAAGTAGATAGGTTACGCCACTATACCAAAGGCCGGATTGTAATTAACTATAATAATTATTACAGTAGTTAACAGCACAGTATTGGCATACAACACAGATTGTGCACTCAATGTCGTAATTAAATTAAGACAACATCTATAACCCAACGGTGTAGAAGACCTCCCTTGCTGAGGTAAGGTAATTAATTAGAGTTGCACGTTCCACCATCGTAATCCCTACCTTTTGTAACCTTAAGGAAAATCCTTTATCATCTTTGTGATTACGAACAACGATTATTAGATAATTGTTTTGATAAGTACGAGTATTTGTAAAATGTATTATGAGTTATATTTAGAGTTGTGTGATTAGGACTTAGTAAGTTTTAAGTTTATTTTTAATTAGTAAACATTGTACTATAACAATTATTTCAGTTGTTACTGATAAAATATATTGTACAAGTCATTAAATAATCACATATAAAATCATCCCTATTCTCATTATAAAGTTTTACTCGAAATTAATGAGACATGTCGGTCACTTTTCATATATTAAAGAAACTAAAATCATAGATCCATTTCGAATGTACATATGTTATAGCAGGGTTCTGACCTGCCGATTTCTTATACGTATTAATAGTCATTTAGAGGATGGTGCGAGAGTCAAATTTAAGGTTATAATCATGTAAGTGTGAAACATAATAATGTAATTTACTCGTATGTATATTGTAAGGAGAATGAGATGTCATTTTTATGTGCAAGGAACGTAGAATTGAATGAAACTTTCTAATTGGAAGGTGGAACGAGATTCAGCACAAGTATTGTTTGTGAGTTGAAAGAGTGGAAATCTTATCAAAGCTGTGAATATAGGGGGTTGAATTAGAAGTGGTTGTTATATGTGAAGGGAGTGATAACATATGTACATAACCTGTAGGTGAGAGTGAGGGTTTATCTACGTGTAATATGAATAGATAACTAACTATCAATAGCGTTGGATTACAGTACATTAAAGATATTTTTTTAATTTGTTTTGAAAGTGTAAAGATAAAAGATCTGACCAATGCCATTGGTTTTAGATAAAACAAAAAATATTGTTATGGATAGAGAGATTAAGTTATGCAAAATACTGCGAGTGTAGGTGCTAGTTTGTAAAAGTTATATTTACAAATTTGAAACATAATTTCCACATGACTGTTAACTAATTTAAAGTTAAAACTAAATTAAATTATTTAAAGTACGATTTTACACCTTCTGGCATGTTTTTGGATGGTATGAAATGTCTGTATAAACGTAATGATTTTAGTTAAAAAATCCGTATGTCTCGTCAGGAGAGATGCCAATTAAGACAGGGAGATGCCAACTCCCTCACTTGCTTAAAAAAGGGCAGGATTTTTTTTTTTTTTTTATAAGTTACGGCTTAACGTGACTCCCGAACCACGGGAGTGGCAGTTGGGTACAATTTATATATTCTCTCACAGGAAATAGAACCCGGATCGGATAAGTAGCAACCCATCGCCTTAGCGCGTTGGATAAGGCCGTTCCGGAACGTTAACTAATCATTGGTTATGTTTATGAAATGGAACGAAACAATGTGTTAAATACTTCAATGTTGGTTGATTACCTTCTTATAAATATGGCATATAAACTTAATCAGCAGCGTTTATATTATTACTGATTTTACGCCAATATCTGCACATGAAGAATGCCAAAGTTTAGAAAGTCGATAAAAGTATGTTGTACAACACCACATCCTCATGGCTACACTACCTTAAACTGCATTTAGTTTAATGTTCAGATCACCTCTTTCGTTGTTTCAAATATCGTGAAATGTTTTCATCTAATGAACCATCCTCAAGACCTTGAGGGCATGTAGGTAGAGATAAGCAAAAGAGAGGTAACATAATTAAAATCAGTACAAACAAACGATGTTGTATTTATCACCACGATTGGTTTATCAGATTGTAGAATCTTTTTTTAATTAATATTATTTGTTATGCTGTTGATTTCCTTAAGTTCCTATTATATATGAGACATAGATATATGGTTAACCTGATATTCTGAAACAAAATTAAAATTCAACCTCAGAACCATTTTTATTTAATAACACAGCTGTTTCAATGTAAAAAAGTGATTCATTTTGTACAATTGTAAACTAGCGCAGTTCCCAACACATACCACAAGGATTGTATAATATCTGTAATTACAAGGAATGCTATCTAAAGTATTTAAATAATGTATACAAATAACCTCTTTGTGATAAACTATTTGGAATAGTTTATTCCGTGCTATAGTATATTCGTTACGAAGTTTATAAACCTGAAGAGTTGTAAAAGTTTATAAACATTTCACTATTATGAAAACTACTACCTCACATTTAGCAGTTCGTCTCTATATTCTATTCAACGAGAGTTGAGAGTAAAGCTCAACCCACTGCTGGTGTGACGTAGGCGTTAGATCGATTCACAAGCGCTCATATGTTGTTGTAGTGAGGAACTGTCCTAGTCGTCTGAATCTGACTGACTGATTGCTGACTGGGGATGCCAATGAATCAGTCTTGTAAATCCAGAGGAACAACGTGGACACCCTTCTTATTTGAGCGCACCCTTGTGACAGTGACATTCTACGCGAAGCCTCACTCTCAACTCTTGGTGAACAGAATATAGGTTATATGTTAGGGATTACTTCTTAGCCATAACTTTACAAGGGCATATAGGGCACTCTTTAAATTTTACTGAGCAAATTTAATTCACTTTTCAAATAAATGTTTCAGCAATTTTTTCTAAACATTTTTCATAAAACGTATTAAACAGCTAATGTTATACTATACAGTCTATTGAATTTAAAACTACCGTAAATCAATTTACTGAAACTAATCTATTGTTTAGTAGTTCAAAATATAAAACTTGCTGTGTATACCTAGTCGACTGGACTTGTAGACTGAAGTCTAGAATTGAATAACATTCAGATCTATTTAATTTTAAAAAGGGTATAAACTTAATATTTTCGAAGATTTTACTTCAAATTATTTTATTGACAAGTCTGTAATAAATAAAATTACTCAAGTTAGTAATTTGTTTTTATTTTATTTAAAATCTATGAAGCTAAACTCATTGATATATTGTATTATTGTAAAAATACCTATATTTTTAATATTTGTTTGACAAACATAGAGAGCAGCACCTGACTTAAAGCTACATTACATATAAGGAGCGATGTAGTGTCGACACAACTAATATGGTTGTTCTAAATAAAGATAATAATACCATGGTACAACTAGACAATCAATTTAGGATGAAATCTGAAACTTTACGGCGGAAGATACACTTCATTGTAGAGTATAACCTAATTAATTAAAGCCGAACATTCCACCCTCATAGCTCCATACTCCTCAGCTATTTTAGTCCTGAGGGAAGCCCTAATTAGCTTAGAGATCCCAAGGTATTCATCGAAATAATGTAGTTTCCTGTTAAAATAAACACTTATAAATAATTGTAAAAGAAAAATTCATCACAAGGGGCACTTTATATTACACAATTAGATTTCATACTAAATTATAGTTTATTTACTTAGTATTGGTTACTATGTTTTATTCACCTCTCCAATCCAAATCAAATCAAATTATTATATGAATTTATGATGACAGTAATAATTTTTATTATTAAGTTTTATTTACGCTCATAAAGGGTCAATATCCAAATAGTCAGGGCAACAAAGAGAACTACAGCTTTACGTGAAATACGAACCACGCAGTATTGGTCTGATTTTCAGCTATCGGACAAACCTGATACTCAGTTATCTCTCCTACAAATCAGCAGGTCACTGACTATCACCCAACATGGACGCCCCAGTCTATTTTAGTTATGTCCATATCAACGGCAACTATTTAACCGCCCCCATGTTAGTATTAATAGGACTGAGTATTGAGCCTATCGCCTACAATGTCCACAACATTTCTCCCCAAGTAGTTGTGTTACAACACTGTGCTGCTAGTGCCTACAGGCTAGTCATAAATTACAAAAAAAATGCAAACAGAGGCTATTTCGTCCATGATAAAAGTAAAAATAAAAACATTTAATAAATTATTATCTGCCCAACACTAACATATTTCAAACAAATATGTATGAACGATGGAAAAATCAGCTTAGTTGAACGTGTGATGATGGGTGGGTGGGTGGGGCACTACCACCAGACGTGTATATTTGTTTTTTGTTTTTTTTTTTTTTTTTTTTTTTTTTTTTTTTTTTTGCTATTGCAATGTTTAATAATTTAATGTTCTTCAGGTTTCTTAAACAATTCCTTTACGGCCTTGTTTATTTAAATTCGATAATTTTGTATTTACATGAAAAGGTCTAGGACTATATCGTACAATAAAGTAAAAGATAGTTTAACAATTTTTAAAATGTTATATTATTATGTAATAAATAGAGCATGCCAAAAATGTTTAGATGATAAGTATCTACTAAAATAATTGCTTGAATCATGCCGGTAACTGCATAATTAATAAGCAGAGAAAATAGAAAGATACTTTGTAAGGTATTCTCAATAAATTCTAATTTTGTATTGACCTAGTGAACAAACATCCTCTTAAAAATTAGCTGTAGTCTAATATTAGTCTTATATTTATTGTTTATGAATACAAAATTTCACACTTACATATTTAAGTATATCACAAAACATAAATCTAATCAATCATGTACGTAATGTAAACAATAATTTTAATTATTATTTGTTAATTTAACTGATTTGTTTGCTTGTAAGGTAAACATTAACATTCAAATTATTAGGTACTGTGTGCTTATAAAATTGTTTAGTATTAGGAAAGATTGTTATGCCCTAAGGAGATAGAAATCAAAATGTATACCATACTTGAGTAATTACTTTATTTACTGTAAATACGTTCATAATATTATCGTTACAATAATTACTAAAATGGTTCTCTTTCCCGATACCACTTTACAACATATTCAACAAATCAGTTGACAGCAAGAAACATATGGGACATATCAAGAAACATATCAAATCTTAACAATTGAAACATATGGGATATTTGGAATATCACGGCACTTTTGTCAATGAAATAGTCAGCAAATGAATCCTGAACACATTAACCTTCTCCGAAAGGAAGATTTACATTAAACATTTTTAATGTTATCATAAACTTGTTTGAAATGTTCATTGGCGACACAATAATTTCTATTGTTTGGGGTTTGAAGTTCACTAGCAGCTTCAAGAGCACAAACTATCTTCAGATTTGAAAGCATGTCTTTCCCACTAGCCAAACACACGTCAACTGAGCAAATGAGGACTTGCCGGTTAGTTGAGATTGAGGAACGTCTGAACGCAGCTCAACGTCCGGACTACCAGGATCCGGCCACCGGCATCGTCTGTACCCGGCCTAAGTATGGATGTGGGAGAGTCACATATAACACTATACATAGAAATATGTACTTTTATTTATAAATTTATTGATTGATAAGATAAATACACGTTATATGGCCATTAGTTACAGTAGCATGATCTACTAATTCAGGATAATGCCTGTTAGTAACAAAAGGTTTTCTTAATTTCTGTGCAACTCTAACACCAATCCACCCAAATCTATGCAAACACAGTCTACAAACGTATGTTGGCTCAAACATAAGTATCTGCTAATATTAATCCCTTAGAAATGTATAAATAGATATAGAGTGAACTTGATTTTGAAATATATAAATTTATTATTAAATATACTATAATTATTCCTAAACAAGTTAACATTTTTTTTAACAGTGCAAGGTGATTACAGGTAAACAGAAAAGGATCATTGAATTGGCAGAGAAAATACATTTATGTTTATTTTATTAATTAATGAAGCCAGCTGTTAGTGAGACAACCAAAAAACAGTTTGTGATACGACTGTACATCGTATCTGAAATGTTTTCAATTCTAATTTTCTTCAAAATGTAAAATAGGGCATACGTTAACATTTCAACGTATTTAGTGTTTAGTTTGTAATTCGTTTGGATCAATTCTAAACCAGTTTTAAGTTAAAATGGTTCCAGTTACTATATACATATAAAAAAAAATCCCTGCCATTCTAAGACCCAACAGTTTATTGTGTTTTTAAAGGTTATTTTTTTATATTAAAAAAATAGTTTTACCCATAGAAATTGGCACGCAGATCTGAATCAAACTTTGTTCACCAAGTAGAGTTCTAACCAACAGAACGGTTGGATACTTGAAACTAAAACCTTAGAATCTACAGTCAAAACAGATTACCTGCCATTGATCTACATCACCATAATATCCCATAAGTACACATAACCTGTACATGAGCCAATTATAATATATCAAGTCTAACAAAACTGATTCCTATGTATACAGGGTGTTGAAAAAGTATGAAGTATGCACCTTCATTTCTCTGAAATGGGTCCAGATAAATAGTTTAGATTTAGTATACCTCTGCAGAATTGTTTATTTCTATCATTTGGTGTAGTTCGTAATTGTTTTCAACCTAGAGAGGAGGGCCCAAGGAGGATTTCATAAAAATTTTAAATGGAAGGCTATGATGAGCTGCACATAATTTTAAAGCCTATTTTTTCTGATAATGATGCCATAAGTTTTAAGTCAAAAGAACAACAATATCAGAAATGGCGACTGGTTAACCTTTCTTAGCAATTATATTCGATTGGGAATTCGACATGTTGTAAAAATCCAGTCATGAAGCTAGGTATTTTGAATAAAGATCACTGCAAATATCACTGCTAAGAAAGTTAACCAGTCACCATTTGTGATAGGGTGGTTCTTTTGACTTGAAACTTGTGGCGTCTTATTCAGAAAAAATAGGCTTTTAAATACTGGGCAACTTATAATTTAAACCTTTCATTTAAACTTTTTACGAAATCCTCCTTGGACCCTCCCCTCTAGGTTGAAAAAAATACAAACTGCATCAAAAGATAGAAAAAGACTTTCTACAGAGGTATACTAAATCTCAATTTATCTGGACCCATTTAAGAGAAATGAAGGTGATGCCATACTTTTCCAACACCTCGTATAGTGTGAAATATTATGTTCTAGTGTGTTCAAGACTGGTTTTCAGAAACTAGGTAGAGCGTAGAATTTAATAAAAAAAATTGTTTAGCTTCTAAAAGTTTTAAAAACTGTAGACACAAAGAAAAAGGAAACAGAGATCGCTATTATATGGCCACAGTGAACGCTTCAGTGGCAGTTGTATGTAGTTTAAATTAATAAACATGTTTATACATATGTATTAATAATTACTACAGTAACCCTTGAGGGGGAAGGGGAGTACTAAGTGAGAGACTGACTAGGTGCTGGAACAGCATCCGCATGGCAAACAGAAAAAATACATACTTGACTCACTAACTCATTTAGCGCACTATTCGGTGTGACCTCTGTTTCTGTCTTACCTTTGGCTTACTCTTACCGATCTCTTAGTTACAGACATTGAACATTAACAATTATAACGTTGATAAATTGTGAATTAATACGTACTCATGGTATAGGTCTTAATACTTATTTCGTGTAATCAGTACATCTATGAATATACACGTAAATATTCACCTATGGATAACATAATTCAGTAGCTGGATATGTTTATAGCTAAATATGTAAGATTATAGTAATACGTTGAGAATATTTACAGGACTACTAAATGACATTGCTGATTAGCGACAGCTTTAGAAAGATAAAGGTTATCAACACAGAACTCATATTTAGGTTCATTGTATAGCGTGGCTTGGAGTTAGTCACAATACTACATTTAGTTTGGTCATTAAGTGACATTTATTCATCCTCAGAGGGCAGTTTACTAATGGCCTAGATTCAAGGGTGGCTGAGGGACAATAACTGTAGTACTAAATCCATACTACGTTATATATTTGCTCTTGTTGTACAACATTATTATCTTTAATCTCATTCTCTGTAGATTTTTAATTGGATCTCCGAACACAGCAGTTTAGTGTTTATTAAAAATCCTCCGATTTCCCACTTGTTATACCTGTTGCGAAATAGTTTTCCACAATTATTGATAATGAAATCTTACACCAAAATGATCAAACTAACTTTATTTACTCGTACATTGTGAGTTCATACATTTTAGTAAGAAAATATAATCATTAGATTATTTGTATCTTAATCTTTATGAAAATATATGCTGGTTGTATTAGGAGTATGAAAATACAACAAAAGTAGCACTATACATGCTTCAATTTAAATGAAAATACAGGATTTGATTTATAAATGTTCCTTACCAAAAGAAATGAACTAAAATGAATTCGTTTTATCTCAAAATGTTAATCATGACATATTTATTTCTAATCAGCTGTTTCTCTAATCAAAAAGCAAACTTTTTTTAAATTCACTTTTATTAATTTCATTGTTATTTTTATAGAATCCTTTATAGTAAGTAGTATACCACCTACATAAGTTCACCAGCCACGATTCTAAAATTAGTTTTATTGTTTCTTTTTATTGAACCTTAATAAAATACTGTAAATGTTTAGATCTTACTAAATATGTAATAATAATTTTATATCCAAATTAGTTACGTACCTTCTTGTTATATTTTTATGTATTAACTTAAATTTAATCAGTAACGTTAAAGGTTAAGAATAAAATGAATACTTTAAATTGACGAAGAAAATTTTTTTATAACAGATGCAGTGGCGCTGACCTAAATATTATATTTGTGGCCGAGTAAGATAATTAATATAGGTTGCATATTTCACCCTCTAAGTCTCCCAACCCCCAGCCATTATTAATCTTGGAGGAAAGCTCTAATTAGCTTTGGGACGCCTCTGCAATTCATTTATATGCCGGTTCCCCTTCTTTATTACTGAAATACACAATGGGGAAGGTTGGGATAGAGAGTTTGAAAAATAAATTTATCTGTTAGGACAACTTTATAATAAACGAAAAATTTATTGTTATTTTACTGTTTTATAATATTTACAAAGGCAATTGGTGATTGATCTTTACTATTTTTTGTATTACCACTCAAAATTACATCATGATAAAACTCCTAATAAGAAATTCGACAGGCAAAAAGCCATAATAAGAGAAAATAAAACATTGTGGCCTTAAATAACTGGAACTGTAAATATTAAAAATTCTATAATAATAATTAGAAGAACAAATAACATAACAACAATTTTTAGGATCAAATATTTTTCTCAAGTAGGAAAATAATTTATCATGTAAATCAAGGTCCTAACTTTGTTATAAATAAACATATATCCAAGTATTGTCTTTAATCAGTTTATAAAGTGATATTCATATTGATTTTTGAATGTTACAGATGCATTTTATTTAATTATATCAATGTTATACAATGTAGTTGATTTCTAAATGATTAAACATTTTCTAGAACATATAAGGACTAATAGTTGTTGACTCTTCAGAGAGGCGTGCTTATTTTGGAGAAAGATCAATGATTCATAGTTCATTTTTGTGTTTAAAAATATACTTCCGAACCGCCAAAAGTGAAGCGTTAGGCGATCTGAGTGTAAAGACTGGATGTTCCAATGGTCACCCATCCAAGGAACAGCCACGTCTAATGCTGCTTGTCACCGTTATCTAGCAATAACGTCTGAACTCACCAGTCAAGGTCACTGGCAAAAGTTAGGTTTTTGTAAATGACAATAGTAAATGGTGTCTTTAACTTTTAAGGGTACTTTTAACTCAACTTAAGTAAATCGATAGTAAAATATTTGCTTGTCATATTCACGTATACAGTATATGAAACTTAATTAAGTTTAAGTAATTTAAGCTTTTTTTTATTTATTTTAAGTATTTTAAGTAATTTAATTTAATTAAATCATGTTTGGGAAACAATAGCCTTTCCAGAAATATTCAGGTCGGCACTCAACAAAAGTGTTTGCGTGAAATATCGACTGGAAGGTAATGCGTGTTCCATAACCTAACTTAGCATTACACGTTTCCCACGCTTGTCGTGCGAGTTTAACATAAGATAGACAGACAACTGACGGGCCGTGCGTTCGCATATTACTGTAACTGTAAGGTTGCATGTATAAAAATGATCAAACACAACCCGTTCTTACAGTTAGCTAGTGATAAAGCTAGACAGCTTTACAGGAAAATTTAGTACTGTTTCCTTTGCTTCTGAATCATGTAAGTTTTTATGTGTATTTGAGCCGTAGTTATAGGTTATATAAAATATAATTTTATATTTTAAAATATAAAAATAAGATTGTAATTTTAATAAATTTGTATGATTACGTAAGAGTTGTTGTGTATAGTTTTGGTGAGGAAATATAAAAATTACTTTTTTTATTTATTAATAAATATCCCTAAACGATTGACATAATTTACAATTCGTTTTTATATACCCTATTGCAAGATGAGAAGTGTAAACAAAACTGTTAAACCTAAATCAAGATATATCAATGCAAGTAATAAGATACACAAATACACGTAAATCAATCTATAAAGATCGTGGAATTTCTGGATCTATTTTGAATATTACTAAGGGTGATAACTCTTAACAAACTTTAATACAAATAAATAAGAAACAAATTGGTCGTTTACACTGCATACGACTAAATTATTGTAATATTACGACAATCTAAGATGTCTAGTTCTTTTTAAATTTATTTACCTCTTAGACCACCCATTGTTATTTTAAGATCTCTTTGTTCAAAAAGTAAGTAGTTAAGACTTTGAACACAAAATAGTCCTTAGAAACATACGAATTTAAGAGCCGAACTTTTTCAAAACAAATTTATGAATAAGGAACGTTCCTGATATTATAGAATGTTTTATAACGAAAACTTCATTTAAGAAATCATTTTATAAATAAATCAACAATCAATAACTATTGGGCACAATTAACATATATCTTGCATTTGCCAAGTCAACATTATACATTGAGTATATAGCTAAATAATTTACAAAGTCAACATTAACTATATACAATTAAATAAAAATATTTACAAACTAAGAAAACTTGATATACATAGGCCTTTTTAATTTTAACTAAAAAAGGTCGGAACCATTTTACACTTATCGACGGCATTTATCAATGAGGTGGGTTTTTAACTGACTCCGAAACTTGGTGCTATTTGACTTCATCCTCAGTGCAGTTGGTAAGCTATTGAAGATTGTGACTCCATTTTATAGAAGGTTCCATTAAAAAAAAAAAAAATTAAAAGGAGAAATAATGTTAACTATTTGGTTATTGTGGAGGTTGTAAATGTGGTTAGAAGCTGTTGAAAACGGTGGAAATTTTGTTTAATAAATCTCAGAGTTTCTAGAATAAAAATTGAAGGGGAAGTAAGAATTTTAAAAGTTCGGAGGTACTCACGGCAAGAGTCACGTCTTTTTAATGAAAATATCACCCTTATTGCTTTTTTTATCAGTACTTGCTACCTCCAAGCACTATGTATATTTCTCAATGTAGTAAATTGTATTTTTTAATGAATGACAATTATGACATGCATTAGACCTATGCCTACGCCAAGTATGTGCCGTATGGGCGTTTTTTCTATATTATTATTGTAACTTCAAGACAATGTCTCATTTTAATACCGTTCGAATTTCATGAAAACATGGAATTTGTGTTTCCTTACTTTATAATAGAAATAATTTTTCTTCATTTAGTTAAGTTACTGCAATAGAACTAACTATAAAATGTTATTAAAATTAAGTTCTTGTAAGGCAGTATCTATAAACTAAAAAAATTTGTTGTTATTTAGCTACCAAAGAAAATAACCAACCATGCTTTGCTACGCTATACTCGCTGTGATCAGTCTCCAAGCCGTACTGGTTAGTATATGTTTTGTTTAATTTTTTATCTCATGACATCAATAAATGGTTTTTGATGAACTTATGCTTTGTAATAAAAATCAGAGGTCACTAAATATAAACGACTATAGATATCTTTTATTTACGTACTCTATTAAGTTAATTATAGCAAAAATAATGTCTCGTTTCCATATCAGATTAAAATAACAATATTACAATTATAGCCTTAATTTATAATTGCAATATAAGTGAGTATTTCATTAATATCAGTGATAATTTTGTGTTGAATAATAATTATATTCTCTCTTCTTCATTATATAAAAATAGTATATTACCTAGATATGCTGGAATATTTTATTTAAATTAAAAAAAAAACATAAAATATGCCTAAATAAACACATACTAATAAGCAAAACAATTATTGTGGTACTTTTATTATTTGAAAATTATTTTATCGAATATTTTAATTTTATTTGTTTTATATATATATATATATATATATATATATATATATATATATATATATATATATATATATGATATAATATAATAATGTTTCATGTGTGACATATTTAAATTTAATTCTAAAAAATAATATTAGTTTATTATTATCATTATAATAAACTCAATTTAGTTGTATGATTAAAAATAAACATTTAGTTGACTGCACGTAACTTTTAATGTGCGTCATTTTCGATAATTTTTATACAAGTATTTATGAAATATATTAAGTACATATTACTTTGCACATATTTTGAAAGAACACTTGGAATGTAAAACGTCTCAATATTAAAATAAAATTTGTAATCAATTATTTTGTCCCAATTGAACTAATTATATTTGTAAAATATAGATAGGCCTACAGAAATATAAATACAGAAGTATCTATATTTCAGGAAATTGCACTAATAAATTATAGATTTAGTAAACTTTCTAATTCCATTTATAGAGTGAGCTTTAATCTGTTATATACAAAAAATTTGGGTCTTTTGTAGAAGAGGGCCACCAGTCTTGAAATATTTTCTATGGATTCAGGACCAACAAAAACACATTGTACACTCAGTATATATGTATTGGACACAATTTGAACACATTTTAAATAAAAAAACCTAACCTAACCTAACCATCTCAATACCAACGTACGTGTATATAGGAGGGCGGGTGGGTCAATACCACTGTACGTATATGGGTGAGTGGGTGGGTCGATACCACCGCACGTGTATGTGTGGGCGGGTGGTTTGGTGAGCCCAGTCAATAACACCGTATGTAGATGGGTGAGGTCACCACTGTAGGCAACAATAGTGAATCTTGCTTACTACAGGCCTTCCGTGTTTCAATTAAGTGCCTCTAACATTAACAATCAGAATAAGACCCTTCAAACAATATGCCATTGCTATAGAACATATTTCAAGACTGGTGGCCCTCTTCTGCAGAAGACCCAAAAATTCTCCTACCCATTTAAATAAAATGCATTTTCAGTTATGAGTAAGCAGCCTAGGTTAGGTTAAGTTAGGTTCGTTAGGTTAGGTTAAGTTAGGTTTAAAGAATCATAGTTGACACGTCAAATATGATTCTTTAAACCAAACCTAATTTTTTAATAGGTTAGGTTTAAAAACTAAAGGCCACGGCCTATAGCAATGCTAAATTATGCTTAGCAGATTATTTCAAAGAACAAAATGTATTTAGAATATCTAGCATTGTTGAAAACTAAAAACATCCAAGACGACCTTTTCAGTTAATTCACTACCACTACTTTTTCCGTTCCTTCACTACCACTACTTTTTCATCAGAATTACGGTTAGGTTAGATTATGTTAGGTTAGGCTATGTGGCTACTAAAGTTGATCACAAACTGGTAAATCCAATTATTGACTTACCACCGAATGCGCTCTCCGTGTGTACGTTCTTGGAAAGCGATAAGATAAGGCTAGCGATACCGGATTCCTAGCGGATAAGGAATACCACATTGTACATAACAATTAGTTGGAAACAGTTTTTAGATAAATAGAGTTTTTATCAAACGGAAGAGAATTAACAAAAACAAAAAACTAGTAGTAGTGAATGAACGGAAAAGATCCATTTTAGTTTTTCCAAATGTAAAATGCTGTAGAGAAACATTGTTATAACTAAACGATATATTCCAGGCGAACGAGGAGAGCAGTTATAACTTTAACTACAAGATGCCCAAGATATCTGCTGACATGGTAACTAAGATGAAGGATAAACTGAAGCACAAGATAGTTGAGGTGGCAAAGGACATGGAACAGGAGTGTAAATACGTGAGAGCCATGGGTCAGTACGGATTTACGATTGAGATGGCCATGTTGGTCGGCAACGGTGCCTGCTCGGTCGACAGAGACATCACACAGCTGGAGACCTACAAGAACACATACAGGACCTCTCTGATTGGCTGCTTTGAAGAGTTAAACAGCACAGAGACATATGAGAAGATGATTGACGAAGTTGTTCTTGAGATCCAAACTATTGACAAGACTGCCAAGTCTGAGGCTGATGCTTGCTCTGGCGACGAGGAGTGTGAGAAAAAGGTAAGTGAGGTCACAGAGGAGAAATAAACAGAGGTCGCATGTAGTTGTGTGCTGAATTAGTGTCCAGTTGGGCAAACTTAGAGTATCGATGGAACTACTAACAGCGTTGTCAGTCCATCCCCTTTATTCTCTACAAAATCCAGATGGATGAACTTAGTAATTATTTACTGCTGCTATAAGAAATCGACCTCTGTTTTTCCTCTGTGGTGAAGTAAAGTTATTTAAAAGATAAGGTGGTATTTAAGGTTAGAATTACGCACAGATCTTACTTACTAAACAACTTATGAATTTTAAATAAAATAATATATTTGGTATATAATGTTGCTATACAAATAAAATAGGCAAACAATACCGATACGTTGTAAAGAATGTACAAATTTATATTTAACGTGTAATTAAATTGAAGTTAACTTAGAATTTTGATATTAATTTATTTTTCGTATTCCTATAACTTAAAAATAATTTACCATGGTACAACTTACAAGGGAAGTAAAATTAATAAATTTACAATGCGTGTAGTTAAGAAAAGGTATACCACTGTACACTTAAGGTGGCTGAGACAATACTATTGTTCGTGTATGGGTTACCAGGTGTATAAATAAATACCACTGTATATGCATTGGTGGGTGGGTCAATACAACTGATAATCTTTAACAAAATCACAGTACTGTATACACAATTGGTTTAATTCTGAAATGTGCAGAAATAAATTTGTTATTCGGTCGAACTGTTGACGCTGATTTGAAATGTTATGAAAAATTTCCTACAATATTTCTAAAATAAAATGTTAAGTTTATTTATACGTATATTGATAATGATAATATTAGAAGAACATTTATTACATTACAATAAATTGTATGAACCAGACTACAAATCACATACTTAATTATTATTATTTCAGAAACAAACGTATATTAAAAATACATTATGATAGGAATTGATTTATTTTCTTCAACACATATAAATTATTAGACCTAATATTTTGTATATATGTCAATTTGGTTCACATTACGATAATTTGAACAGGTTTAATTCGTTAGGATAATTTTCTAACTATTTTCAGTCCAGAAATTTTTTTATACATTGTCAATATTTTATCTAATAGAAGTTCTTACCGAAATCTCTGATATGAGAATTAACCAAAAATGCAAACTATAATTAATTATACCTTTGTTAATATTGACCTGTGTGTTTCAGGTATATGCAAAGACACACGACTCCATGTCAAACCTGTACGCAAGTAAAATAGCCAGCCTGAAAGTAGCAGAGGATCAAGCCGTGACCCAGGCCTTGTCCGGCATCGCAAAGTGTATGATTCCCAAGGTGTCAGACAGTCTTAAGGAAATGTATGTTGCTATTGAGACCTTGCAGTCATGCATACAAGATGGAGCTGAGGCTACTGTTAGTGTCTAACAAAATATTGAATAATATTATACTAAAATAAGTGTTCCAAAATATATTATAACACAAGAGTTGGAAGGTGTTATTTCACTTAACACCCCAATGAAACAAATATGGATTTTGAAATAGACAATCTTAGTTCTAAATTAAAAGTTTCCAGATATTTAACTTGTTTGCATGTTTGATAACGAAAGAAATGTATTATTATTTATTAAGTTCGTGTTCAAAAGATACAATCAAATATACAACTGCAAACTGAATGTCTCTGTTATGAAGCTCAGGATTAGGAATTCTTTCTTTTTTGATCTTTTTAAAGCTTTCGCTTTTTTTATTGTGCATTTTTGAAAGATTTTGGGGGGAACCTATTATTTAACCTTCCTATAAAACGTTTCTTACAAGTCATAATACGAAATCTTAAAACAAAACTTTATTTAGTAAACTTTAAGTAATGGGAAAGTATATTATAAACTACAAGAAATAACAAATATAGTTTACGACAACCTGACGTATAGACTGTATATGATTATAAAACTTACATAATACCTTTCTCCTAGTTTTCACTATTTTTTAAGTGAAAGTACCTTCCTAAATATACGTCAATCTTCTTTAATTGGGTTGAAAAATATAAACAACAACTAAAACTATGTATTTAGGAATGTAAATAATTTAGTGAACATAGAACAACACTATTTTTAATGTAAACTTAACCTCAACAATGAACTTCATGAAGTAAATATGACTCAAGATTGTATTGTGTAGAAATAAAATAGATTATATATATAGCAACTATACGACGTTTAGTTTTAGACAACTTTCGTAAGATTCAAATTGATTATTTAAGATCCTTCTAGTTTTAAACAAATTATTATTTATTTGTACGTACACCCAACTGTATATTTACAAATTATTATCAAACCATCAAGAGAAAAGAGATAAATACGTATATGACGTAATAGTACACAACAATGAAAAGTATGGAGAGGGTAGGAAGGTGCAGGGATCAAGGACGCTTCTGAAAAAATCAAGGATGGGAAGATCGGATTGTAAAAGACCTCTAAGAAGATGAACGGGAAGATGGTAAAATGGGGTCAAGACTTAGACCACAACTGAGGAAGCAGGGAACAGAGGAAGTTGGATGTTCTCCAACGTTCATGAAACAAAATCCCTTCCTAAGCATCGTTGGCCTTGGGAGTATGAATAGTAATCATAATATGTTTAATGACACAAACTGGACATGATGTCAGGTACCGGAAATATGCACCTTATGTTATGTTTTTCCTCCTAAATTCCTAATGGAGTTATCTTTGTCTTTATATATTACTGTATTTATTCAAAGACTAATAACCTATTGACAATTCAAAAGAATATATCATATAAATCTAAAAGTACTGTCACCTTTTTTGAACTCACCAAGAAAGGTTGTTTTGTTGTTAATATTTCAGTATCAATTCTATAAAAGTATAATCTTTCAAAATACCAAAGAAAAGCATTAGGTTCTGCATATAAAAGATGTTTTAACTTTTACTATATATAAATGTAATATTGTTTAAGTAGGATGTAAGCAAGTATTTTTTCATTAAGAAAATTTAAGAAAGTTTATCTTAATGAAACATGCACTGTTATCAAATTATAATATATTAATACACAGTAGCAAATCTCAGCCGTTTTGCTTGCCAACCAAGCAATGCTAGTGGTCCTAGCGGTAGTATAGCAAACACTTGGAATGGTAGGGAAATAAACAATTTGATTAGATTATTTACACTCAATTCATTCATTGTAACATAATTAAAATGCCATGCTATCTATCGGAGATACGCCGTAGCTCTGCGTTACTACCACTAGGATCGCTAGCGTCGATTAGTTGGCATGTTACTCGAGAGCAAGCTTCGCGAAACTGTATATTATTCTGTGCTATTATACTATACTGTCCTAAAGAGAATATTTTTTACATTGGCTGTATTATGTATTTTCTAGCATGAGATGAAAAAGAATGATTCGAAGGTTGCATTGGAGTGAGTGTAGGGATTATTGTCGGCTTGGTAGCTCTAGGGCTAAGCCTTCGGACTGCGGGGAGAAATTTCCTAGGTTGGAATCCCCACTGAGCCAAAGGTCTTTATTTCTCTCGTTGAATAAAGATCACGTACATGCCCGCAGGCCCATGTGAACTGGCAATTGAAGTTAAAAAAAGTAAATTTTATAAATATTGATAGGCTGGTTTCTTACAGTTGACTTTCTCTATAAGGCTTCAGATTACCTGCACCTAATATAAAATCCAATTTGCAGAGGAACGCGAGATTATACAGAGCTATTTAAGTAGGGCTGTAACGTTGCCTTGAATAGGCTATAAAATCTAAACCCTTAGACCTGTACTCCTCCGAGTGTAGTTCTTACCTTTTATGTGGGCTTTGAAAACAAAAACTAACGTATAAAATTATGATTTGTGTTTTTGTTGATTGAAAATTAAGTTATACATTTATCATAAACTTAAAGAAGTACCAATCATTTATGGTTTGTGATCAATGCTAACTTTTTTGAGATAATTTTTATATTCTTTTCTGTTCTACAAAACTGAGGATTATTTCTGATGTACGATTTGTATATCCAAAACTGAAGAAACTTGAAATTGACAAAATCTTTTGAGGCAGTGTGAAGATATACAGTATCACAACTATTGATTGTTAAGTTTCCTATTTTAACATGACATTCTGCACACTGTCTCTTTGCCAATTTTTGTTACTATGGAATAGGTCATAATAGTAGACAAGTCCTTGATTGGAATCTACAAGAAAGAAGAAGACATGGAAGACCAAGAGTTACGTGGAGGAGAACTATAGAAAAGGAAATAAAAAGAGAAGGTAAGAACTTGGAAGAGATCAAGCAAATGGCTCAGAGTCATGTCCGGGGGAGGTCTTTTGTTGCGGCCCTACTTCCCCCAAGGGGCTAAAAGAAATGAGTCAAGTATTTAGACTGGAAATGTTTAGTTATTTTCAAAAAAAAAAATATTATAAAACATAAAAAATAAATGAACAATAACATTAAAAAATAACCTTCATGGTTGGAATCATTATTTAAGTGTTCATGGCCTAAACTGTATCAGATTGGCTAAAAATTTAACGTAATAAGAAGTTTCACAGGAAATAGAAAGAAAGCTGTTCAATTTAAACAACCCCTAGTTAAATGAATTGGCTTTTCTCCCTTACTTTCACTTACATTTATAGAATATAAAAAGGAATATTTCGTCAATGAAGTATATTAAAATTAATTTTTATGTCCCAAATTGTATGTACTCAGAAATCATCTATTTTTCTGTTTGATGTATTTTAAAAAAGCTTTTTAACGTCATTTTTTCCTTCCCACCCAATTTTTATAAAATTTTCAACTAACCAATTTATCACACAAATAAAATTCCATTCAGTAATTTCTATGCGGAAATACTGATTTTTGTCAGAATGAAAAATAAATTAAAAAATACTTTTACTCAAAACCTACGTATATTACATTAATCTTATAGAGTGTTCGTTTTGAATACAAATATACAAATTATTTATACAACGTATAGTAATAGAACTATTCAGCAACATGTAGGTTGGGTCAGTATGTAGACCGTGAATACATATTGTTAACCTAATCTAACCTAACAAACCAAACCTAACTTAACCTAACATAATATATCGTATCACCCCACCCTAACTTAACATGTTTTGTTAAATATATCAATTTTTATGTGTGGCAGGATGTATGCATATTCGTATTTGGAAGGGACACAATCATAACTTTACGTAGATAGTTTTTGGTGTAGAATTGTTTTTTTTTCAAATTTTCTTTAAATAAATCGTTATTTTTTTCCGGAACATTTCTATTGATTAGTGTTCGTGGGGTTTATATTGATTATTCTTCTGGAACCTCTTTATTCCATATCTAAGGACAGACGACATAAAAACACTCATTTTTACGAACTTAAAAACAATAAAATTTAGGATAGTTCTCGTTGCGATGCCAATATAAGACAACTTTTATAAGCTGTTAATCTATCTGTGCTGTGCTGTCAAGCACACATTTGACTGTTCGTGAGACACGCAATAAACATTGTGAATCACGCAATTCCTCATGCATCTAGGGTCGTCGGGTATGTGGCCAGTGTATCACTTGTAGGGGAAGTTTTCAACTCATAGTATCTTATGAATAGTACTTTGAGAAAACAACTAAATGGCGAAGGATGCAACTTTATTTTTCCACGACTATAATCGTTTACTTCTGTCTCATTATTTTATTTATAGTTCTAATTTATGTGTAGTAACTGGAAAATCACAAACCGTGGTAGTCCAGCTACCAGATGTGTTTCTGATTTAGAAATAACCAAGGTCATACGTACGGATTATAAAGGATGTGCTGTGGACGTGAAAAATACCAACCCCCAAGCTATAGTTCAAACTCTTGTGGTTCTTTTGACTTCATTTCCTTGGCTGCCAGTGTTAAGCAATATAGCTTTTCCAGAAATAAGACGTAGGAGGATCTATCAAATTTTAATTTTTATTTATTTATTTCTGTAAGGAGAGGCCGATCTCCTCCTTAACCTTACTCTGCCCATTCCTCATAGACTATTGATCTGTGCAAAGAACTTATTTAGACAGTGTAAGGGCGCGAACCAGTACAGTAGAAGGTGAATATTACTGATAAATCTTCCAGTCTAAACTGGATTAGAACCAGTGCTATCTCTAATCCAAACTGAAAGTCCTGACGCCTTAGACCGCTCGGCCACCGGCTCGCCCAATATTTTCCTTTAATTCTTTACCACTACTTTGATTAGGTTATTTCAGGTTTTTTAAGGTTAAGTTAGGTTTGGTTATGTTATTTTAGGTTTGGTTTTGTTATATTAGGTTAGCCTAAGTTATGGTAGTGAATTAACGGAAGAAATCCGTTAAATTAAGGAATTAAATAAGATCTTGCGGCCCCGCATCTCCCACGACAGAAAAGTTGCTTAAAATCTAGAAACCTACCTATAACTAACACTTTCCAGTTGAGAAAATTAAATTTATCTCCCAAAACTAGCTGCACTATAGTGTGATTCTGAACTGTGGTTTGGACATATCTACTAGAAATATAAACAAGGATCGATACTACATTAAACTTGTTTTTGTGGGAAGTCAAACCAAACAATGTATCACATAGTTACAGAATGTGAACTATATGATCCCTCTGTGCTCCTTAAAAAAAAAAAAAAAAAAAAAAAAGAACCAGCAAGGTCTTAATCAGCGTGGTGCTATTGATTGGTCTTAGCTTTAAGTGACTAGATATCACTCCACATTATAATTATTATAAATATGTGCATGACGTTTCAATTTGTTCAAAAAATATACTACTGATTTCTTTTTTAAATAATACATTTCAGTTGACAACAAACAATTTGATATACATATACGATTCTTATAATTGTCTTTATTCAAGCGTGAATGCTAATATTACAATTTAGTTGTTGAAGTATAAAATATTAGCTTACTGTACCTCTTAAAACTCGACATATCATAGTCGTAAGACATTTTACTGTAATGTAGGATGCATAACTAATAAAATCGTTTGGAGACTAATGCAATATTCCGGAAACCGTTCAAACAAGGATTACAGACGTAATTCGTCAATCAGTACGTGGCTTGGAGCAATCAATCAGAAACCATTATTGGAATTGTTGGTAGATGTTCGCCGATTACCCCCTTTACATGACTGTTGTACTGCTGAAGACTGCGATTCGTCTTCTATTAACGTAAGGTTTAATATAGAAAGTTTCAAGAAAAAATCAAAAAGAATTATAGTATACTAATAAGTTGAACGTTATATTTTATATATATATATATATATATATATATATATATATATATATATATATTACCTACTATTAACAGAAATAAATAACTGTTCCGTACAGATTTATCCTGTAAATTTAAATAACCTTAGGTGATATAACAGTTTTTAGAATTTAAGTTAAAACTAGAAGAGAAGTCTGGGTGTCAAGATAGTAGTTTACGTTTAGGGGGATAGGATAGTAGTTGTTGTTTAGGGGGAGAGAACTGAGTGTCAAACTTGTCAGTTAACTGAAAATCAGACCAACTCTACGTGGTTCGGATTCCACGTAAATCTGTAGGTCCCATAGCTGCCATAGCTATTGGGCTATTAATAAATAGTCCTTTCTGAGCTAAGTCGAACTCAGACAGCAACAATGTCAACACTCGTTCATCTTCACTCGTCACAATCATTCAGTCCTCATATTCGCCCATATCTCTATGATCGGTGTCCTAAAAATTAATAGCAATAATAATTACACTTAATTTATTTAGTGTTTCTTTTTTTTTTTTTTGCAAATTCTAGTGAAATTTTGCAGCTGTAGCATACGACAGTCTAGGATCGTTTAATTGGCATAGAGTTAAAAGTAACATAAAACACGTTCAGTAACATATACTGTAAGTGGAATACAGTAATATGGTATACTATCGTGAACATTCTCAACAAGCCACAAACTAGACTATTTAGTCGTCACTACTGATTAAGTGCTGTAACCCAGCTAAGTGCTGTAACCCAGCTAAGTGCTGTAACCCAGCTATTTGGGGACGAAGTGCTGTTGAGATTGCAGGCGATAGTCTCTATACTCGACCATCTTGAAACCAACCCGTCGTCCACTCAATAGTTTGCTATTGACGTAGACACTACTAGACAAGTCGGGAGTATACTTGTTCGGTAGTAATCAGAAACCGCATGTTGTGTAGGGAAGAGTACTGTGTATCAGACTTATCAGGTGAAAATCTGAAAAACTACGTGGTTCGGATTCCATGTAAATTCGTAGGTTGTATAATTGGCCTAGCTATTGAAATATTAATAATGGGATTTTTCTGAGCTGATTTTAGTAACAATGACTATACTCTTAGAACATAGGTTTAAGCGGCCGGCGTCATAACTAGAATCTATATTTTCTGGTGACAACCGCGTCAAGGTACATGATTACAAAGTAACCAGACGTTTCGCCCATTTTATGATGTGGCATTCTCAGTGGTATCGCTGAGATTTTAGTTAAATACTAAATTCCTATGGGCTCCACCCTTTAGAAGTACGCTACGTAGTAGATTGTGGTGACTGTAGGAGTGTGATAGTTGGAGGTAGGGTACATAGATTTGTAGGCCAGAAAGACAACGAAAGGTGAGTAATTGGGAAGGGATAAATTGTCCTACTGTGAGGGGGGGAGAGGGGGACAATATTAGTGCTCCTACTTTTTAATATTTATAATCAAATTCGAAGCCTTTTTATAAGTTCACTAACGGTTTTCCAATGAAATGGAGACTGTCTAAAGAGACACTGATAATTGTTCGACTTATGTTAAACATGCATGTTAAATTGTATCTGAACATTAGTGTATACGCTAAATGGCCCCGTAAACTCGTGTAACGTTCATATTACATAATGATAGCCATTTATGTAATCACTCCACCTAATTAGGCCACATAAATCATCTATGTACAGTATTGGTTATTGATTTATACAAGTCAGCCTTGCTATATTGATAATAACACAGAACATATATGCATGCATAGATATTCCATTAACGACATGATACAAATATATAATGTGTATGCAGCTTGAGTTGATTTAAAATACAAAAAAAAACTTTATGAGATGTTAAGTAAGATGGTTATGTACAATATTGTCAGTGATAAAATTATTTAACAAAATATAATGTTATTTTCGCTTTATTTATAAATTAAGAAAATGACCTTATAATATAACTTTTAGTCCTTCATTAGTAAAAAAATTTTATTTATTGTCAAGTAGAAGTTTTTAAAGGAAAATGCTTGTATATTTTTTGATGTATGAAAACATGTAAATTTAAATTCTTATTTTATCAGTAATCTCTAAAACGATTCAGACAACTAAATATAATATAAATAAATAAGGTTTTTATTTTGGAGCGGTTTTCAACCAACAATGCTGGCTTACAAAACAAATCAACTCATATTACAACTATTTAAAAAATTAAAAGCTAATTTTAATTATTCATAATTAAAACATAAAGTTGTGTATACAGTACAGTTATACATGGAAATATCAGCTTGCATTATACATTAAATATTTATATACATTGTTTTTAAATGTAGTTTCAGATACACCCTTGCCTGTTCATTAGACAATTTGGGAGCAAAGTACGCAAATCTTTTTCTTTCAAATTCACGGTGAACGCGAGGCATCTCCAAAACTTGATCCTGTCTAGTGCTTCGCGATCGGATCTGAGACCTCTTTTTTAGTTTTTCCCTCAAATATCCCAGCCTGCCAGTGGTAAGGATTCTATAAACTAGGCATAAGGAGCGCAGAGTACAAATCATATTACAACCTGAACGATTTATATATCAATGACACATTGCTAGTAACCATTAGTAGTTTTTTAATTAGCATAGTACGTGTTGGTATATATACAGTACAAGGAAAAACGTCACACAACACAACATTTATTACAATATAAGCACAAAATGTACAAATATACTACAATACAAGTACAAAATGCACAAATATTATGGTGATCGATTTCGGTGAACCACGCTCACCTTCCTCAGACCAGAGGGATTCACAAAAAACACCCATTTCATGAATCCCTCTGGTCTTAGGAAGGTGAGTGTGGTTCACCGAAATCGATCACCACAATATGTGTGCATTTGTACTTGAATTGTAGTATATTTGTGCATTTTGTGCTTATATTGTAATACATTTTGTGTTTTGTGACGTTTATTTTTACTGTAATCATTAGTGTCTGTTATAAACTCAAAACAAGTAAAAATATTAGGCCATACCTATCTCAATACTTCTCTCTTTCACACGTATAAGTTTCATATTGATTTTCCTTATCATTACTGTTTAAAGCTATAAATAGACAACATTGTTTTATAGCAAATTATACTCGTATTTTTAAAACCAAGAAAAATATAAATATTGAAAGACACAATATCCCAGACAAAGCTAGAGTATAGGATATAGTTATTCTCTCAAGCATTAAACATAGTTTTAATAATAATTTGAATCTTTTCCGTTAATTTATTACCACTGCTTTTTTTGTTTCTGTTAATTCACTACCACTTGATAAATATTCCTTGCTCTAAAAACTGTTCCCCAAATATTTTTACATCCACTGTGGTATTCCTTATCCACTAGGAATCTGATATCGTTGGCCTTATCTTATCGCTTTCCAAGAACTCACACTCGGAGAGCGCATTCGGCGGCAAGTCAATAATTGGTTTTACCAGTTTGTGATCAACTTTAGCAGCCACCTAACCTAACCTTACCTAATCTAACTACAATTTCGAAAAAAATAGTATTGGTAGTGAGGTAACGGAATAAATAGTGTTAGTGATTTAACGGAAAAGAGCCAATACGTTCATTAAAAATATAATATTTAAGTAAGTACGAAATGCTACTCACACTATTTTTGTTGGTTTCTAGTTTTTATTGCATATTTTCTTAAATTATACGTCATAGATACCGTTACTTTTTCTATGCAAGATGTTCTCCTAGAACGTTATGATTAAAAAGTTGATTCGTATGTTTGACGTTGACCAAGTTAAATCTTTTGCCATTCAGAGGGCTGATATCGATAAATAATATCTTAACTTCTCAAGTTAAAACATTAAAAAGTTGTGAAGTTACCTTTAACATAAATTTAAATGATGACATTATACTATTTTAAATTACTGATACTTTAAATTAATAAATCTCAAAATATATGATTATGACTTTAGTTCTGCTATATAAATTAACATTTCAAACATAGGACCAAAATTGTATAATGAATGTATCGCCGTTTTTGGATTTTTAATTTGGGAAAAGTAGTTTTAATTCAGGTAATATTGTTTATCAAAATTGTTTAAAAAGCAATTTATAATCATTTAGGTACCACGGTTATGTGTACGAGTGTCATATTTAAGAGAGAAAAAAACGTATTTTAGTAAGCCAATTATGAAATTAGTGTTTTATCTAAGAGCTTCAATTATATACATTAGTACTTCAATAAATAAACCTAAATATAGGTTTATGCATTTTTCTTTATAGATCATTTATGACTAGATGAAGATATATTTTAAATAAGAAAGTAGAGTTTCGTGTTAGCAATATTTATTAAATGATTGTTACACAGTAGAATGTAGTTAATATTTTTTCAGTTGCTGTACATTACAAGTGTACAGATAGATCTAGAGGTAAGAGGTTTGAGTATGAATATAATTGTCTTCTCCATATTTATAAGGAGCTGACAGCTAGGGCATTCTGACGTTGTAACTTGCCCCAGCTGTTACTACCCACCGTCTTTGAAGTCGGAAAAACCTTGCATGTCTCAGTTGGTAATGACATCGTCGTTTGTTTAGGGGTTGTCTTTTCGTGTGTTTTGTAGATAAGTCTTCCCTGTACTATATCTTGCTCCACCTGTTTACTACCCACCGACTTTGAAGTCGGAAAACCCTTGCATGTCTCAGTTGGTAATGACATCGTCGTTTGTTTAGGGGTTGTCTTTTCGTGTGTTTTGTAGATAAGTCTTCCCTGTACTATATCTTGCTCCACCTGTTTACTACCCACCGACTTTGAAGTCGGAAAAACCTTGCATGTCTCAGTTAGTAATGACATCGTCGTTTGTTTAGGGGTTGTCTTTTCGTGTGTTTTGTAGATAAGTCTTCCCTGTACTATATCTTGCTCCACCTGTTTACTACCCACCGTCTTTGAAGTCGGAAAAACCTTGCATGTCTCAGTTGGTAATGACATCGTCGTTTGTTTAAGGGTTGGTTTTCGTTGGTTTGTATTGAAGTCCCCACTGCAGAGTAGCTTATATGTTTAATGATGTTATTCTTTCCAAATATTTACGTAAAGCCTACTTTTGAATACACGCTTTTTATGATAATGTTTTGATAATTGGACTTAAATCAAAATAAACTATACATTCATAGTATTGTTGTGAGTAGCTAATAAAAGAGATATTAGGTTTTAATTAAATATAAAAGCTTTATATTTGTTGAAATATGTTTACAAGAAGGCAATGAGGTGGAGATTCATACATAATGATAATTAAAGATATTAATACATTAAAATCATAGGTAAAGCATTCCATTCTTATTTTTCCCACTAGAACTGTTAACTTAATGCGTAAAAACAACTTTATTTAAAAAATGTGATAGGTAGAGTTTATTATATTCTAGCCATATTAAAGACCCCAAGAGGTCACAAACTTCTCGTAACAAATATTAAGACTGTTAAAGAAATTCTAAGAAAATAACTTAAAACAGGATTTTATATCAAAAGATCATGGTTTTATATCCTTGAAAGGTTAATGTTCAAACATAAACATTTTATATTTGATATGCAACGATCTGGCATGATCTTTTATTTATTCACAGTCGTATTGTGTGTTAACTTCCGTTAGTGAGCTATGGGAGTTTTAGTTGTGAGTACTTTTAGAAAACTTAATAAACACGAAGTATAACGACTAATAAACGGAAGACCTGAGCATGAATTCCAATATGAACGTGTCGTCAAGTTCTTCATGGGACAGCTTGATGTAAGTGATCATTTAGTAAATACTGTCTGGTACTATTTGGACCATGAAACCTGAATTCAGTTGGCTGAGGAAAAAAAGATTAAATAGAGTGGTTTATGGAACACTGAAGAGTCGCGTTAAATAGGTCATAAAACGTACCACATGACCTATAATATGTCTTACAATAAAATTTAGTTGAGTTTATTCTTTATGATCACAAAACTGGATTGACAAAATGTAAATAAACTCCATTGAAAATTAGTATTTAACGCTAGACTAATTCTATAATACCTTAAAACTTAATAATTTATAGAATTCTATCAGGTTTAACTGTAATTGTAATTGATACAAATTTTGTAATTGTAATTGTAAATACAATTTTTGTTTGGGTGTCTCTAAATTAGGTTATGGCAAAATAGTGGTTAGATAATTTTAATTACTAATCAATAATTGATATGGAATGTTTACAATTGTACAAGATGATGATAATACATCGTTGCTTACGTAATGATACTGCAAACATAGCCGTGTTAGGTTAGGTTAGGCTAAGTTAGGTTAGGTTAGACGTATCTAGAGGTTAAATGAGGCGATCTATTGCAACAAGGTTAAGTGCTGGTGAATTGTTTAACAGTGTGGATTATTATTTAAATGCATTTTTATATCTTGAAGGGTTTTTAAAGGATTATAGTTAGAAAAGAGCTTGATTTCATGAATGGTTGTATATCACAATTGTTCAAACAGGACTCAGAGCACAATCCGTCAATCAGCTGTGGCTTGGGGCAATCAATCACTCCAGTTATTGGACATTGGGGATTACACACAAATTGCTCCCATTGGATTTGATCTATAAAATATGACGTTAATGGCCAGATTAATGTTTAGTGAAAAATAATAAACAAGTCAAGTGACGAAAAATAAATATTATGTCAGTGAATTCTATACAAGCAACGTTAACATAACAAAATATATAAGTTAATGAAGGAGAGTAAAACTGGAGAGAGAACTTTTCAATACACCACTGTGTGAGAATTACGGGAATGTTGATATAATCATAATGATTATTAGTCATATTTTGTGTTTTTAATTGTGTTATTACTTACATATATTTAAAATATTAATGAAAATATTACATAATTACAGCGTTAATAAGAATTTGTTAAGTGTACGTTCTTCAACAGATAAACTATAATTATAGAACATACATTTTGTTCTAAGCTGCTGTTTTTTTTTCATAGTAAGTATAGAACGTTTGTACATTTAGATATACTCCTTTATTTCGTATTTAAGATAGTTTTAAGAAAATTAAAAATTACCTCTCTTTTTATGGCTTAAACATTTTCATTTATTAGTAATTTATTTCTTAAACGTTATTTTGTACGAAAATAACGTTAGTTCCTTAATTTAGTGTTTATGCAAAATTAACTACTGCCATGACGTAAAGTTCAATTAAATATGTGTTGAATAACACATAAATAAACTGGTATTTGTTTCTTTGGTAAAATGTTTTAGCCGATTCTATGCCAATTATACCTAACATTAATTAGTTTTAAATACTTATAGCTTACAAAAATTAGGGAAATTTCCAGAAACATTTTAAAAGTGATAATTAAATTGATCTAATAGTTAAGGAAGACAATACTTAATATTGTTAAGGAGAATTTCAACAATGGACGAGTTGTAATTTAGAAGTGAGTAAGTTGCTGTGTATGTTGATGACAAAAAACATTTTTAGATTGATACTGAAGGAAGACAAGGTAAATTAGATACAACGTTTATCTAGTATAGAGTGGGCGTGTTTCAGGGGGTTGTATGTGTGATACAGAGCCAAGTTAGAGCTTAAGATAAAAATTATAAAAAACATAAGTGTTAAAACGAAATGTGGGAAGTAAAGACAAAAACCTATGTCCCTTATTTAAATCTAATAAAAATGTTGGTGTGTTACAGTTTTAACTCAATTAACATTTGGAGCAGACTCAATTGTGAGGGAAAGTGTTAGAACGAGGTATAAGGCTTGTTACGTATGAAACTATATGTGGGATGACTAAGAGAGATGGGGAAGTAATTAAAAGAAAAGGGAGTAATAGGAGGGTCTGTCGGGAGAAGAAGAGGGAAACGTAGAGGGGTGGTATGGTTACTATTATACAAAGACGTACGGTTATTATTATACAAAGATGTAGGGTGTCAAGAAACTTAGGAAAGAGAATGTCCACAGAGAAACAAATAGGGTTGCGTAGGGACACTTGAACCAACGGTGTTAAGGACGGGGTGAAAAAGGGAGAACTCTGGATAACAATGCTGGAAGATAAACAGGGGTACATAGACGTATTTTAACATCACTCTCTGCCAACAGATCTCATATTTCTGAAAACATCTGATAATGACAAATGCATGAAAATGGATTTAGCATACGATAAATTTTCATTTTAAACAAGCGATAAAACCAAGTTTGTTTTTAAATGGAGTCACTTATTAACTTAAAATAGAACGAGTCAAAATAGAACATGTTTATCTTATGATATTCATAGTATGTGTATTCTATAAATATTTTCCTCGTTTATGTTAGTTTATGTAATAAAAATTTCCAAATAAGTATGTAACATTGTCATATATAAAGTTCTTCTAAATTACTTTTTAATGATGAGTTACACAAAGCTGAACAATTATTCGATAATTCTTATTACGTAGTTAGACACTGTAAAAAATATTTTTTCCAACAGGCTTTTGTAAACAGTCGTCATGATATACAGACTAATTAGTGTCAACTAATATACTAAATGTTCATGAGCGGAAACACTTATTGATACATTAGATCAAATATTTTACAATCATTTTTCAACAAATTATACATTGTAATAGCTTAGTGTAAAACAAAAGACTTGAAGTAGTTATTTATAGCACTATTAATTCATGTACAATCATTTCACCAACTATGTAATATTCCTGGTATCAACACATGTACGGATGGCCACTGATGTAATCATGCACTTGATGGAACACTATTCCTGGCCTGTGTCCTGTATTAACCAGTGATCTCGATTACTCGCCATTGTGTTACAGGTGGTACAGAAACGATACAACTGTTTATGCATTGAAATATGATTCCGCCTTCATTGATAAATTGAAGGTAAATTTAAATGTTTTTAAAAGATTACACAGCCCAACACATAATTTGGTGCCAAAGGTTTTGAAGCTGTTTCTTTATGAATTCAGTGTGTTGAGTTCAAATTTGGCATTAGTTTTTACCCAGGAGCTTTAATTTTTTTGCTACGTGCTATTTAAGTTTGCGTTTTATTGTTAACATTCAGTTAAAGGTAAGAAGAAAAAAAACATATTTTCACTTATTTATGTAATTTATTTTATATTTATTCAACTGATATACAATATTAAAGGGAAAATGATTCAAATAATATATATGTTTAACTTGGTCAAGATACCAAAAATGTCTAAATAAGGCTCCTTCTCTTCGACAGTCTTGAATGAATTTTGTTAGGGCAGTCTCTCTGTAAATTCCAACAATAGTCTGCCTTCATATGGGAATCCCATCTTCCTTGATACCTATCTTCCATAGTTTTTATGTCTTGATGAAATCTCTCCCCCTGTTCCTCACTGAAATCACCAAGATGTTCAGGAAAACGGTCCAAGTGACTGTGAAGGTAATGCAGCTTTATGCTCATGTTGCATCGTAAGTGATTGAAATTATCAAGCATATTGTTTACAAGCTGTTCATAGTTATCAGCTTTATAGTTGCCCAAAAAACCTTTGATTACGAGAACAAATGATGACCACGCACTTTGTTCTTCTTCGTTCATCGATCGTTCGAAAAGAGGATCGTTCATAAGTTGTCTAATTTGTGGGCCATCAAAAATTCCAGCTTTTATTTTTTCAATACTAAGTGCAGTCATCTTTTGACATATGTACAGAAAGCATTGACCATCCTGATTGAGAGCCTTCACAAACTGTTTCATCAGGCCTAGCTTTATGTGCAAAGGGGGCAAGATTATTTTGTTTCTTTCAACTAAAGATTCACGGATAACATTTTTTTCTCCGACAACCATGTGCTCCCTATTAGGCCATTCCCTTTTTGTCCAATGGTTTTGTTTATCCCTGTTATCTCAAAGACACAAGAAACAAGGATATTTTGTGTAGCCACCTTGCTGACCAAGAAGAAAGTTTACCATCTTTAAGTCCACACAAATGACCCACCCGTGATCTTTATACTTTATTTTCTCAATTACTAGAGCTATGTTGTTATATTCTTCTTTTAGTTTGGTGGAATGAGCAATAGGAATAGATCCAAATTTGTTGCCATTATGCAAAAGTACACTTTAAACTGCGTTTGGAACTGTCAATAAAAAGGTGCCAGTCACTTAGAATATACTTAGCTAGACCCATTTTTGTAAGAAGCCCTTTAACATCATTACAGAACACAAGTTTATTTTCTTCAGAAAAAAAGGGAAGCAAATATTTTTCTCTACACCGATAAAATGTAATTTTTGTCCCTTGTTCAAGCAGATTTTTTTCATTTAACCTAGAAGCTAAGAGTTCAGCAGCTTCCTTTGATAGGCTCAGATCTCGAACAAGATCACTCAACTCTTTTTGATCAAAACGTTGAGGACTGTTTGATTCCTCCTCATAGTCACTATCCTTACCTTTATCTGGTTCACAAGGCGTGTCAGAATGATCTGATTCATCATCTGAGAGCTCTGGTAGCTGATGATATGTAGGGATCGGTATTTCATCTGAATGGGAAACAGGTCTTCTAGCAGATTCCAGATTAGGATAAGTCCATTTACTGCGGTTGTTCCGATTTATACCGTTAGCAGTCATCATAGTGGTTATTGGGTTCTCTCCAAAACATGGGAATGCCAAACTTTAAACAACTCCTTTTGCCTGTAGTCCATTGACGTAAATGTTCTGTACAAGTTTTACAAACGAAATGTGGAGCCCACGTTTTATCTTGGTCACCAAGCTTAACCCCAAAATATCCTATATGCGCACGTTTCACGAAATCAGTTATAGTTTTCCGATTTTCTTGTGATGTGTACTCACCACAGATATAACAAAATACATCAGGGTGATTAATGCAACTTTTACGGCTAGAACTCATTGCTTCACAACATAAATGTACTGAATCACTGTTTTGAGGTTATGTTGAAGTAAAGAAATGAATAGTAGGAAGAAGAAGAAATGAGCATTATGTTGTTTACAGTAGACAGTGTAATGTGCAAAACATAGAGGACACAAAATACAGTAAACAAAATCTTTACAAATTTTCATATCGCTATAGTCATTACCCAATATTAACAGGATAAAAATTGAAAATTCAAAAACAAAAAAAGTGGAGCTGATAGGGAAAAACGGGTTTCATATTTGAAATCAGCACCAAATAAATAATAAAAAACAGCTTTAAAATCTCAGGCACCAAACAAACATTTTTTTTGTTACTCTGTGTTATAATCATAAAACGTTTATTAAAATTGCCTAACGTAAATAATTGTACATAGTTCGTTTATTTATATTAAAATAATACTGTAATTTAATATATAATGTAACAGTTATAATTAATTTTAAAAGAATATTATGAACTTCTGCGGTATTTTAAATAGCAAACCCCCTAAACATTAATTTTACAGTTCGCGCCTTTCTGTCCTTATTCAAACTGAATGAAAAAAATCTTGATTGTTAAATATTGTGTACATTTTTCTTTTGTTTTCGTTTTTTTTTAACAAAGATAATGTTTTAAAAATTCAAGAACGTTATTAATTTGTGGTAAATATGTAAATACCCAGATGGTAGTTTTAGTAAACTCAAAAAATTATATTATGTTATTGTGTGGAATATCCAATAACTTATAATCTCAAACAAAAATATCCCATCCCTCGTAATCTAAAAATACGGTAGTAATAATAATTTAGCAAAGGACTACTGTAAACAAATGAAAAAAGTTAAATAATGTAATATTTTATCAGGAGACGTTAGGGCTAAGAAGTCCTCTCTAGCACTTAACATGTAGACGAATGCCTTAAGCATGACTTCTGAACCACCACCAGCGATCTTACAGGTGGGATATGTGCAAAGATGGGATCCCTCAGCGGTCACCCATCCAAGGAAAAGCCACGCTCATTGTTGCTTGTGAACATTTTGGAACTCTCCAGTTAACACAGCATTAATATTTTAAGCTATGATTAAGGTGTTCTATTAATTATTCATAGGTTGAATATTGCATTATGGAAAATGTAATTAATAATTTATCAAAATTTCAATATTAAGATAGATAATTCTATTTATTTTCTAGTTTAATAAAGCTGTGTTTTTTTAATATTTAGAATATCTTTTTATGTTTTTTAATATTCACCATGACGGTCCTATTTCTAAATTAATTCCATTTATTCATTTAGTGTTTAAAATGTTCTTGTTTAAAAACAGACTAAAAGGTTCCATTTGAATTTAGTTGGGCCTTAAAATTTTAAGCTGAGTAGTAAATACAAGGATGTAAAAGGACTGGAGAGTAATATTTTCGTTGAATAGCAAATACGGTAAAATTTTTGTAATTCTAATGCATTTTAGTTTTGTTCGTCAAGTTTACTAATTGATTTGTTTTGTTTATAATGGCCCCAGTATATAGGCGAACTAACTATAGGTAAAAGAGTTCAATATATATAAAAATAAACAAACACGTGACTATATTTTGATTGGTTAATTTGTTATTGATTATTATACTTAAACTATACATTCTACTTAAAACTGTTTATATTGTTTCATTCATTCAAAAAGTACAAGACATGTTATGAAGTAATCCAATTGAAACTCACCGAGATAGCATGGATATATTGAAGTACCAGTACATTATCACTGATAAACCATCTAGTGGAAGCCAACAAATCACGTCATTATTTGCAGATTAATTGATTTACATCTCTGTTCATCGCTATATCATTGACCAATTATGAAGTCAGAAGAATCTAGGCAATATGCATCGCAAAAAATACTGTAAAATTAATTATTCCTTTTGCTGTATTAATGAGTATTTGATAGCAACGCTTAAAATACCCTTTTAGATGCGTGAAAAAAGTAATTTTCGCATGATATGTAGTAAATTTAAGCTATGTAGTATTTTATCTTACAGAACTACCGATTTTGCCCCAAATTGTACAATATACAGTATGCCCTGATTAATATTATGATATACATTGCCTAATAGATCAGATATCTTTTTAGATTTGTCATTTATTTAAAAATACTGTTAATACAACCAGTTTAGTTCGTTAACAAACCATTAGAATGTTTATTTTCTTATTAACAACATATCAATCAGCCTGGGTAGTTAAGGAGCTTCAGTTCCCAAGTTTGGTCCCAGAATTCCCCCAGTACTGACCCATTATCGAGTGGCAAACAAAAATCTACGATTTCACTAGCGAATCCTGTCCGCAAATGATGGAACTAACGTCGTCACGACCTCATGTGAGATAACCTGTCCTGAATGTGGTTCTTATGAAGTCATTCTTGGATGATTATGATCATAGTGTACTGGGTTGATAACCACCAAACTTGTTTCCACATCTCCAGATCTCTTTTTAAAATGTACTATTAAAGTAATACTACTAGATTTAGGGTGTTTCAGTGTTATTAAGGGTCACTTGTGGTCCATTATCTTGGGGTCAATTTCTAGTTTTAAAGAATATGTGGTCATGTGATGTAAAATTTAACACCGTCATTACAATCTAAAAATATAGCACAGTCAGACTTTTAAAAGGATGTGTTATTCTTTAGTTTTTTACTAATTGGTTATTTTTTGTTCTGATTGATTTGATAAAATAACAATTTAGTTATAAACTAAAGACTCGTCTTTTTTTAATTCTGACTGCATTATCATCATCAGCTTGTGATTTTCGTGTTAAATAATGTATCACTTTACAATGAATTCTTTAAGTTTTGAAATTGACTCCTAGATCTTAGACCCCATTAATTTTTTCAAAGAACTGTAAATTTAGTGTCAGTTAATTTCAACTTAATGCCATATTAAAAAAATGAAACGATTTTAAAATTGTGGAATAAACTGAGGAGGCAACTTACTAAACAGGTAATCGTCTAAAACTATGTTCAAAGGTCTCTTCAGACAATGAAAAATTGGCAAAACAGTGTTTAGTTCTAAGCTCGCCATTTTGAGCATCTCAGAAAAGTTGGTTCTAGATATTAATTTAAAAAAAGTTTAAAATCTATTGAAATTAGTGAAAAATCAACATAAAAATGCTGAAATTACAAAATAAGCAAGTATTGACGGAACTTACTAATTAGTCTATTACAATTCACCTTTTGTATATTAAACGTGTTTAGTAAGACTCGATAACTATATTATTAATACACAAAAAACTATTTTGTACGTATAACATATAAAATACAATGATAATTGTGTCCTATTGTTTAATTACCTTGATTTCATCCAATCAAATTGTTGACTGAGAATAAAAGCTTGTAATTAATGGCTATTGTATTACGGATTAGAAACGGCTGGAAATTGTAAATTAGATTCTTGAATTATTAATCAGAGTTTCTGTTATGATTACCACATTGTTTACATAAATACTGTTTTATTAACCTGCAAGTCCTTCACGTTCGTTTATTTTGAGACTATTTTGATCTAGATCATAATTAACTATACCTATGTAACATTAGGTGAATATAAAATAAATTCATCGTTATTTATTTGTCACTATTTTAATTATTTGTTAGGTTTTAAACATTAAACGGGTCTATTTGAAAAGGAATATTGTATAAAATATTTATTACTCAATGTTTTATATTTTTTATTATTTGCGTCAATTGGGTGTTTCATACATCGTAAAACATCCACACAATATTCAGGACATATACTAGTTATGACACTGAGTCTACAACTTTCTTTTAACAATTTCATTTATTTATTCTATGAAATAAATTGGTATAGTCATTTTCAAATACTAACTATATTTCCATTTGATAATTAATTAGTACGATTCTAAATAATAAAAATTATTTTGTTTCATACAAAATAATTTTATATTTATGTTATTAAAATGAAAAGAAACATTGTGCCAGATAAATTGAATACTGATACAATATTATTTATGTAACTGCATTTGGGTAGATGCATTTACATTAATGGGTCCAAGTGCATTCAACCAAACATAGATGTATTAGTGTTTAACACTGTATTGTGTGCATTATTATAATGTAAATGACGATAATATAATAGTTACAGTTTCCATTAACGTAAAACTAATATTTCACTCCATTATTATTGAAAACCCGTTTTGACTTATACCCGATACAAATAGTTTTTAAGGGTTGTAAATTGAATTATTTAGGTTAGGTAATTAGTTTGAAAACTATTTGCTGAATTTCAGACGGTATTAGAAGTATAGTTTTCCTATCCAGAACGTAAATATGAAGACAACATAATATTCATCAAGAATATTATATTAAATGGTTAGCTTAATATAATTACTGAATTAAAATATTGATAATGTTGTTACACTTATGGAAAAAAGGATACGATGAGGGGTCGTTCCTACCCCTTAAAAATTAAATTTCAAGAAGACTTCCTTAGTGGTTCTATCCTACGAAAGCTAACTTTACGCCAAATTACATCCAAAATCTCTTCAATGGTCCCGGATATTTCGTGATCAGTAAATATATAGTTTGAGGATTAATCCTTAAATTTTTAATCCAGTAAATTTCCGAAAGCATTGAACAGATTTTGATTTGATAATTTGGAGGAAAGTTGGCTTTAATGGCATAGAATCAATAAGGAAGTATCCTTGACATTATATTCTTAATAGGAAGAAACGGCTCCCCATCATATCCTTTTTTCAGATAAAAGTAACAAATTTACCAATATTTTAATTAATTAATTAATTAAAATCAGATGATACAAAAAACACGAACCTAACACAAAGTGGTTAGTAACAATACTACACAGGTCGTCAACGCTCATCATACACTCATGTAATCATTCATGTTCGACTAAAGTACGCAGAACGTCGTGTCGGCGTCTCATACCTAAGAGAATAAGACAATTATTGTTTTATTATAAGAGTTTGTTAATTTATGATTATTATTTTACTCTTTTACAACGAATCATGTAAGATTTTTTCAACTAATAAACATAATAAACGTAAAACATAGAATGAAGTATGCAAATGAACCGAATGTGTTGTTGGTGGTGGGTTTGTATTGTGTATTATTCATACTCTATGTGGGTATGTGCGACCAAGCTAACCGCAGTAACCTAGTATATGTATTCGCAATGTCAATCCAATTAAAAGAGTTAAAATTAACATAAAATTTCAACAAAAATAAAAATAGAGTACGTAGAGTTGTGAATTTTAAAATAACACAAACATATTTGAACTCTGAAATGTATAGCTAATCGGTATGCAGGGTTCAGTTATTTTATTTAAATTTTTAATAATTGTTCTGTACCTAAATTGTTATTCCCTTTACCTGCAATATGTATCAAAAAATATATATGTATCATACACCATACATAATTTTTTTACTTATTTTTCTTGCGGAAACAAAATGAGAACTTTAAATAATTTAAACAGCTGATCATTTAAATACGTATGATTAATAAAATTTAGCTGAATATTTTCACTGTATTATACATCATCTCACCGCTGAGCTGAGACACTCTATTTTTTACTTTTTCTCCCAGTTGGTCAACTTGCTATTTTAAAATTTAACTGTGAAAAATAATTTATTGTACATATGACATTATTGTATTTTCCATCTGCTTGAATTTCATTCTAACCGTTGTCGAAAAAATATTAATTCTGGCACTACTCTATTCGTTTGGGGTAGTGGTTTCACCACCTCCAAATCTCACCTAGAACGGATTTTGTAAATAATCAAATAAAACAAGTATATTTACCATTTAAGTATATGAATTATATGCTTACTTCTAGCAATTAGTAGAGAAAGTTGGGTGAAAATGAAATTGATATGATGTGAAAGTAAAATAATGTAGGAGAATAAAGTAAATTAACTACGCAAATATGAAATTGCAGTTAAAAATATACGGAATTGTTTTAGTTGTAAATAGGAAAACAGGAAATATTATAAAATAAGTATATTTTTGGATACTATGTAACTTTTTTAGAGATATAATACATACAGTTTTACAGTAATTTAAATAAAATAAAGAAATATTATGTTTATTTTTTACTATCATTTAAGTTTAATAGTGTTATATTAAACTCAAAAGTTATGTAAAATGCTAAAACATTATCAACGACTCAACCCCTCTGTCAATTCCACTGTACGTGTGTGTGGGAGGGTGGGTCATAACCACTGAACGTGGTGAAAGTTATTTGCAGCATACACTAACTTCGAGTGTATAACAAGTCTGACATTTGTTAATTTCTTATTTGGGACCCAACCCACTGATGAACAATTGGCATGTCTACATGTAAGACTTTGACTACCATCTCTTCCAGAGTAATTAATGGATTCGTTTTGTAAATTGTCACTTTATGAGTATAAAACATTCTGGGTACTTTTTCAAATGACATGAACGATTTCAAACACATAAATATGATATTAAAAAAATCTATAAGGTTGGTCGATGTTTTGCTAAAAAAATTCTGTCGATTTACATCGTGTTTGTATATTGTTTAAGTTTTACAGAGGTTTCAAAATAAAATATACATTCAATGGATGGCTATGTTGTAGATTAGGTGTTAAAAGAACAGTGTCATGTGAGCTTATGTTATGTAAGTCTACCTTCGTACTTTCAGGGGACTGCCTTCAAACTCATAAAGTCACTTTATGGACAGCGTCTATAAGTATAAAATAATAATTTCAGAGTTTAGGGCTAGTAATAGCTAAAAAAAAAAAACATTTTCAACACTGGCTTAGAGACTGGAATTAGCCCTAACAATATTAAATACTTTAATCACGTAGAAATTCAAATTACTTGCAAGTTTTGTAAAATTGACTGAGTTTTACTTGTAAGAATTATTTAGCAAATGTAAAACATAATCTTGAATGTTGACTTCTTTATTCTGTAACTATCACCTTTCTCTTATATTGAAGAAATATTGTATATGTTATTCCTGTAACATTATTCATTATAAATTTTCTTTACGTCTGCACTGATTTGAGACAGTAACTTCTCCTTAGTAAAATATTAATATTTATATAATGTTTTGCTCTAGAAAGACAATATTGAGTTATATTTTATATAAGTGCCAATTAGCTTTATACACAAACTCTCTATTGTGTGTTTTTATTTCTGTACGAACCTGTTAAATAACTAGGACTATACATTTGAGTTTGTATTATGATACTTAAAGCATATTTATAATTAGTTTATATATGAAAACACTATTTTGTACGATTATTTAAACGTTAGTAAGGCAAATATTTACAGAGTGTGTATACACACATTTATAAATGTTATGTATTATATAGTCAAATGCAACGTTCAATAAAACCTCTACATTTATTATAAATGTCAACATTAAATATATTTATTTCTCAAGTTGCTTACATGGTGTTTTACAAATTACTTTTTAAATAATACGCAAACCTAAACGTAAAATATTATTACAATGGTATTGTATAAAATATACTTTATGTCATGTATTGATCTACTAATAATGGATAAATTTATAAAGGTAAATACTATCTTATGTCTTAGTGCATTTAATCACTGCTATTCCATTTTCCATCCATATTCCATTATTACTAAATTTAACCTAGTAATTTCCATCACAAATAAGCACAACTAATTGCATTGTATCCGACCATCATTGAAGGTGTAATAGGCTGATATTGCACAACTAATTATATTTGCTTCATAATCACCAATACAGTCGTGTTCGATAGTTATCATTTTTAATAACAATGTGGGTTTTGATATTAAAAAAAAAAAATAGCATAAGTAAAGAAATTAATAGGTATAAACAATATTGAATTATAGATGGAACATTTTTTTATGAAGGATTTGAAAACGATTTATTCGTAATTCTTTAGCCAATTAAAGAGACAAGGTAAGTTAGGTTAGGTAAGGTTATGTTAAGTTAGATTTGGTAAGGTTATGTTAGGTTAGGTTAGGTTAGGTTAGGTTAGGTAAGGTTATGTTAGATTAGATTTGATAAGGTTATGTTAGGTTAGCTTAGGTTAGCTTAGGTTATGTAAGGTTAGATTTGGTAAGGTTATGTTAGGTTAGGTTAAGTTAGGTTATGTTAGGTTAGGTAAGGTTATGTTAGGTTAGATTTGGAAAGTTAGGTTAGGTTAGGTTAGGTAAGGTTATGTTAGGTTAGATTTGGTAAGGTTATGTTAGGTTAGGTTAGGTAAGGTTATGTTAGGTTAGATTTGATAAGGTTATGTTAGGTAAGGTTATATTAAGTTAGATTTGGTAAGGTTAGGTTAGGTTATGTTAGGTTAAATTAGGTAAGGTTATGTTAGGTTAGGTTTATTCCTTTGTTTATTTTTTTAATCTGCACTTTTTTTAACATCTGCTCTTAGATGAAAGAAAAAGATCACAAAAGTGTGCTCAAACTATGTCGAATTAGTGCGTCGAGTAGTTATTTCAACAATTATACATGCAATAGCAGAACCAGCTATTTGTCAGTCTTTGCATTATCCAAATTCTCAAGGATAAGGATAATTTTCTAATTTGGCTGTTGATAAATTCTGGACTTGGTAATTTATGTTTTTGAAAAATATTTGTAATAATAATTTCATCCGTCACTGTATACTCTTTGGTCATTGTATTTATAAGCAATGAAGAATCTTTATATCAAATTACTTTAGCATAGGTATTGAAAAAATCGAAACTGTAAAATTTAAGAGCTAGTTAAAATGGGTTTTACTTGGGTAAAGTTCCTACTGCTTCTCTCTACCTTAGTTTTGTTCAGTTTATTTCCTTATAACTTACACTACTCCTTAAAGAATATACTTACAAATGATCATTCACTTTAAGAATCGTTACCCTGCATTTTAAAGGTTACCTGAAACAAGAAATAAAATAATTAACATTTAAATTAGAAATTATTACACAAGTATTAAATATAACGGCAATACAGTAAGTGAGCTATTGATTTCAATTATTTATTGTGATTACAAATGGCTTTATATTTATTCACATTTAGGACAATTATGGGTACATTAAACACAATTAGTGTATGGGCAATGCAATACGCAGTAACTAATATGCAGTAAGTGTTTTGAGCACGTTAACTAACTCCACGTGTTTTAGCACGTTAACATAACACGTATTATGTTAGTTAAAAAGCTATTTGTTAACTAACTATATAGGCAGTAAGTTTGCCAATTTAATGATCGATCGATTTGTCGGCCATATTGCATACATCTATGATTTGAAAGTGTATAAAATATTTTAGGGTTATTGATAAATCTATCCGAACGTTATGTTTAGATAATTTCATTGTGCAAGAAAAGAAATAAACAAATAAAATAAAACAAGCATATTTTGAACAGTTAAAGTTAAATATCACTGTCCATGTTTGGATGGGTCAATACCAATGTACGTTAAGTGAGTATATGTAAGGAATGGTTGGTAATAAAACTAACTAAACCTATATGTATCAATAACTAAAATACAAGGTCTTATAATTTCCTTACAAATTACAAATGATTTTGCAAGTTTTATTGGCAAGAATATGTATGCCTATTTAATTTAGGGAAACGTTTCCGAGATAACCCTTATAAAGGTTTATATAAATGCTTTAATAAAATCACAACATTTGGTTTAAATTACCTATTCTTTTTCAATACTTTCTTACAGAAAACGTCAAGTAAAAATAACTTTAAAATATAGTTTAAAATTCAATTTTTTACGATATTAATGACTAATATTTCATTTGCTGTGATAAAATAAAATGTATTGCAGTTATAATTTGCCTTATTTCGAGTAATATTATTGCTCTTAAAAATGATACCTTTAAATATTGGAACTGAGATATTTGTTATAGAATTAAATTATACCATACCAAAAGTGAAGTTAATTTCTAAATAAAATTTCAAAACTTCTATCCGTTCACTTACTTAACATAAATTGTAATTGACAAAAGGTCCATGTTCTATTTAAATTACCATTCTTGTTATTCTGCATTATTGTCCTTTTTATGCTTACTATTATTATCCAGAAATTAAAATCACTATTCTAACAGCTTTCATTAAACGATTACGTTGTCAAAAAATATTTTTGACTATACTAGCCGAACATATAGATAAAAAAATATCTCGAATATTATGAAAGAAAATATTAAAATGACATTGACAATTGTCTATTTTCTCGTTGTATTAACTTATGTTTTTATCATATATGAGAGTACTTAATTTAAGGCAAATATTAACTATTACAAGAGTGTAGGTTAAGTTTGGGTGACCTGTGTAGTCTGGTTTAATACAGTCTTTAAAAAATCCTCAGTAAGGGTATGCTTCATGTTGTGTGACCTTTGAAAACAGCAAATTATTTAAGGAAAGGTGAGTTATATTGAAGGGATACTAAACCAAGTGAAGCATTGTTAAGGACGGCTCTTAAGTCCAAACGGATCTGGATAAAGCAGTCACTGAGTCGTTTTAGCAAAGTGAACAGGTAAGTGCAGTTCTCTAAATAGCCCCATTCAGTGTCTACATAACTGGAGAAACAGCGAAATTACGTTCCAAATATTCCCTTTGACTATCTGCTGAATTAGCTTTTAGACAAAAGGGAAATAATATTGTTAATATTAACATTTTTTTTGTATATTAATAATTTTTTATTCACTTTTGACAATATTGAAACCCTTACAAGTATTTTACAGTAGTTTTTTAAAAGTTATTTCAGTTGTATGTTTTTGTTAGATTGATAAATGCTTGTTATTGTGATTATTTATTACTGATACTAAGATTTGTTCAGATTTAATTATATTACGTCATGTTGTTCAGTTAAATATTAAGTATATCAATCGCCACAGATACGCCACTCGTGTGAGAATGAAATGAACATTGATTGAGCCTGACTCACTAGAAAGTGATGTAAAAGAGACATTTTTTATGTACTAACCATCTTTACTGGCAGCGATGGTTAGAAATTCGTGTATATATGTTAAATTGAAACTGTATCTGTAGTATGCTTTTGCAGGAAAAAATAAAACATTATTCTATAAAAAAAAATTATTCTATAAAACAAAAGTTTCATAAAAGTAATATTGCATTTATTCGCAAAATTTATTTGTAACTCATGATATTTTATAAGTACAGTAAAAATGTTGTAATAAGTGTGAAATATTTAATTTCTTCTACAATTTCCGTTAAAAATAATCTTATTTTACCTATTTAAGAAAACTAAAGTTAGCACCTATTGGACAAAAAACTTAGATTAGATTATATCAGTTCCATGGTGGTTTTAAAATAATTTACGCACGTGATTAATTTTCAATACTAAATTAATGTTTGCTGTGCTTAAATAATACTTGAGAACTAGGTAGGTTATTTTTTATAACTTTAATTGTAGACTAACATATGGTATATAATAATTCTAGCAAGTCTTTGGTATTTATAAAACCTTTTTATAAATTGAAAATATACTGTCATTGTAGTCATTTTTATAAAAATAAAAAAAGTACTATGAAAGATTATTCTCTTGTAAATATATATATATATATATATATATATATATATATATATATATATATATATATATATATATATAAACCATGGGATTATAAAAGCACATACACTGACCAGAAATTATATATTTAAAAAAAGGTCCTTATACATCTTAAATTATTTTGAAAAAATCCTGCTTATGTTAAAATACGTAAACTATCAAGTAAAACACTTCTTTAGGCAACCATGTGAAGGACGGTTTCATAAAGGAACACTGGAAAATCCTAAATGAAATAGATTGAGTTGTACATCAAAACAAAGGTCTTACTAAAGGACAGAGTGGTAAAATTACGACATTAAAAGGTTGACCCTTCACTAAATGGCATTGGTAGAAGGGTACCACAATTAAGCTTGTTAAAAATCCCTTCGTATTCCTTTATTGCTTTTAGTTATAGTAAAATTAAGAGGGTCCACACTTAATATAAGGAACAGTCTTATAAATATCACTTCAAGAACGGGTTTCTGATATGACTTTTATCTACATTGTCAATATTATACTAGTTTGATAGCTCATACCTTTTTCAAATCAAAAAAGTGGGAAGAGTATTTAGTGATTACAATTTGAGGTGGTCTATGACTTGCATATCTGTTCTGTAAACAAACGATTTTTAATTTGAATATTAAATATAAAAAAAGGATAGTGTTTTAGGATGAACAAAGTACAATAATCGAAGTAGAAAAAGGAGGAAAATTAAGTTAAATACTGATAATTTATGTGTATACTGTATATTTTTTTAATTTTTTGTCTTTGGTAATTACAGTTAGATGATTTACATCCTAATGCGATGTTTATTTATTTATAAATCGAATGTAAATAAAGTAACATTGAAGTGTACAAATTACTTATTATAAAAATAATCGATAAGTACTAATGTATAACTATCGATGATTTCCATTATCTGTACTTATTGATATAGAATAATGAGTAATAAAAGAAAAAAACGAAAGTAAAAAAAGTAAAAGTAAAAAAAGAAAAAAGAGTAATAAGGAAAAGGATATGTTAGGGCAAACCGTGCAAAGTTAGAGCTAAGTCCTCCCAAAGATAAATCTTGGGTAAAATGGAGAATGGGACCTCTAAAACACTACCAGAGACCGGGCAGGCAGGTTACTGCAAAGACGGGGTCGCTCACTGGTCACCCGTCCAAGGAACAGCCACAGTCAATATTGCTTGACGCCATCGTTTTGCCGGCAACTAATCACAAAGAAACAGTAACAGCCAATTTTATTTTTAACTGGAAATTAAATTTGAAGCTTGAAAATGCAGTGACACTCTAAAACTAATCACTATGAATAACATTTACGTCTAAAATCCACTAAAGGAGATTATCTGACAGGGATAGCTTTGAGCCGGAGGAGCCACTTGGCTGCTAAATGTAATGTAAATACCTCTGACAGCGTTTAGTGAACTGAATACCTCTTGGCTTACTATTTACCTGACATATTCATTACCATTTACTTTGTAATAGTAGAGCTTAATAGTAGCTATTACCTTTTTGTGGATTTTCGTCTTAATCTCATTTCTTAAAATGTTATACTCAATTGTTGAAATATAGACCAGGGATATCAGCGAGCTGTATCATTGATGTGCTATTACTTATACATATATATCTCATTTAATGAGAATATGTGTGCCAGTAATTTGGTTAGTTAGTAAGGTCTGCTACTACTGCTGGTTTTAACTGCACTACATTTACATAGGACTACACCAGCACTCTAAAATTGGACACCAAAAAATAACTTTTAATTTGAGACACAAAACTTAACATTAGATGAGAAATCTATCTATGTCAATATGTAATATGGATTGTGCGAATGCTTATACTGGATTTAATCTGCTAAATGATGGTAAAATTGTTTGCATATATTTTATAAATATTGTAAAATATATATATTTTATTTTCAGCTGTATGTTGCATTGTAAATAACAAATATTGAACCAGGTATTTCAGCAAAACGTTTTGGGTGAGAGGCTGCAAGAAATCGTGCAGGGTAGGATTCTCAGGAAAGGAAATTGGTTAAAATAATCTGGGTGGCTTATCTCATATGGGGGATTTTGTGAAATATTGAACGTGTTTTGAGCTCACTCTTGTATACTTCCTGGTTCTCACATCCCTATGTTGATCCTGAAACGATTAATAGTAATAAATGATTAATTGATATCTGCATATCGTCATAAAATAACTGTTTCAAACAATTTTGTTACTAAATTCTGAGAGTATTATTTTGTAAGGATTGTTTTTCTGTATATGACGTTAAATTACAATTATACTTTAACTTTATATACGTGTTAAAAATAATGTTTATACAACATTAATTTATTATAAGGTCATATAATTGCACCTGACATGCATAAATCATGCTGTGACCTTCATCACTAATGCCAAGGTCAATAACTTAACCGAGTAAAATAACATGCATTTCAAGATACTATTTAGCTATTTATGAAGTGTTGTATTATTTATAAAAAAAAAAAAAACAAAAAAATAAAGAAAACTATAACTTTTAAAATCAAATGATACAATTTTTAGTATATATTACGTTGTTAATGTTATGTTTATTTATGTATAAATTTCCCATTTAAATAAGTGGCTTATAGTTAGTGGAAGAAAATCTTTAATTTTAGATTTACCTGAATAGGAAACTAGACTTATATGTTATTTTTATTTGGAATGTTTTAATACATAATTGTCGTTATTAGTAATATAGTGTTGTAACCTATCTACTTGGGGAAACAGTGTTGTGGATATTGTAGCAAATAGGTTGTACGTTCAGTCCTCTTTATACCGACATGGCATTCGCTCATTGGTTGCTACTGGCAATGACACTACTAGAGACGGCTGGGATGTCCATGTTAGGTGGTAGTCAGGTTCCGGATGTTATTTCAAATAGATAACTCAGTATCAGGCATGCAAATTAGCTTAAAATCATACCATGTTTCATGGTTTGGATTTCTCGTAAAGTTAGAGATATTTTACTTGGCATTAGTTTTATAGAGCTATTAATAAATGGTAATTTCTTAGAATAAGTTAATCTTAGTAACCAGACTACACAGATCATCCAAACTCATCCTACACTCATTCACACTGGCCTTCAAATAAGCACAAAGTTGTGTCAGTGATTTTGAGAATAACCTTTAACAAAATGTACCAATAGTTTTTTAACTAGCATAATACCTTGTTGGTACATACATTTGCTCAATTTTTACTTGTATTGTAATATACTTGTGTTGTGTGACGTTATTTTGTACTACAATTCAATCAAAATTAGTTATAATAAACATTAGTCTTTTTCACTCTATATTAAGTATGCCTAGGCAATAACAATAGGAAATAATTTTAAAAATATAAGTAAAAAAAGGAGTTTAATAACAATATTCATGTAAGTAAAAAGAGAGTGCCAATTTTAGTGAATCACATTCTAAAATGTGCTTAAAGCCCAAATTGTAACAACTAATTTTATTAGTTGTTATTATAATATTAGTATATAATATATACTGTTTAAATGGTAGCTAGGAACATGACGTATAGGAGAATTCCAAAAACATATTACTAGAAATTACCCAGTGCCTTAATATCAAATGAATATTAAGTTACTGGTATGTAATACCATTAAGCTAAGAGAACTCGAGTCTGCCGGGTGTCAAGTAAATTCCTGGTACAGTGTGCAGTGATCTGAATCTGCCAATTATCGATTGGTATTGTAATTAACACATTCATTACACCTTTATTTGTGTTTTAAACTATATAAATTGAATATGGTGACCAATGATAAACATACCTAAACACTTAAAACTTAGTTTAATACTAAGAACGCCTTTTAAGGTTTCATAGTAAAGGAATCTTACTGATCACAACATATATTAGCAAAATGGCATGTACAATGTTAAAAGTTAAAATGTTCTTAGTTTTTGCATTTAATTTTTACAGTAAATAATACCACACTAGAAAAATAGCTAAACAGTTTCTTGAAATGCATGTTATTTTACTCGGTTAAGTTATTGACCTTTGTATTAGTGGTGAAGGTCACAGCATGATTTATACATGTCAGGTGCAATTATATGATCTTATAATAAATTATTGTTATATCGAAATTATTTGTAACACGTATATAAAGTTGAAGTAAAATTGTAATTTGTAAATTGTAAATTCACAAATTGTAAATTGGACAGAAAAACAACCCTTTCAACATAACACACTGCATTTTTTGACAACACAGTTATTTTATGACGATATGTTGGTATCAATTAAACATGTATCCCTATTAACCATTCCAGGATCAACATAGGGATCATAGAACCAGGAAGTATACAAGAGTGAGTTCAAAACGCGTTCAATATTCTGCCAAATCCTCCGTATGAGATAAGCTGGGTAGATTATTTTACCCAATTTCCTTTCCTAAGAATCCTACCCTTCATCATTTTTTGAAGCCTGTTTACCCAAAACTTGTTGGTAGTCAACCCGGTTCAGTTTTTTTATTATTTAAAATTCAGCATAAATCTCAAAATAAAAATAAATGTATTTCATAAGTTTTTATAAATGATATAATAATTGTATTTGAATTAAATAAGTAAGCTTTTATATGAATTGAACATGATAAGAACAATATATTGCAATAATAATGTTTTGTTTGTACAATAATTGTATATTTTACTAAGCATTAAGTAACTAAAATGGAATAATTTGTAGTAGTTGTATGTATGTTATTACTAATAAATACTATTTAAATAAGGTTTAAACTATTTCATCGAAAAGTAGTATACTACTCACCCTTAAGGTTAAATCACTTATTTCCTAACAGAGTCAGCAGCTGACTTCAAAAACAAATCAATCTTCAGTTTGTGAAACATGCAGTGAGTTTATGACTTGGTCATAGAATACCTGCAAGTTGCAATTTGAATAGAATTGATGTCGTTATTAAACATTGTAAAATTTAAGGGGCCTAAGTTGTACCCCTGTGGGACACCATGGCTTGTAACAAAGCTGCCAGAAAGTTCTACATTTAATATAGCTTTTAGAAGAGCTGAATTTTTCCTGATAAATGTATAATACCTTGCAAGAAAATAAGTATTTTGACCTATCTGATTATACATAACTCTTTCAAACAATAAAAATATAATGTATTTCCCGTATAATTATAAAAAATTTTTATATCATGTGTTCTTATGCCTATTAACATCATTATACCTATGTAAGTGAGTGATGTATTGCTAAAAATTACTATTTCCTCTCAAAATTTTTACTAAAATATGTTCTAACACTTAACAATCCATAAATAACATATATATAAACAACTTTTAAAAAACTAGATGTACAATATATTTTTGTATCATCTTAGATAAATTAAAAGTACATACATTTGTCACTATATTTGTATGTGATATGAAGTATGATTAACACATAACAATATTAAGTAAAATATATAATTCAAAGTTTCTAACTTATTATATCCACACAAAAATGGCAAGTGAGGGGTGAAAATCCGTAAAAGGAGATTGGGTGAAATAATCTGGGAGGCTGATCTCATAAACCGGGATGGAATATTGAAGGCGTTTTTAAGCCCTCTCTCGTATATTTATAGGTTATAAGGTCCATATGGTGATAAAGTATGTAAAATGACCTTTCTGCGATCCTTAGAAAATGTATCCTTACATATACTTTCTACAGAATATAATTAAAAGTATAAAGAAACACTTTTCATTAAATATACCCAAACATGTTAATGTATGCATTTTTAATGCAGGGTTGGTTTTTTAATTCAAAATAATAGTATTTTAAACTTAAACATTTACTAGCCATATAAATATTAAATTACAATTATAATGAATTACTAATTAATTGCAGCTAATAAGTAAAAATATATTGATACACCCTAAAGACAAAATTAAACAGTGTACAACTTTTAAATTGTAAAAAGTGAAAGTTTGTGTAAAAAAGAGCACTCTTATGATACTTCCAAATAATTTTATTATTATTACAAATATTACAATCATGGAGATAATAACATTGTTTTAGACTAAATAAATATATGGTGGTTGAAAATGTTCACCCTTTTTTAATTATTAGTTATACAAATTTGATATAATGAAAGTTATTTGAATTTAATCAACGGTTGCATAATATTTAGTTATATTAATAAGAATCGGTTTAGTTTGCCATTTATTTTAGGCCAAGAAATAAATTAAAATATAGAAAACATCACTAGCATAACTATAAAATAACAAAGTAACTTCATTGATAGAGGATGTTTGCATTTTAAATTATTTAAGTTCTAACTGTATGTCCAAACAATTCCATATATTCATGTATGAGATAGAATCACTGCACTGGCTGACTTGCATTGGGATTGACACATATATCCACTGACGTATAATCATTTAACTAAATTTCCTCGTCTAATCTAGGTCAACTGATTCAGACTGATGCTGAAATACTAGACCGTACTGGTACTTCACTGTACTATGTCAATCTATTTACCAGTAAGTTTATGAGGTCCTTATTTTTTATTTTTAGAATATATTGCTGTCTTAGTCTCAGCCTCAATTAATATATAACTAAATCTTTATATTTACAAACATTTACTTTGGTTCAATATATCATATATTCTAAGAAACAAAATCTATATATTTACAAGAAATATAAGGGCTTTAAATCTTTTTTTTCTGTGATCTAAAAATATTAATTAAAAAGCTTTATACAACATGTTTGCATGAGTAATTTCACGATAACAATTTCTCTCTTTAATTTTGAAACTGCTCATATAGGCAATCAAGTAGTTTTTATATTTTACATGTTAATTTAATCATTGAAAAAATAATATGTATACGATTTTGTGCTATTTTAACTATAATAATTTATATTAGATATTTACAAATAAGCCAAATGTTTACAAAAGTGTGTGTTTTGTTCATTATATATGATCATAATGTCATTATAAACGAGGCTCCAAGGATCTAAATCAAAGTTAAACATTTTTAATGTAAATTATTTTTTAAGTGAGTTACAAGTAAAAAAAAAAATAATAATAGTTAACCTCATAAGTTGAATCTAAAAAAAAAAAAAAAATGTGTAAGCATTACAGATTGACAGGAGTATGTGGTATTACTGAGTCAAACCTGCTGTATGGTATATGATTATAAATTCGGCACTAAAGGTGCTGTGCAGTAACTCAGCTAATTGGAAACGAGTGATGAGGAGATTTTAGGCGATAGGTTCGATGGTCATTCCCTGTTATACCGAAAAAGTTTCCACTTCATTGTGAGGTGAGATTTTTTGTTGGAGAAGAACTCAGAATAAGATTTGTCAATTAACTGGAAATCGGACCGATGCTACGTGGTTCGGATTCCACGTAAAGCTGTAGGTCCCTTAGCTGCCCTAGCTTTTTGGATGTTAGTAAATAATTCTTTCTGAGCTAAGTCGAATTTAGTCAATAACCAGAATACTCAGGTCACCAATACACGTTCTAAATTCCATTAATCTTTCATATTTGACTTATAATACGGACAAGATATGTCAAAATCTGTTTATAACAATCTGAATTGTAGTACGTTTTTTTGGAAAGAATGTTTAACAGTCGGAAATTACAATGAGGTTGTGGTGGCATTGATCGATGTTGATTTCGTCTGACAAAGTTAAACAGTTGGAAAATCGATTTTTTGTTAGTCATTAGAGAACAGTTCATTAAATATTCATTGCAATCAGTCTGGTATATAAACATCATCATTACACGTCGCTATTTCACTGCGTTTGTATGTCGCTAGCTTGCAATCTCACTGCAATGTTTCATTTGTGCATTTTCACGTCAGTATAAACAGCACGCTCTACATTGCGAATGTTTTTAGTATCAAATATGTGTTTTTTTATTTAAAACGTTATTGTACTGAGTCATTTCACATTTTATAATATTTAAATTTAATATAAAATAATCAATTTAGCTGCAATAACTAACATATTATATATAAATACTATTTTATCTAGTTTAAAATAGTTATTTTGTTCTAGTTTAAAATTACAAAAAAGAAAGAAACAGAGGTCATATCTAATAGTGCACTGAATGGGTGTTTAGTGGTATAAACTTGGGTATAGAGTAGTTGGCTCTCCAGTTCTTTGTGCGGATGACAGGGACAGTACCATTGACATTCCCTCCCCTTATTCCCCTAAAATCCTGGCGGATAAATATTTAAAACGTATTTATAAAGATTTACATTAGTGATAGCTGCCCCTGAGGCGTTCGCTGCTTCCATAAGAAATCGACTTCTGTTTCTTTAATCTCTAGGTCTTAAGATGTTAGTTTCACCTATAACCCCCGGAAGTGTTCATACAGGAAAACTTAGTAGTATTACGACATTTTAAATTTATATATAAAAAAGTTTTAAAAACTACAGGTCTTCAATGTTACTCTATCAAATTTAGTGACTCATTGAAGTTGGATTTGTTTCTTAATGTCATCCTAATTTGCTATATTTAAAGCAATTTTAAGGCAAATTAAACCAGTTACATTAAGAATAATTGAACCCAAACTGCTTATCAATAAGTGATAATCTAAAAAAAAACATTAATATTTCCATGCTATCAGGACTCTTGTTAGACAAAACATAACCAAAAAAATGCTATGTTATTCGTAAATGTTTTTGTTTGTTTATTCTTGTAATAAATTGTTTCACGTTTTGGTTTAATTTCATCGATTCTCAAAATAACTGGTGAGTTTTTTTTATCTGCTTCTTAAAATAACCTTAAAGCAAACTTTAATTAGCCAGTTTTAAGAAACTATTCCAGCTTTAACTGGCTACCATATTTAATACAGAAAAATTAGAGATTCAAAGTTTGTACCAATCTTCTCACTTGATAAAGGTTCCTATCGTATCATTTTGACTTAACCCTGATCACCCCATTTTCAGATGGGGAGGTACCGAAAACTCCCCGTAGTAAATTACTTCAGCACTACTTATTAAAACGTTAAAATAGGGAGGGGGTAATTTTTTAGACTCCCTGTATAAATATAAAAAATGTACAGCAATAAAGCGTGGTCAATGAATGAAAAAGTAAACAAAATAGTTATCGAATTTAATTCTCTTCAAACTGAATCAAATCATATAAAAAGTAGGCCATTACTGCTGTATTGATCAGCCTTAGCCAGGCTTCATTGTGTATTCATTAAATTCAGTCCATTTCACACATAACAACACATCTCATCATTATTTCAGTTGGTCCCAGTTAATGTGATTTTGTGCCACATCATTACAAACATATCACGTTTCAACTGCATTGTTCATTACATTTGGTTTCCTAGATGACAATAAATGTTTTTGTTGAAGTGTGGTTAAAGTGGTTTTAAAACTCGTTTGTAGGAATTTGTTTATTTTTAATTATTTATAAATGTTTACTAGTGTATAATATTTGCGAGGAATATTTGCTATAAACGAAAAAAAAATTAAAAAAGATATATCACTTACACCATTAAAAAATACGGCAAGCAAAATGGACATATTTGAAGTAAGGAGGGGTTTGTCATTTAATAATTAAATATCGAGTTTATGATGATATGAATGATTTAACGTCAAATAAGTATATAATATTATAAAAACTACAATTCAAATAAAATAGAACATCATGGAACAGTAAATAATTCAAACATGGTAACCTAAGTAAATAATCTTAAGGTTGTTTTAGGTTTTATATTGCTGCTAATCTTTTGGGAGTAAATTTATTTTCATACCTAAAGTTGTAGTAAATTAGAGACAATATTATTTTTATGGAATCTAACCATGTGTTGTAATTCTGATTTGCAAGCTATAAATTGATCATGAATCTCTCGGCTTATCATAAGTATACTTAGTTGCGCTTGATTCAAGCTTTGACACACAATGTTGCCATAAGCATGTTACATCTAACAATATACAACAATATGAAATCTATATTATTAAAAACATTTATATTTATGTAAATAAAATAAACAATTAGAGCAACCACAACCCTAATATTTACTTGACTAGATATTCAAAGACAAATATTATCAGGAAGGTGCAAATAGTAATCTGAACAAAGGTATCTATTGTTAAAGAAGATTAAAGTACAATTTTAGTGAATATATAATAGTACAAATTTACTATGCATATATTCATAGCATATTCAGTTATGGAATAATATGATGGATTTGGTTTTCAAATTAAATTAAATTATTTAAAATTCAAAAAAGTGCAACTCAACTTATTTGTGGAGCACCTTTTATAATTCCATGCAGACCACTATTCAAAAAATTACATATAATGCTCTTCCTTTACTATTAATTTACAAAAGCTTAATATAAAAAAAAATGTGGCATAAATTTCCTCAGAACAAAAATATACATAGCAATGACACAATACATTTCAATCAACTAAAAATTAAACAACGTAAATACTCAAAAACACAAAAAATCATGAATTTATGGCTTTAAGTAATTACCTTATAAATAAAAAAAGTCTAGAAATGAAACAATTTTAAACAATTATGTGCAACTATTTATTACAATAATTTGTATGCAAAATTGAAGGTTTCTTTAAAATTCAACTGTAATTTATATTTAAAATTAACTCAAATTTTATTATATTTATAATATTACATTATATATTTCAATACCTCATTTTAGGTTTTATGCAATAAAGATTATTATTATTATTAATACTAAAAATAAATAAATAAATAATAAAATAAAAACTATTGAAATATGATAGCCATGCAAGAGTTGTTATCAAATCAAATCAAATCCTTTAATAACACATAATATTTGTTATAATTATACATTTTATTTGTACAAATTTTGTGTCTTGTCAAATTAACTATAACTACTACTAATATAATATTGTATCAATTAATTAATATTTAATAATCTTGTACTACAGACATGTGAGGTAGTCGAATGTATGAAATAGTTCTAACTTTGAATACTCAAAATATATATATATTTCAGCATACATTGAATAATGTTGCCAAATGGATCAAACTGTTATATATAAATTAAAATTATTTAAAACAATCAAAACTTCGCACTTTCCATGTTAAGATTATGTTTATGGTTACGGCTGGTTAATAACGTCATAATATAGGACATAACATTTTCTACTATCTTGTAGTTCTAGCACTTGCTGGTAGAGTGTTCTGTCAAGTCCAGTTGAGAGATTCAATACATTTACTTTAACTGATAAGCCTAATACCCTCCTGACATACAAACAATAGCCAACACTCAGTATAGATTTCCCAAACTTCTCAGTAGTATCCACGTCGGTGGCAGTCTTTGAGCTGACGCACAATATTAAAAGCACCTAAAATAAGGACCAATCACCTAAAATATATATATATATATATATATATATATAAGATTTTATGTTAAGTAGTTTAGTCGGAGTCTTTGACACTAAAAATTGTGAATGTGTGAATAAATATAGCTTTGAAAGAGTTTCATCAAATAACACTAGAACATCGATTATCCTGATAGGTGTATAAAAGGCGATATGTATGAAAAATATGTATTAAGACAAATTTTAAGATAAATACCAAATTTGAAGTTTGTCGACTATATTTCACGGTTTAAGTTATTTGTGAACTGTTTTACATAAAGTGGTTCGGATTCAACGTAAATATATAGATCCCTAAGTTTTCCTGGTTATTTTGTTATTAATAAATGGCTCTTTTTGAGGAAGAGTCAACTTTAGTTAGTAACTATGACTAGAATCGTACAACTTATGGTTTACTAATCCCTACGATCAGTGCCTTAAAAATGAATAGTAATGAAAATAATCTTTAAAACTCAAATAAATTACATAAATAACTTTACACCTTTACGTAAATACTCACTCATATGATCATCATCGTGATGAATTACTATGTTTGTAATAGAATAATTAACATTGAAAAATATAAGACTGACGAAACATACATATAGAGGTCTCGTACATACGATATACTAATCCAGTAAGTTACATACCTTTTTTTATTCTATTACCTATAGCAATTATTATATAGATGACCAAAACAAATATTCCATTTCTGAAAAAAAACTGATTGACTAAAAAATTTAGCTAATCTTCTATAATATTCTTTTTCAACGTAACCTGAAGTATTTAGTGAATAGTCAGTCAAGTAATAACAGCGTTATTATAATAGTTATTTAATGTGACAATAACGCTCTATTAGTAAGATTACGTTAATAGATTGTAATTGACCATTGTAATAAACTAGCTAATTGACAACTAATCGCAGCCTCCCAGCTCTTCATAACATACACGTAATGTTATGAAGCCCCATTATATTTACACGTAAATTTGTTTGAATATAGTAGCGAATTCAATATGGAATATTTTGATGAATAACATGATATTTGATACCTGTATAGTGCAGCTTAACAAAAGTGTTCTACCTTTGTACAGCAATACTTTAAACACTTTAAAGCAAATTTTATGGCTGACTGTAGAGACTAAACTGTTTCGTATAAAAGAGCAAAGAGGGTCGTTTTAGCAAAGTGAGTAGTCTAGAGATTTTCTTTGAGATAGCCCCATTCTGTTCTGTATCGTTGCTGTAACATCCTCAGTGTATTATTTTGTATTCCAGAATATATTTAGTCTCTGAACAATCCTAACACCTCACAAATACATTCAATTATTTATTTAGTATAATGATAAATTACAAGAAAACTATTATTAGATCGTTGAATTTATTTTCATTCATTACATAAATATTACGGTATTCGTCTGTGATAATATTTTATAAAAATATCTATAAAAATTATTTAATTTTATAAATTTAAGGGCGTTTATTTTTCAGTACCCTAAATAAAATTAAATATAATCATATAGTCGTTAGTGATTAGTTAAAAATATATTCTTATAAATATTTAGCAGAATCAACATGAAGTATTTGCGTGTTTCAATTAGAGTACAACTCAATATTATTATTTTTTTTTTAAATACTATACAGTATTTGGGATGATATGAAAAAAAAATTAAAAGAACGCAATGGACATTCATTAAACATGTGGTTCATAGTTTGAAGTTTGACTCCACACTAACGCGACTGATCATTTACCATTGCCCACTTATATTTTCACTGGTTGCATGGCATATATTTCAAAACACGTTGAAAGCGATTCAACGAAGTTAATTCCTTACGAAGAAGGTTCTCTCAATCAATGACGGTCATAGCGTCTGATAAAAGAGACACAGCACTGAAAGCCATGTAGAGGGGCTGCAATGAGGGAGCCACTGATAGCCTTCATCACCAGAACTAAATGTCATTCAGAAGCACAATATTCAGCAGTGAAGTAAACCAAGGACAAAGCACTAGTACGTAGAACTTATGGATTGGTTCCCCACAATGGTCCAGCAGGTTCAGCAACAATTTTAGTTCTTGTTCTCAGTTTTGCTGCTGTTGTCTGAAGGTGACTTTTAAAACAAAGAGATCGATCTACACAAACTCCAAAGTACAGTATTGTTTTCAGTCTAACACCATCGAAAAAAGGACGTTTATTTTCTGATTAGCTAATTACTGATAACACTATTATTCAGGTTGAAAGCAAGGTACTTTATTGGATTAGGCTTTGGCTTTCAGATTACAAAAATAACTATCTTGGTGGCTAGATCAATTGTAAGTATTTTTTCTGTTTTAAATATATCTTTGTATTGAGGTATCATCTGTAAATATGGATTTTCTGTGTAATTTCGGCAGTTTATAAATTGAATAAAAGAGGAGCAAGAATAGATCCTTGTGGTAGTCCGCAATTCAGGTATAAAAATAAAAATTGTACTGAGATCGGTCCTTTGGTAGAATTCAGAAATCGAAAAATCGATGATTCGGAATCAAGATGTAAAATTTAAATATTATGTCCGTTCTCCAGACTGTACCATAGGCTATTAAATTATATTTGAGTGCTGCTGATGTTTTCTTTTTCTTTTCCATTCCATTCTCATTGAAAGATTTCAAAGAAAGTACCTAGTTGCAATGATTTAAACTTGGTCTAAAACAAGTTTTTTCAAGAGGAATGCTGTTATTGATAACATGTGATATTCTGTTGTAAACCAGCCTCTCCAGTTACTTATATAGGCACTTGAAAGAGCGATAGGGTGGTAGCTTTCAGCGATTGGGGTTATTTGCCTTGCTTCAATACAGTTATTATTTTAGATCTTTTACAAGCTTTAGATATATTGACACTTGCCGATACGACATTGAAGACTGTTAAAGGCCAACAGTTACCTTTTGTACCAGCTTATTTGGAAATTCCGAGAAGCGAACTGGCAGAGCTGTGATCGCCTCATAGAGAGTAAAGGTTCTAGAAACTCTGACGTTGCATATGGTGTTACATAGTTGAGACTTATAAATGACTATATGATTGTGGTAGCTAAATTGTCACTTATGTGCTTTCCGAACGTTTATATAGAAAGCAATCAAAGCGTTCGTTTTTTTCGAAATCAAACATAAAATACACTAACTCCAGAATGAAGTTTTTATTTGAGCCAGTGTAGGATCATCCAATTTAACCAAATTAATGTCATGGTGTCCATAGAGACAGAGTAATTGCATTTGTGACGTCTGTTGTACTTGCACGTCGATCCAATTACAGTGGCTATTATCACCCTCCTAGACTAGTTATAAAGCCCGTGTACCACAAACAATATAACAACATAGATGTGGTGGTGTCAATATAGACAAAGTAATTGTATTTTGTGACGTCAGTTGTACTGGAATTACGATCCAATTACAATGGCTTTTATATCCGAATTCATATGGATATAAAGATCGTTTTCACCAATTAAGATAATCACATTGATGTGGTAGTGTCCATAGGCACAACGTAATTTTATATGTGACGTCAGTTGTACTTTATCAATCAAATTAAAATATAAATGGATATTATTGCCAAACTGGGATTCATATAATGGAATATTTCAAAAGTAACATAATTTGTTAATGATATTTATTGTTTTATCTGGAAAATGTTATATGCACTGTACGTGCATGGGTGGGTGGGTGGGCCAGTACCACTGTACGTGCATGGGTGGGCCAGTACCACTTTTTTTTTTTTCTCTCGTACCACACACACTGCACCTTCCTTTCGGAATATCAGTGCTTCTTATTCCTTAATCGTTGTTAGTTTTTATTTTGTCTTAAAAATAATTTCCTTGTCTTGTGTTAATGAGGTTAGTTGTTTGTTTGCCTTTCTTCTCAAAGTCCGCTTTTCCAGCGGAGGACCCAAGGCTGATCCACTAGGAGGGGGGTAATAGATAATAGATAATATATGAGATAATAGATAATATATGGGATAATAGATGGGCGGGAATTTCTTCCCTGTTAGTATTTGGGGATGTCTTGATCGAGAGTGTTCATTTGATGCGGTATTTTTTTTTTTTATGTCATGTCCTTGCTCATCTGATTATTCCAATTAGAATTTTGATAATGTTTCCGAATGTGTCTTTTTGAGTTGTCGTGTCCAGGAGGTTTGTCATTTGTGTGGGGGTTTCCAGATACTTCCTTTATGCTTGGTATCTTTACTTTGACTGGCGTAGGTCTTGGATGTCTCTAGCTTTTTATTCTTTCTGAATAGAAACTACTGCCCCCAAGAATCTAACCCACAGCTTACTCAATTCGGCTGTGTGTGGGGTTCACTTGGTTGGGGTAAACCAGTGAGGGGTTCCCCACCCCGTTGTAGCAGTTATTTATTTTCACGGGCTGCTTAAACCCGGGTGTCCACCCCGTGGCCTTCTTGGCTCGGTTCTTCTTCATTATATCTCTCTTCTTGGAACCAGTTGCTTCATGATTGTTTGCAAGGTGTTGAAGGAATTAGAATTCCTAATTAATGTACTGAGGTTCCAAGGTTTTTCTTCTGCGTTTTCATGCAAACATCTTCTCAGATCTTAATTGGCTTCGCATTCCAGTACGCCATGCACATGTGAGTCAATCTGTCCGCAGTCATTGCATTCCGGGCTTTCCGCCCTATGGAATCTAGTGAGATATTCCTTAAAGGGTCCGTGCCCTATTAATAGGTGAATTGTGGCTTGTTCTACATTTTCAAAATGTTTAAGTGTTGTTCTTTCTTGTACTGACGGCAGTAGTTGGAAAGTTTTCCTGCCAGAATCTGCATTCGTCCATTCATCTTGCCATGTGGTGTAAGTTCTTTGTTTGATTTCCTTTTTGGTTTCGGCTATTCTTCCCAGTGTCTTTTGAGACCCATCCCCCCACCAAAGCTGGAAAGCGTGCCAACTGGGGGATGGCTCAAAACAAGTCAAGCGATGGGATCACGGGTGGCAGTTGGAGGGTCCAAAATAAAACTCGGCAGCTGAGCAAAACTAACTTTATTACCAAGAAAGCTGCAAAACTGGCTGGCAGAAGGCCACAATGTAAATTCGCACTTAAATCAATAATAATAAACCCTAAAATTAACAAGATAATACACAAAAGCTACAAAAACAACAAACTCAAAAAATACTAAAATTACCAATTAACAACTACATGGCCTATCTGCAGCCTAGCCAGAGACACTCAAAACGTAAGAAAATTTTAATGCCCAAATAAAAGTGAAAATTTTGAACTTTTGGCTCACAACAATTAAACCGGCAATTTAGCCCACATCCCATGATTCTACCGGGGCCAGGGAGTAAGCCGGAATCCCTGGGCAGCTCCGAATTAGAAGTTAAGCAAAGCACAAATAATCCCCTTTTGGTGAAGAATTTAAAAAATTAAACAAGTTAAAAAAATATAAAACGGTACCGTTCGAGTAAAAATTCACTTCAAAACACCCCTAATACACTTAACAAAAAAATAAATAACAATAACTAGGCCTAAACATATAAATAAATAATAACATGATTTAACAATGGGGACCTAACAAATATGAAAATCTAAACAAAGGTAACAAGAAAATAAACTAATTAAACTAAATAACAACAAATATTAACATTAAAAGTTCTTGGTATTTTAAGTTTTTTTTTTTCTTTAATAAAAAAACATATGTCCCCAATGGCTGTGTTGCATAAAATCACTGTCCAGTTTTTTAGGCCTAGGCCTCAATTAAATAGTTCCACAAACTTTTTTTTCTTCTTTTCTATTTCATATTAGCAACCCCCAGCTCGGCCGCCGGGAAAACAAGATGGAAAGCACTGACCTGAGGACAGAAGACTCATACCCAAAGATGTAGGTGGGGCAGCAGGGTCACCAATGGCCTCTATACATGGTCCTCAGGCCAGGCTGGCAGTGTGGATGGTCGAACTCTCCCCGGACGACAGGCTGAGGGAAAATGTCCCACTCGAGGACCCTGGACTGTAAGGCCAAACACAGCCATTAAAAATAGAACAGCCAAACCCTTTTACAAAAATAATACACATAACAACTAATAAACATGAAATGGCAAAACAAAACAAGAACAGACAAAATTATACATGATTAGCACACTAGAAAAATAAAAGATCCATTTTTAGGCTATGAAAAGTTATGTTGGAAAACCGATTTAAGACAAACTACAACTTAACAAATTACCAAAGAATTAATTACGTATATGGACTTAAAATGAAAAACTGAAAACTAGGCTATGGATACAGGGGCAATATGTTATAACATGAAAATCAAACTAAAGACAGGCTAGGTTATTGTCAATTAACAGGAAGATGGTAAATCGGTAACTCCAACTGAAACAATGCTCAATAAACATTATACAGAATTACAATTGAACATAAAACAAGATATAATAAAGCAATTACTGGTAAAACTGTAACATTGAGCACATGGCTTTAACCTAGTCTGAGAAACATCTAGACAAAGAACACAAATTTAACAATGCACTGAAAATTACAACTAACCCCGATTATTATTATCATTTAAACAAAGTATTTTCACCAAAAGAGTGATTAGATATTATAAATTACAAATGAACACTTACGTTTAGGAGTCTCTCAGCCAGCAACCATGACTTGACGAAAGCTGAAGAGAAACAACTAGAAAACTGGCCAACCGGACCGACGAAAGCTGGAACACGGAACGAACGAGTCCGAGCCAACGGCCACCAAAGTACGCGAATCGCCGGGCACAAGCGATCTCAGGCAGCCCAGCAGACCACGACGAAAAAAACGAAATGTACCGGTCAAAAGACCCGGTACACTTTTCTCTTAGCATTGCAAATTCTGCAAGCTTAAGTTCTATGGGTGGGTTTCCCGTTATCAGGCAGAGTGCCATTAGGGGCGACGTCCTATAAGCCCCTGTGGTGCTGATGAGCGCCAATCTTTGTGATTTTCTTAAATTCTTTTTAATGGCGTAGTGATTAAGTCAATGCTTCCAAGTAAGTACAGCATAAGACATTATCGGAATAAAGACTGCTCTATAGATGGTGTTGCGTTGTACTTGTTTGATGCCGAAGCGAAGACAGAGCAGTCTAGCAAGCCTGCCAAAGAGATTTCTTGCTTTGACACCTTGGTTTTTGACGTGCGGTAGAAATGTTAAGCCTTCATCCAGAGTAATGCCCAAGTATGAGGCTTCCTTAACCATTTGAATCCGCCGGTTTTTGTAAACGATGACCGGGGGCCTTGCCTTCATGTTGCCCTTCAGAACAATGCCTTTGGTTTTGTTTGGTGCGACAGTCATTCTCGCAGACTGAGCCCATTGTTACAATATCTGCATAACCTGTGCAGCTATGTTTTCAAGTTTCCTTCTGGTGTTAGCTTCGATTATGAATGATATGTCATCAGCAAAAGCTACTTTATTTACTTGTAGTGGGAATTCTCTTTTTAAAAGTTTGTCAAAAGCGAGATTCCATAGCAGAGGCCCGAGAACGGACATCTGTGGACATCCCATATTCATATTTCTAGTGACTATTTCTGTGTCATTGTCCACTGAGACAATCCTCTCACTGAGGTAGGACTGCATGGTGTTATAAATAGTTTTCGAGATACCAATTTCTCTTAGTGAGTCCAGGACCTCCGGCCACCACAGTGAATCGAAGGCCCCTTTAATGTCTATTAGGACAGCCACCACATAGGTGAACTCAGAGTTAAGGGTTAGGTTCTTGACGAATTCAATAGCATCTACCGTGCTTTTCCCTCTCCTAAAACCATATTGGTGAGGGCTGATCAAGTTGTTAGATTCCACGTAGTCATTGAGCCTTCCTTTAATCATTCTTTCGTAAATTTTTCCAGCGACTGGAAGTAGGCTGATTGACCTGTAGGAGCTGGGGCTTGACCAGTCCCTGATGCCTCCATTATTTGATTATCTTCAGTCTAGCTCTTTTCCACTCTTTCGGGAAAGATTCCTCCAGCCAGCATGCATTTAGAACGTTTAGAAAAGCCACCTTGTTTTGTTCTGAATAGTTTTTATAAATCTCAGGTGGGATATTGTCCGGCCCTGAGACCCTCTTGGGCTTGGTATTTGATAGAGCTAATTCCAGTTCCTGTAGATTGAAAGGAGACTCTAGATAGCAATTGGGGGGAGTTTTGACAGTTTCCCTCAGTTGAGTTTGTAACGGATCATCGTGTACTTGGCTGTCCAGAGGCACCAATTTATTAACCAGAAGTTGCAGAGTTTCTATTTTGGAATTTGTAAACTGGTCTTCATCTCGTTTTAGTGTTGTCATAATTTCAGAATTAGGAGCTTTCTTGGCCGCTATCTTGTATGGCAATCCAAAAGGGTTATCATTTGTTGCTTCCGCCACAAAGGCTCTCCAGCCATCTCGCTTGGCGTCCTTGATGGCGTGTTTGTAAGCTGTTCTGGTCCTTCTGAAGATTCCTTGATATACGAGCTTCGCCCTACATGGGCAGCATCTTTGTGCTTTTCTCCTGTGTTTGGCTACCTTAGTCTTAAGTCGGCTCAGTTCTTGTGACCACCATGAAACACATCTTGGTTTAATCCTAACTTTTCTGAATGACGCATTACATGCTTGAATGTTGGCTCTCTGGAAAGCCGCGGCCAAATATTCTGCGCTTGAGTTAATTCTGCCTTCTTGAATTTGATTCAACTCAACTGAAAGTTTCTCATTGAATTGTTCATGTTCTGCAATTTTTCAGTATATATTTATTTATTGTAGTTATAGTGCCTGGGTGATTTAATCTCAGCTGATAAGTGATAAGCCTATGGTCACTGAGGCTCTCGTCTGCATAGACTTTCCATGATCTCATAAAAGGAGCGAGGTTTCTGGTTGTGATGGTTAAGTCGATGGATCTGCCAGAAGAGTGGGTAGCTGGCTGACTTTCTTGATTTTGTATCACCAAACCATTTCTTGTAATGAACTCTTCCAATTCAGTTCCTTTTTCATCATTTTCCCTATCAAACCATGCCTTTCAGTGCGCATTTGCATCTATTCCCATTAATATGTATTCTCCTTTTAGTTCATCTATTATTCCCTGTAGAGTAGTTATGTACGGCCCGATCTCATCAGCACACTGAAAGTAAGCCGAGATGAGGTTGACCGGTCCCACTCCTGTTTTGATTTTTATTACTGTAAAATGAGTTGACTCATGTTGTAGAATGTGGAGTGGTTGGAGGTGGGGCTTAGAGATGATGGCTGCCATTGGTCTCTCCCCATTTATCCCATTGCCAATCACTTTGTTTGACGTGGTTAGGCCAAAGCCTTTGATTTCGCCATTTATTGCATAAGGTTCTTGTATCAAGAAGTAGTCGAGGCTGAACTTGCCCTTTATATATCTTGCTTCCGATGTGGCTTTAATGGAGTTTTGCAGATTTGGCTGTCCAATTGATATTTGGTATCTTGCGTTATTTCTTGGATTCTCTCTATTTCCTGAGAATCTACGATCCATAGTCAAGGGATTGATTGATCCGATCCATCTCTTTAATGTACTGCGGACATTTGTCAGAAGCCACGTTGTGTTTGTGGCTTGATTGCTTGTTTCGTATGCAATTGATGCATTTGTGGTCTTTGTTTTTCTCAGGACATTGTTCGTAAGAGTGTCCTTCCTTAGCACAACGGCTGCAGAAGTCTTGTTCCGCATTGCAGACCTTGGCCGCGTGGCCGAACCTTTGACATTTATAACATCTCGATATGAGGGTGAAATGCTTGACTTTGCAGGCTCTCCAATCAAGATATAGCCTGTTGCCATTTATTAGATCTCTTAATTTTTTGCCAACCTCAATTATGCATTGCGTCGACTCATCCTCTCTTGGACCAGTTTTGAACAGGGGGATGAAATCCCGGCAAAATGTGTCCTTATCCAGATAGGATGTGAAATTTTGTTGATGCACTGCTTCGACCAGTTGTTCTTTGGATAAATTGGAAGGTACGTCATAAATCTTCATTTTCGGTCGACTTTTTCTTGGAGCTCTTGTTGTGAATTTTTGAGCGAGTTTTTCTTTAATGGTGTCTTCTTGGTGAGGAAGAACCTCCATAGCAATTCCGCCATTTCTTATCTTTGAGATCCTCTTGATCTGCAAGTTTATTTCTCTAGGTTTGATGAGCCTTTGAACCTCTAATTTGGTTTCTTCTGCAGTTTGGTCCTTCTTGCTATCCGGAGGATATATCAGAAGAATATTTGACTTGGGCTGTTCTGAGGTTATCTCATCCATTCCAGCTACTTTTGAGGCGTATGTTGGTCTGGTGTGAGTACCATTGTATACAGGGTACAATGGTAGTACTGTAAAAAAGTACCATACAGGGCCAGTACCACTGTATGTATATGGGTGGATGATTTATAAACCATAAAAAAGTGTTTGTATTTGTTCCTTGTATACATAATTTGTTGATTTAAATCTGCCTCCTTGTCTGACACCCAAGTATTAAATAAGAGACAACAAAATATCCCAAATTAAAATTTTTATTAGTCGAGGTCCTTATCGTGCACTTAGCTAGCTAATAATCTTACCTCCAAGAAATTGTGGAATTTGTTTTAAGAAAAATGTTTAAGAAAAAAATGAGTTAGTTTTATGACTTTTAAAACTAGTTTTATAAATATTAAATGCCTAATTGTCTTTTAAATGGTGGAAATAATTGATACTAAATTACCATTGTAATGATTTGTAACATTTCCCAAAGAACAGGACCAAGCAACTTTAATAATTTATATTTTACCATTTTAAGTTAAGTACTGTTTTAAAATCAGTTCATTTCTTATTACTGCTTTAATTTTTTGTTACGTATACACTTTGGTGATACCTAGAACTTAAGAAAACCCAAAACATACAGCTTATGTCAACAATAGAGTATGTCAACAATGGTTACTAAACGAGTTGTGTATGCCTGGATCATGTGTATTGAAAATGAGCAGATCTTTTATGTAAAAGCTAAGAAGAAACTAAACAATAAAAATCTCATTGAATTGCCTCTTAGAAAATTTACTCTTTTTGTTCTGGTTTACCGGGTAAGAATAATGTATAAATGCACCATGGAACTGGGCCAAATCTATTAAAATTGGTACACGAGACTTAAATGTAATTATTTAATTCATTCACAATCAACAGTTGATTAATAATGAGAATTATATCTAAATAAATAAATTGTAAAATGCATAAATACCATTTAAATATAAATAAATCGAACTATGTTGGTGGTACTTCTATTAAGTAGAAGATGGATATAGGTCACATGTGAATATTTATGGAATGGACACATATTACTATTATATATTATATTTTTAAGATAATTTTTCGATGATCTATGATCGATTTTCCAGGTCAGTCTTTTTGTCAAAACAGCCGACGCCAGGATAAAGGTTGAGTAAATCCCTTGAGTCTTTTGGAGCTATTGTGGCGAGAAACCGGCGGTCCTTTCATGGCAGCCAGTGATATTCCGTCAACCAAATGATTCCGTAGAGAGGTAAGGAAGAAGCTGGCGGAGGTTAATCCAATACGGGTTGAATACATCATCCTACACAAGTATAATGGTGTGTTTAATAAATATTATATTATGTTATATATAATTATTACCGTAAAGTACAGTGTTAATTCCTTTTCAATATTTGTTATTTTGATTATTATTGTCTCAAAACTTATTAAGTTACAAATTGAAAATCTACATATTTTCAATTTGCAATTTGCTCTGCATAAATGTTTTAACAGTGAAGAATTAATTTAAGTACCCTTAGTAGATTACGTATTGGCAGAAATAATTTTACGTACCAACAGAGAAAAAATAAACAGTTTCTTATAAGCACATCGACTGTAGAGTGGCAGTTATAAACTGATTATATTAAGACCTTTGTAAATATATAATGATAATTACCTCATGTATCCTTAAGGATTTGGCAGGAATGAGGAGTGATTGACAAGGTTCTGGCCCTGCTATCCACATGGCAAACTGGATTAATGACTCTACATACATTCAGTGCACTATTGGGTATGACCTATGCCTTTCTTCCCTGTGATATGATACAACACACTATAAATAATACAGACAATAAATTATAGTAGCTTTCAACACTGTGATCGTAATAAATGTTTACAGAAATTGATTCACAAAATACTGATAAACATTCGTAAAACATTTACACTGTAATAAAATTCTATTTTTTTAACATTATATAGTTTTTATTATATATTTTAAAGATTATTATCAATTATATCAAATTGTATAGTGTTATAAAGAACACGAGTACCATATTTACAGAAAATTACATTTTATTTAGTTATAATATTACAAATTTAATGAGACTATTTAAAACAATCATGTTCATATTATTTATAATTATCTATTATACGTTATACCAATAATGTATAAAATCTACCGAAATCCAACTTTTTAATCATTTTAACATCTAATGAAATCCAATTAAAACATATTTAATTTTTATTATATTTGACTGTATATACATTTTAATTTTCTTTAAGTAGAATAGTAATACGTTAAGTTTCATAAGATTAATTATTCAAGTGTGTTAACTAGCGGATAATTATTTAGCAATATCAGGTAATAACTACAATTAATGTACTGTTTTCAATACCGTAATGATTGATTGAGGGGGTTGTGATATATATATGAAACACAAATGTACTTTATTCAATATCCACTTTGATTTCCTGCTTTAAGAAAGATTGTGAATAAACCCAATGTAAATTAAATCGTAATTAAAGAAAACATATTTTTATTTAAAACGCCGTGAAATTTCACTAGCTCTGAATTCAATTTATTTAATTTCAGCCTAAAGTCACAATTCAAACAATATCGTATTAAAAATTAAATTTAAAGGTAGAGTGATTGACCGAGCGGTCTAAGGCGTCAAGACTTTTTTATTGAGTTATGGATAACGCAGGTTCGAATCCTGAGCAGAGTAGCAGGATCGTGAAGGTGTAGCTGGAAGCTACGGCTGGTATAGGCACTAGGGCCTCTTCAGACGTTGACTGTCAGAATCAATAGTAATATTCACCTTGTATTGTACCTGCTCTCCCGATTACTCTGTCTGATAAGTTCATCGAACAAATCAATAGTTATGAGGATGGGTGGAGTTGGACTAAAGGAAAGATCGGCCTCTCCTTGAAATAAGTCCTATCGTTAAACCTTTATACATATTCAAATTTCAACATAAGATCCAAAATTCTTGGAGGAGGGCCCATGTAGGAAGTGAGCAATTAATGGGTTTGGCAAGTGAAGCGTGAAAGTCCTCTGGTAGAAAAAAATAAAACCTACTAATTTAAAAAATTTTTAGTAATTCCTTAGACAACATTATAATGCGTATATTATATAATCAAGGATTTAATCAGTAAACATATTTGAATATATTATTCAACATTTTAAGTGAACTACATTATGGCAGTTTTATTGGAATTCATAATCTGTAATTTATTAAACATTCATTGAATAGTTTCGCCCACACAACAACACATCACTTCATTATCCACGTCACATTTAACACGCAGTTAATGTTGGCGTCTATCATATAAATACAGAACTGTCACGGTTCTACTGCACAGGCCACTACTACTGTTTCACAGCTAACATTACATGGTTAGGCGAAACATGTTATTAGATGAGAGTTCTTGTTTTCGAAAATCACATATAGCATGATAATTTATTTTGACTTATTTTAGTATTACCAAAATGTGCAATAAAAGAGTCGTTAATATGAGGAATACATCACATTTGTAACCCAAATACTTTGTACAAAAGTTGCATATTTATAAATAATGTACATCTTGTAGGATTAATCATCGATTTAAAGTAGTAATTAAATAAAATATGTTATAAAAAACCTTAATCTAATTTTTAAATAGTTTACCACAATTCTTCTCATTGATAATACACTATATTATTTAATTAAAACAAATCAACACTAAAAGTATGTGACAGAAATCTTTAGTAATCAATAGAAACAGTCAGCTTTCAACAATGCTACAAATTTACTATTTTTCATCATTCAGTAAATACTTATAATTTTTAATTCGATGGTAAACAGATTGTAAAAATTTTAAGCTTACTAAAAGGTGCAGTAAAAATATGGATCTTTTAAATAAAAGTAAGTAAATTGCAAACGTAAAAATAATAGTGAATGTTATTTTACAAATTTATATAATAACAACGCTAACACTACAACAAACCAGAGTGTCCAAAAAATAGCCGTAAACTGTGTGCTTTTTAAATATTTTTTCTTTATCAAGATAGGAATCATGTTGTGTACTAGGTGTTACTTACAAAGGCAAATGGACAGTTTAAAAAGTCATTTACGTACTTACGGACTCTGCACAAAAATATGAGTTTGATAAAATAGTTTCCTAAGATATGCTTACTTAGCACATCAAAGCAAATTTTTTTTGTAATACAAGGGAGGATTATGACGGTCCAAAACTTATTTATCAACAAGGAAAATGAAATATTTTTCCTTATTGCAATTTTATATTTAATTACTTTTTATATTTAGTGTTTATGAAAGTTCTATGAGTATTAAAAACTGATGCGATATTAAAACTCCTTAAATTCATTAATTATTTTTGACAGCTAGTAAAATTATTTATTATACTTTAACGGTTTATATAAAAACTAAGTGTTTATAATTGTATACTATATTTAATTCATAACGATTATACAAACTAAAATATATGTATTTTAAAATATATATGAAGAACAGTCCAACATGTAGAGTTGTACTTTGTTCTTAATGGATCCATTATGACTAAAAGCACGCCACTTCCTTTAAAAGAGGAGGGAATAGGTTCAAGTAAAATTGTTCACTTTATAAAGAGGGAACTTTAAATTGGGAAACATATTTTGTATAGTATGATCAATTTGTTAATTCCGTTATTATTTTAATAAAACGACATTTAAATGCGAATTACATAAACTCATTTATTACTCATTTATATTTAAAAAAATAATGTTTATTAATAATGCACTTTTAGTAGAGTTACAAGATAAATTTTGTAAATATAGCAATATTTATAGTTAAATATATGTTTGTTGAAACAAATAGATCTACCCTTGCTAAAGTATATAAATATCATCAAACATTAGCTAAAAAAGTAAATATAGTAAATTATTATTTAAATTGTCTTAATCCAATAACATATATCTTACAGATAATATTGATATTGATATTGTATGTTTTATCATAGAATATTGCCTAAATGTTTCTTGATTTTATTTCAATATTTTGTTTACGAATGATCGGGCTCTTACATATAAACCCATTCAAAATATATGACTGGAGACAAAAAAAATAATCATGGCATGGATTTTGAAACAACTACATTAAAAAAGTAGAAAATAAACTCAACATTTGAAAAAAATCACAGTTCTATCAACTTTCATAATTTATAAATAAATATAAGGGATTTGTGTGTTAATATTTCTTGATTTAATTTAGTAGACAGAAATATTCAAAAATTATGATTATACTTTCTCAGGCAGAAAAAAACACAAAACTTTTACATTTCCTAATTTTGGTTTGAAATGCAAATTAATTTTGTTTCCAGTCTCCTTAACAATTCCCTTTGTTGAGATAATTTAAGTAACTTATAATATATTTATTAAAATTCGATAGAAACTGCCATGAAATATTAAACTATGGTTAAATTTCTTTACACAGTTAACTTTTTCATCAAATTGATTTTACGTCGTTATGTTATACATTTTATTTAATTTATATAGTTATAGTTGTTTGACTAATTTACTCTACAAAAATCAATAACATATTTTATCTACATATACAGTTTTTTTATGCAGGCATCTCTTTTACAACATATTAAGTACATATTGTTGATACTTATATCAATGTGGCATTAGTACAGTATAAAGAGAAATAATAAATTAATTCTGGAAATACAGTCATGAGTTCCCAACGATTGTGTTTCAGCGGCCAGTAATTTTGATCACAACTGTCACATACTGAAAAATAACAAGTGACTTGATTCCAGCTTAAAGCTGGCCAAATTACAGCCAGATCATTATGTTCGCTATTTACCTTCAAAAATACAAGTATCTAAATCTATAATACTTTTTTGTTTTATTTCATTATAATTTGTTTTGTCATTGATATACTTAGATATTTCAGTTCTACTTTAAACAGAAGTATTAAATGAGTATTACGATAACATTTTTATGTAATTGCAACTTGGACCTACACAGACTTTCTTCGGCTTTTCATAATGAATAAATGACATTAATCTTAATGATACAAAGTCATAGATGCACACTAGAATTGTGATTCAAATATTACTTATCATCAGGAATAGTAGTCAGAGATAATTTATTATTATTATTTATTATTATATTATTATATATTTATTATTATTTATTATTATAAATTATTTATTTTTTTTTAATAAAACACTGTTCATGCTAAAACCGTCATTGGCACATAAACTGTTTTAGCAACTTAGTATATTATGTGAGGATTAGTATAATACTAAGTTACATAATAGTCAGTCGAATATTTAAAGCTGTTGACGTAGAGGAGACTTAAATACTCACCACATTTTAACTAATAATAGTGAAATACGAGGCCGAAGTCTATTCTAAGGCTAAAGCTGGTAACGTTTGTCTTAAATGTCACGCTTAATATAGTTGTTAATTTGGTATCTAAATAAATACTCTTCCATTTCTTAATCAGTCCACTGTCTTATAACTATTCTCTGGACTGTATTGTTCTTCATGTTAAACAAACTATCCAACATCCTGATAGTTAAAAAAAAGTGTACTTGGGGCGTTTCACCGTTCATATATCAGGCCGTTTTGATATAGACTTAATACTTACGTGGCGTCCGCTCAGTGGTTGCCATCGATGTGGATATAACTAAAGAGGTTTTGTCAATGTTGGATGGCAGTTAAGGTTTGTTTGTAGTGTAGGGAAAAGAACTGTTCAGGATTGTGAGTTATCTGAAAATCAGACCAATACTATGTGGTTAGGGTTTCTACGAACATCTGTAGGCTCCTTATTTGCCTGGGCTATTGGGCTATTAATAAATAGCCCTTTCTGAGGAACAGTCAATCTTACTTAGTAAAATTTACTACACTTGTTCATCTACACTCATCACATTCATTCGCTCCTTATATTTGCCCATATCTCTATGATCGGTGACTTTTTATTTAAAACAATGAATGACAAATTTTTAATATTTTTCTTCAAACAAAAGGAGGAACTTTTTCACCCGTTCATAAGGACCTTCAATGATGCTGATTGGGTGGTATTTATGGAACAGCCTGACTTTTAATTATGATTATTTCCCTGTAATAAAGAAGTTAGGTCCGTTTCTAGAAGCTTTGTCATGTTACATAGCAACATTTTTATTTGATTTTTATTTTAAACTTCTTTTGTATATTTATTTTAGAGTCAAATACCCCTTAAATCATCAGGAAATAATTAATGAATGGAAAACTTTACTTGGGAATTAAAGAATTCAACTTAAAGAACATATGTGTCATAGTACTTTGTAATAACAAAAGCATGTATTGTAAATACTTTTTATATTTTTTTCTGCTGATCAAGGGTTAACAAATAATTAATATTACTAAAATATAAAACAAATTATCTTATGCTTGGTAATTTGTATTGAAATAAAATGTAGAAGAGCAAGATAATAAATTGGAATGTAGTAAAAGCATTAAAATTTACTTGCAATATACCAAAGAATAGTAATAAACTGCTCGCTTTCGGTACATCAATAACAAATTCAAACCATGCTTAAGCTTTAACCCTTACCATAAAAGTGAAACATCTTTAAAAGCTGAGTTTAAGCAATTATTGTTTAAAAATTTATTTTAATTTAATTTACATACCTCGTTATTAAACAATGAAATAAAAATACATTCTTGTAATCTTTAGGTTAATTTACTCTGCTTCGTAATACCTAAATACTTAATCACTTTTGGTTTATTTTCCTAAAATTCTTTTCATATTACACGTGATATTAAAATTTACATTTGAGGGTTATATTACAAATTAGCTTACATAAATGGAACTCTAAATTTATTTGCGTATTTTGAATAGAACTTTCCTCATGTCGCTAGTCAGTATTACCTATTCACAATAAACTGAATGCAGATCAGTTACTTCCTCCTCCACAGACTTTATGGTTATTTCATCCTCAAACCACCCTTCTGTTGTCAATCAATAGTTTCTGTAGTGACTTGCGCATAGCTTATGACCACTTTCCTGACACAATCTTGCCTGCTCTCTAATAGAAATTGACCCATTACCAAGGATTATTTTGCCTGCTCTCTAACAGAAACTTACCCATTACCAAATATTAGTTTGCCTGCTCTCTAACTGAAACTTACCCGTTACCAAAGATTAGTTTGCCTGCTCTCTAACAGAAACTTACCAATTACCAAAATTTAGTTTGCCTGCTCTCTAACAAAAACTTACCCGTTACCAAAGATTAGTTTGCCTCCTCTGTAACAGAAACTTACCCGTTACCAAAGAATAGTTTGCCTGCTATCTAAGAGAAACTTACTCGTTACCAAAGATTAGTTTGCATGCTCTCTAACAGAAACTTACCCGTTACCAAAGATTTGTTGGCCTGCTCTCTAACATAAACTTACCAGTTACCAAAGATTAGTTTGCCTGCTCTCTAACATAAACTTACCAGTTACCAAAGATTAGTTTGCCTGCTCTGTAACAGAAACTTACCAATTACCAAAGGTTAGTTTGCCTGCTCTCTAACAGAAACTTACCCGTTACCAAAGATTTGTTGGCCTGCTCTCTAACATAAACTTACCAGTTACCAAAGATTAGTTTGCCTCCTCTGTAACAGAAACTTACCCGTTACCAAAGAATAGTTTGCCTGCTATCTAAGAGAAACTTGCTCGTTACCAAAGATTAGTTTGCATGCTCTCTAACAGAAACTTACCCGTTACCAAAGATTTGTTGGCCTGCTCTCTAACATAAACTTACCAGTTACCAAAGATTAGTTTGCCTGCTCTGTAACATAAAATTACCCATTAAGAAGGAATATTTTGCCTGCTCTCTAACAGAAACTTACCCATTACCAAGGATTAGTTTGCCTGCTCTCTAACATAAACTTCCCCGATACAAAAGAATAGTTTGCCTGCTCTCTAACATAAACTTACCAGTTACCAAAGATTAGTTTGCCTGCTCTGTAACATAAAATTACCCATTACGAAGGAATATTTTGCCTTCTCTCTAACAGAGACTTACCCATTACCAAGGATTAGTTTGCCTGCTCTCTAACATAAACTTCTCCGATAAAAAAGAATATTTTGCCTACTCTCTAACATAAACTTATCCATTACCAGTGATTAGTTTGCCAGCTCTCTAAAGCCTAGTCTCCACTTACAAACATGTTTCCGGAAACAGTGTTTGCAAACTGTTTCTCAACTGTTTCCAGTGTTTTTGTGATGTTTCCCAACTGTTTGCAAACAGTTTGGAAACATTTAAGCGTGTTTCTGGGACCATAAAACAGTGTTTTCTGTTTTCAAGACCAAATGGAAAACACGCAAACATGGTTCCGTCTAGAGGACAAAATTATAACGGAAGAGGAGGCTCGAATGAGTCATCAGGCGTCAGCGGTGCTATAAGGCGACTTACAAGTGTGCAGTACCAGTCGTAACCGTTCAAGATGTGTACTACTGCGTGGAACCAGGAACAGATTTCAAATTTAATTGAAGAGTTTTGTTGCACATAACCTCCTTAAGTTATAAGAAATGGGATTAGGAAGGTGACGCTCTAAAGCAAATCCCGCTAGTTTTAACATGAGTGTCCAATGATATGTACAAATATATATAAATATATTTTTTATTTGTTGGAGCCATAACATTTATTTATTTTTTTTACATTCGTCGTGCAAAGTTGGTCGTATATTTATATTAAAGCGGTTTTTCTTATTATACATTATTGTTGATAAAGACCCATATATATAAAACCTTTTCTGACGGGTTTTCATCTTTTTCAAATATAAATGATGTCCTAACAAATATAAACAATAATAATTTAATGTTACTTGAATTTTTAGTTCTTTTATGAGTTTAAAATGTTTTAGGTATTTTATTCAGCTTTAACAAGATATTACGAATATAATAAGCAAAGAAAATCTATAAATACAACAAGGAAATTATTTAACATACAATAATTATAAAACTTCAAACATTTTTACATGATAATAGTCAATGTTTACAAATAATTGAATTTACTTTCTCAATAATAGGCATATTTAAACTTAAAAAAACTAAAACATTACTAAAAAATAAATGGATGAATAATAATCGTAAAATGAATTAAAATAGTAATGGTAATTTATCATCATCGTATAAAGCTAGTACATGACCCCTTGAATTTAAATATTAAGAGTTTTAATATAAGTTTTATATTGAATAACGTTTTATTACAATTTACATAAAAAATTGTGTATTTCTAATCCATACTCATATATGACTACTGTCTAACACCGTGGATTTAATCAAACTATATCACTCACACCCTAGAAATTAAAAATATAACAAACGTCTATTCCAATTTACACTTTATCAAAGTATTAACTTTATATTAAATTTTGAGGAGCTATCATTTTTTCTCATATATTATTAGTTGTAAAATAAAAGGTATACGGCGTGCTTAAAACCAACAAAACTGTAATAAAGTTCACTGATGTAAATGCTGATTTTATGTAAACAGGGATTTCGAAGCAGGTTGGATCTCAAGATGGTAGGTTGCAACCCCAACCTCGCTTATTTAAACAATAGTTCTCTGTGTATACCCGCCTCAGCGTTTATTTGTTCCTTCAACTGTTGAAATATAAATAGTTTACTATGATATTTAAGTATAGCGTAAAATTGGTTTTTATTTCAACTATTATTAAACATAACTTATAATTTCTACAATTATTTCAATACAGTTTAGTAAAATATATTCTAAACTTGAAGAAAAAAGTTATTACTGAAATAATATCCTAATTATCTCTTGTTTTAAGGTTGACTGGAAAATAGTACTCCTAACTCCGTATAATAATGCCAGTTTTCATTTTATAAAACCAATTAATAGGACACACAATAGAAAATGTAAATATTTTCATCAAATCATTATTATAAAATTATTTACTGTGCCCTTATATTCAAGTTAAAATAAAATATTCAGGGTTAACTAAAAAGGTGTTTTCTACGTTTATTTTCAGACTCTGTACCTAATTGGAAGCAGAAAATTAAGAATAAAATTTTATCGGATTCCGCTCCGTTTAGTGTATGTCTGACTATATGTATATACACTGTATAAAACAAATCAATAACTCAAGAACGGTTTAACCGACTAACTTTACATTTTGCAAAGATTCAAACAATAACACTTCTAAATAGTATAATAATAGTAATTGAGCTAGCTACCTGTAGCCATTTACAACTGACGGTATTTTAAATAAAATGTTTTTAAAACTGTTGAGTTCATAAATTTTTGAACAAACACAATATTTTTACAATTTTATTATAACTATTTTTTGTATCTTTAATTTACGTTGTAAGTTAATTTTAACGGAGTTCTGGTACAATATCAGCGCATTTAGAGAACGCAATAAAAAACATGTTTACCAAAATTTCACTGGAGATCGGTTTACAATTAAAATTAAGCTTCCAATAGATCTGTAATAGATTTAACTAAACATTATTGTTGCTATGTAAAAACTATGAACTTATAAGTTTAAAAGATATTTTGATTTAAAAATTTAAATCACCGCCATTTTTAAAGTTCTAAAGATAAACTAACGGTTATTTATATACTGCCTAGTAGTGTTCATGTAAAGATCTGTGTGAAATTTGAAGTCACTCAGTCAAACAGTTCTTGAATTAATAATTCTTTTTCTAACAAACTTTCTTCTATTCGATTATTATCTTATCACTATTATTATTAAAAACTTCTTACAGGATACATATCCTCGAAGAAGGCTGGGAATTGAACCAGCTGACTCTCGGAAAAAGTCTATTTCAACCTGTTTTAGCGAATAGAATACAAGATATAAAGAATGTAGATAACGCAATTTACTTATCATTAGAAATTTTTTTAGAGTAACATCTCAATATTGTATACCGATTTGTGGTCTTTTAAAAGTGACTATTTCTGACAATATTGTGCACTAAGTATAGTGTGCCAACGTTTTGGCCTAAAATAGATCGGGCCGACATACTTTGTACACCACAAACTGCAGAGACCACGAACCGTTGACACTGCGCACTGCTGACACTACAAACTGTTGACCCACAAACTGATAAAACTGTGATCAGCTGTCTCCACAAACTGCTGAAACTACGAATTGCTACATAATACTGTGACCGGATATATGTAGGCGCGTATTGTTTACCTTCTCACGTCCTTGAGACATATTTACACATTATGGATGTTTCTAAATAGTTTCAATGATGTGTGTTTTTCTTGATTTTAAATTTCCATAACTATCGAATATACTCAATTTTTAATGTACTTAAAACTGTGTCCATGTGGTTGTTGCTTCGAATCCTTAATCTTTATTAGAATAACCTTATATTTTCTAATTTATTGCTTCTAGTATGTTAATTTCATGATAGAATATATTTTCCATTGGCTTTACAACAAGGAAGAAAGAAACTGAGGTTGTAATCAATTCTATGTCTAGTTTTATAGTTGCACTAAACTATTGTTGAGTTTTATCTTTTAATTTTTACCTGGTATTGAGCACCTTTTACTGTTATAATTTATCAATTGACAAGAAAGAACTTTATCTATGAGCTTATTTATGCAAAAATGACTATTAACAATAGAAAAAATAAACTATTTAATATGGAAAACTATACTTTACAGCGAGTTTTGAGATTTATAAAAATATAATGGATTTGGTATGGAAGTCGGAAAATTATATATAGTGAAAACACAGAATACACAATAATTAACCATAACTAAATCTACATTGACGGGAATGTAGCTAAGTTAAGGTTGCAGTTCCCACCGTAAGTTACTGAATAAAATAAGAGAAGATTTACGTAAGACGAATTTTTGCTGGAGTACCTAGATAATAAACGAGCTCCTTGAAGTAACTGGGCCACAAGAGCTGCCCTGGAACGGCAGTGCATTAGTGTTCCAGGGAGTGCATTAGTGTTCCAGTTTCCGGGGAGTCATTTGGTCTTGTGCTTCACCCATTTAGAACAAACTAAAGTGCTCGGTATGTTCCGACCAGCATATTGGACATAATAAGTAACATGCATACGAATTATGTCAAAACATTACTACAGTACTGTTACGAAAGACTATTTACTTGATGTACGAAAAACATTTCGTTAGCAAATAAAATTTAAAGTAATATTCAAGCTTTTTTTACGACAACATAATCTTTTTTACCGTCCCCCGTAGTATGTGTACATCCATATTTTAAGGGTATATAACGTACATTCTGTAAATTTAAACACATGTCAGTTCAATCAATTTTCTTAATCGTAAACAAATTAAATGGCTGACCTTTAGTTACTTTTAAGGCCAATTGCATGAAATACGAGTGAGTTTTAGTACATTTTAATGTAAAGACAATGTAAAATAAACTAAGAAACCATATAAAACTGGTTTATATTCTGTTTGTAAATATAAACCTGGAGGAGGGAAGTTTGTACCCCCGACCCATAAACCACAACCAATCAAACGTCTGGGGTTGTGCCTAGCCATGCAACAGACTTGAGTTCAATTCCCGGTATCACCATAAAATATTTCCACCCTTTGATACCACCATAGTTTGAAGGTAATGTTCAAACATTTCTCTGGCAACCTTAGAAAATAAAATGGGCTAAAATTTCAAATAGAATAGATTAATAGTATTAATTTTGTTCTCATCTTTATTAATATGTATTTTAAATTAAACATCATATTAATGTGTGATGACATCCCCAAATATTTTAAAGATACGTAACAAGTTTATGCAGAAGTTTAGTTTACTACCAAATATTACTACAGAAATAATGGGTGAAGATATAAGTTCTGTAATGGCAGTTTAGAAGGTCTTTTGAGGGGAACGTTATCGTTTAAAACCGTTAAAACGATGCTCTACATTTTAACTGTTCCACAGCTCAATTTAACAAGTGCAATGAAATTGACCTAGTGAACTCGTTAGTCTATTATCATTGTTTGTCTCTTGTACGGATGTATTCATTGCAGGTTGACGTCACTGTGACAGAATGTGTTTATCTAGTGAAATGTCATGAGAAGATTGGTTAAAATGATCCAGAGTTCAGTTTATTTTTATTTATAACAATTATCTCAATAAGACGACTGAGTTACAATTACATAAGTGTTACTCCTAAGGAGGTAAATCCGAGTTAATGTTTTTTTTTTTATTTTTTTTTTTTTTATTTATTTATTCATAAGACGCCGAGTTAATGTTTTTTTTTTTATTTTTTTTTTTTTTATTTATTTATTAATAAGACGCCGATCGTCAAGATATGGGCGAATATGGATTTCGGTTGAGTGCGTTGAGTGTAGATGAGCGAATGTAGTCATTGTTACAAACTAAGGCCGACTATTCCTTAGAAAATGTCATTAATAGCCCAATGACAAATGAACAGCCGGTGGTTATCAGCTGATTCTTCTCAAAATGTATTGACTCTGATTGGGATCGAACTGACAACCTTTAGCACATGAAGCTGGGATTGTATTAATAGTATTAATTGCATTTTCAGCAATAAATCACTAGCAAAGTTTCCATGATGTTATACCTCGCACAAAAGCAAATTTTTCTAAAACATTTCAATAATGTATTGTACACTATTCACACGATTTTGTACATAAATAAATGTATGTGCCTTTTCTGTCAATTCAATACCACTAATTTTCCCCTTACTTTACTACCACTACTTTTTTTAATCTCAATTGCAGTTAGGTTAGGTTAGGTAGGTGGCTACTAAAATTGATCACAAACTGGTAAATCCAATGATTAATTTGCCGCCGAATGTGCTGTCCGTGTTTAAGTTCTTAGAAAGCGATAAGATAAGGCCAGTGATATCGGATTCCTAACGGATACCTTAGTAGACGTAAACATGATTGGGGAACAGGTTTTAGAGCAATAGAATATTTATCAAGAGGTAGTGAATTAATGGAAATAAACAAGTATTGGTAGTGCATTAATGGAAAAGATCAACATATATTAATATTGTAGATATTTATATCGTACAGTCGATCTTTTCTTGTGACTATTCTTGTATTATTATTGCGGAACGACTTCCCTTCCTTTCACTAAAGAATGTCCTGTTTTTATCCCTTCACCCTCTTTCCAGGCAGGAGTCCAGTCTGTGAAAAAATTTATTAGTAAACTTATTGTTTCTTAAATTGTTCGTCACATTGTGATTTTACCAACCGGTAGTTAAAGGCATTGTTGAAAAATCGTAGATTTATTAGTAAAAGAAATGCATTATTGAGTAAGCATGAAACGATCTAAATGTATGTAAATACTTATGACACAAATTTATAAGTTTGACTTCGTGTTTTCAAAAAATATAAAAGAATTAACTATAAATATAACATTATTATATTGATTCTAACTATTACTTAGAATCAATATAATAATGTAAAGATGCTAATCAAGCCGACAGCTTGATTAGCTTTTGTAATAGCATGCTTTAACGTTGTAGAATTTTTGTGACAGTTTAAACTGTTAGAGTTATGGACAGAATATAATACTAACTATACTGTATTTGTTATAGATATTATTATGAAGTAATATATTTTAATAAATTTTCTTCCCTAAGAATATAAAGAACTCACAATTTAGTATCACTAATGTATTTAAAAATCGGTCATTCTAATGTGATTTTTTTTAGTTTAAGTTATATTGTATTTTAATTTAAACGTAATGGTCACATGCTAAACGTATCATTATTTTTTTATGATGATAAAAAACTTCAAAAAATTAACATTGTAGTTTGCACTACAATATCATGTATTATACTTGTTTCCTAATGAAATTAGTAATTACTTATTATATAAAATATATAATTACCCTTTCATATATTATTATATTACGAGTATATATTTTTATATATTAGGTAAGCCAATCTGTTGACTTTCAAAAATATACCTAAGTTATGAAATTACTGGTTGTAAAGCTATGATGGTAAAGTGTTAAGGGTCTAATAATGTTAGTGGTAATTTGTAAAGTAATGAGGCATTCTTATTTTGAAATATAGCCACAGAGCTATAGAAAAAGTGTCTTGTAGGTATACATTTGCCTATGTTATAATTATGTAAATTGCCAGTTGCTAGTATCATGGTTTTGTTAACACGAAATTAATGAGTATGCTGTATTTAACAACTTTGTATAATTGGTATGTATATATGATTAAATCTTTATATAATTATATATGTATAATGCACTTTGATTAGTAATACTTGTTATATTTTAAAAGTGTAATTTATCTTTAAAGTAATAGCACATTTTTTGCCGTAACAATACTACCTTTGATGTGCAATTCTATTCATTTAAATTTCTTTTCTGAGCAAAGTATTCCAGGTAAAGGTCATTTCGTTTGTTTGAGTAATTACATATAGAAAATGCAGTAATTAAATTAAGCTTGTTTTAAACCCGAATTTCTGTTGAAATAGGGTACTAATTAATGTTGTATATGACGTAGTTGTTAATTATCTTTTTGTCGAGAAAAATTATTATATGGAAATTATTATTAAATTAAGTAATAATAACAAATTATTTAGTATCGTGTGGCTTGAAACAAACAAATATTATAGCTCCATTTATACTAATTTGGATAAAAAAGAATTAATTCTAAAAAAAAACTTCTGAATGTCACTAAACTAATTCCTGGTTAAAAATTTTTTGGAATTTCTCACAATTATTTCATGAACTGCCTTTTTGATATTTTTTTAGGTATATAATTAAAAATGTCACCAAGTACTGACTAGTTATAATAAATATTTATTTTCTTATTTGACGCCTCCAAACATTTACAAATCTGTGATACAAACAATTTATTCGGACAATTATCATAATGTACTTGTAAATGTCTCGTGTTTGTGATTTATAACGTGGGAAAAATATGTGAAAGTTAAATCTCAAAAGGGTTGACTGCCCAATAGAAACAAATAGACGGCCCAACCCAAGGCATTTGTCTGTGCTGCTATCCAACGGCAATTGTTTAAAGATAAGAGCACGGACAACTATTTAGCATACATTTGTCACTTCAATGGGTGCTGGAGAGAGACATATAGAAGAAAGACTAGAGAGGGGCAGAGGAAGACCACTAGCGCTTCCACCGAACACAGCATGAACTAATATCACCGAAGCTGAAAACCGGTTTCACGTGACCCCTTTGAATGGACAGTCTTCCTGTTTCTATAGGCATTGCTAAATCTTGCGTTTCAAATAATTATTGATATAAATAAGCTGTTATTTGATTTTGTTTATTTTTAAGAATAGTGTATAGTAAATGAGTTTTTGCAAATAAAAACGAAAATGATCGTAGATATTGAATTTTTAAAGCTTTTTCCTATTGTTGAAGAAGATCAGTTCATATATCAATAATTATTGTAGTTAATTATGTATTGTAATAACAAAAATATGGTTTTGTATTATAAAATTATATAAGGTACAAATGGGCCTAAATCCCAATTGTTTAGCTAAGAAACTACAAAGAACTCCAATGTAAAGGTTAAATTATATTCCTTTAATTTTGAAAGCTAATCTTATAAATTAAATCTGACTAACAAACTGTTAACAAAACAACTGAGGGGCATTAATAAATGCACTCATAATAGAATAGAAGTAAATTTTAAATTATTCGTACCTTAATATTTAGTTATATACATAGGTAATTGGGTATATATTTAATTAGCTTTTCTTTACACAGATAAGAACATTAGATTTAGCCTGTTCCTAATATAAAAATCATTAAAACAAAATAGTGACATAAACATGAAAGCCTTTAGAAATAGGCTTGAAGAACATCAAAAGCTTTCTATTAAAAACATTGCAATATCATTTATTTCTACTTTTATGCTTTTATAAATATATTTAAAGCGATTACATTCAAAAAGAGAATAAAGCTCGGTTCAAAGAAGCGCTTCATTATGGAAACTGGAAGCTCCAGGCGGGCAAACCTGCCATTTGGAAAATTGTACAAGTACTGGAATATCTGCCTTTTGTGAACCAGTATTATACTTGAACAAACTATTTGAAAGCTTGATTCATTTACCAATTTATGCAGATTAGGACTCCTTAACGTTTTTATTCATTAAATGAATATGCATTCGACTTAATATTTCGTGAAGTTAGTTAAAAGTTATATTGCTTTTGACTGAAATTTAAAACAAACTATATGAAACAATGATATAACCTATTATATATTACCAAAATACCTATTATGGACGCAACGCATAATTTTGAAAGCAACTTAAACAAATAACATATAATTTTTAGAGAAAAAAAGTTTTGTATCATAGAGTTGTACTAAGAAATTATTTATCTGAAAAGGTATTGCGCAAGTATGGAACCTGCTTTCCTCCGTTACGAATAACTTAGAAACAGTTTACTGTGATATGAAAAAAAAGGGAGATTACAAATAAACAGGAACTATACGAAATATATTTGGCTACTGTAATGGAATCATTCAGATATGCTAAATCGACAAAACTTTCTGCGTATTTTAAGGTGAATATGAATGATTACATTTATGTAGATTGAGTGTAGTATGGTTACTAACGTACTTAAAATTATGTTTGAAATGAACCTTTTATTAATAGCATAGTAGCCTGCGAGACTAAGAGACCTACAGCTTTCTGGAATCAAAACGACGTAATATTGGTCCGAGTTTCAGCCAATGACTAACCTTGAATGATACTCAGTTCTCTTCCCTAAGCAACAACCAACCCAAGTTTCCTTCCAACACAGACACTTCTTTCTAGTAGTGTGCGTTCTGATGGAAACCGTTAAGTGAACGCTATTTTGGTATTAAGGACCGAGCGTAGATCCTATGGACCACAATTATTATTAGAACTACTCAATTATTATTTAGATCAATATTTAAGACACAATTACTGTGTAGTGTAGATTAATTTTATTCATAAGTGTTGTAAGTGTAATTTTTAATCTTTTATATATTTGGTAGCTGACATATAAAGCTGTACGATTTCTATAGCACGTACAATCTTCACAATATTTTGTTCCCAAGTAGCTGGATTACAGCACTGTACCACTAGTGCTAACTTACTAACGGTAATATAAAAAAAAAAAAAAAAAAAACGGATACTAAGGTCAAGGGCCAATTTCCACTAGCATACCAAATTATGGATTTGAGATGGGAAGAACACTGGGATGATCTCAAGAATATATAAATCTCTGTGAGAAACGCTTTCTAGCTCTGCAATAATTCAATATTAATTTATATACGAAATAGACTATTTGTTTCATGACTACTGAACATTTTGAATTAATTTTTCCGATACTTTGGTTCTATTTGTACCAAACTTTGGTTCTATTTTTCACGTACTTTTGTTCTATTTTTCATGTACTTTTGTTCTATTTTTCACATACTTTGGTTCTATTTTTCACATACTTTGGTTCTATTTTTCATGTACTTTTGTTCTATTTTTCATATACTTTGGTTCTATTTTTCACATACTTTGGTTCTATTTTTCCCATACTTTGGTTCTATTTTCCCCATACGTTGGCTCTATTTTTCACGTACTTTTGTTCTATTTTTCACATACTTTTGTTATATTTTTCACATACTTTGGTTCTATTTTTCCCATACTTTGTTTCTACTTTTCCCATACTTTTTTCTATTTTCCCCATACGTTGGTTCTATTACGAGCTTTTATACGTACTTTTTTAATGTGCGGAAGTTCTAACAAAGTCCTATGAAGTGATAATAAATAACACTACCTTCGGTGTCAAATTGTTCATTTTTATAAACATAATTAATAAAATACTTGTTATATCACAACAATACCCAACTATCTAAAGAATTACTAAGCTACAGGACTGCTTAGGCATTAACAATTTTGAATTGGCTATTAGGTCAATGATTTCACTTAAAAACATCGATGATTTAAGCACATTATCAAAATTTTAACTATAGACGAATATTACAAGACCTTCATAGAATTTACAAATCGGAATATATTTCAACCAATATTGTTGCAAAAGTTTAACAACTGTTATTCAAAACATTTTTGAAAACTTAAGTTTCTAATCAACAGAAATCAAACAGTAATAATGATATTAAAAATACATATCAATCACTTAAATTGATCTTAAAGAATATTTTTTATTTTCTATATAAACAAATTACTAAAGAAAAATACCAAGTTTTTTTTTAAAAAATTGTAGCTTTTATAAATATATGTTTTCATCTCATGTTACAAATGTATAACCTTTCCATCTTCATACTACTAAAATAAAATATTACAACGTGAAATCCCCCCATGGGGAAATCCAATACACTTACTGCATCAACGGCTTAGAATGATTTCCACCCCAAATTTATTTAGGCTTCACGCAACGTCTAAAAGCCAATATGTTGAGTGCTCCAAACTACATTGTGTTCTATTACTGTACGGCTAAAAGCATTTGTCAATTCTATACCCTTCGTATATCAAACTATATTTAAAATTATTTTCAGCGTAAATTATTAATTTAATTTGTTCATGGCAACATGATATGATAAAATAAATGTAGTTAAAAAAAGTATATTAATCCAATTGATTTTATAAAGTATAGGTGGTCTATAACTTAAGGATATTTCTTATAAATATTTCAAAGGAAACCTTCTCACTAGTTTACATAAGCTTTCGCCCCGTTTAAGACCTTTATTCATCGTGTGGAGTACCGACAGTCAGCTTAAGGTCCAGATGGTGATTTTAACCTTCAAAATGCCATTGTTTTTTATTACCAAGACTCCAATATTCAATGTATGGGTGAATATGAGAGGCGAATGAGGATATTAGTTTATATAAAATACTGTAGTCATTGTTACTAACTAAGATTGACTATTCCTTAGAAAGAACCAATAGCTCAATACCCAGGGAAAGTAAGAGAACTATATACCTACACGTGAATTCTTAACTACGTAATATTGATCGGATTTTCAGCTAATTAATAAGCCTAGACCAACAATCAAACCCGTTTTACCACTAAACATGGACACCCAAAAACTATCTAGAAGTCTCCACAGCCATGGGAACCATTGAGCTGACGTGAAGTCGGTCTTAAGGGACCAAGCATAGAACTTATCGCCTACAATCTCCACAACACTTTGTCCCCAAGTAGCTCGAGTACAGCAATGTATAACAACTGAATGGGAAAAAAATTCCAAAGCATTTTTCTTTGAGGCTAAATACTGACACCGTAATTCTTTTGTATTAATTTTAAGATGTTATGTAATTTAACAATCTCAAAACTTTTTAGGCAAATTTTACTTCAAGTTCTTTAGTTAGTTAACTGTATGCCTCATTTATTAATTATACAAGAAGTTAAATAATATTAATTCAAACTGTATTATCCATGGAAAATGTTGTAACCGTATGAAATAAGTAAATAATTAAAACTATTGTGTATTTACTGTCTTACATGTATGAATAAAAAGGCTATCAACAATAATGGTTTTTAATGTGATTGTACGGTAAAATATTATATTTTTTAAATCTAGAATACATTTGGATTTATATTTAAGGAGTAATTTGTAACCATAGTTTAACAACAATAATTTCATAAAAGAAAGATATAATCAAGCTAAAAATACAAAGACATTTTTGTTATTTAAATAAGAAAGCAGACATATTTTGCAAATAGTTTTAAAACCATAATCCTGACAATTTATACTGCACTGCAACTATTCTAGTAATTGCTAAAACTAAATTAAGTACTCTAGGTCATCTCTCTAATGGGTAGAATATTATGTATTATAACAGTCTTGTGCAATCTTCTTTCTGGTGATCATTGTCACTATTGGCTCAGTGATCTCAGGTCACATACAAACAATAGGGTCTTCCATGTTTGACGCATTGAAACACCACGTCAAGGAAAAAAGTTCGAAATTTGGAGACAAATTGAAAGGGATTACTGGAAGTGAAAAAGCTTAGAAGTATAAGAGGTGGGGGAAAACATACTCTGATAAACATCCTGGAATAAAAGAAAAAGTAGAAAAACTACGGGCCAAAGTGTCAGGACTGACACATTCGGCCAAAAACAGTAAAAAATGAACAAAGGCTAAGGGATTAGCTAATAATTTGAACACAAAAGCAAAAGGCGTAGTTAGAATAGTAAAGAAACAATTAAATAACTTGAGAAAATTTTTCCGCATTATATAATTATTACGATGTATACCGAACTCTTGCTGTGACAAATATGAGAGAGATTTATGAGAAAATCACTAAAGTAACATTATACTCAATTTGGGAGAAAACTTAGGACATGTATCAATAAGAGCGAAACAGTGTAAGAAATATTTGGGAAAGTTTCCTGCTTTTAGACATGATAAATACATGTTGCCGGTTACTTCTGAATTCCTTTACATTTTTTAACAATGCTTAAAAACATGATTATTGTGACAATCATATTATTTAATGTATTAACATACATTGTCAGTTTAGGTATATAGTAAAAGAACACGAAGTTCCCAAGGATTGCATTGTATATATTGCATTAATCCCAAAAAACATCTTTAAAAATACATACTAACTTTTAATGGGGGTCTATGAATTGAGTCAAATTTCATTTATTTAAAAAAATATGTGTTTTTTAAAAGGTCATTTTGTTTTTCAAGAGCATTTAATATATATAGTTATGTTTTTATGTGTGAAAGATCCTGCTGACATATGAAAATACTAGCACATATCACCAGCGCTTAGCCTGGCCTTTGTGCTGGAAAGTCCACCCCACCCTTACGGAATAATAGCTTCATCGACCAATCTCTTTTAATCTGTCCAGAAATGTCACAGATGAAGTATACCACAATAGCACCATATAAAGAAAAAAATAAGCAACAATGCTGGAGTTTGAAAAGCCTATAAAGTTTGATTTATTTTACATCCATTTTTAAAGTTAATAAATCCATTAAATCGCCAGTAAAAAAATGCATGATAAGCACTAAAATGCAACGTTCCTAGTGTTAATAACATTTAACCCTGATCAATTGTGGCAATTAATTTGTTGAAAATAATAGCTGTGTTTTTATTGACTATGTTCATAACTTTATTTAGTGAGATTATTTGTTTCATTGATTTAACTGCATCCACGTAAAGTTGATTCCATATAGAAAATATTTTTAAAGCACAACATTATTTTTACTTGTAGAAAAACGGATGAAAATTGCATAATAAAGCTTTTCAGCAAAATGTAAATATTTAATTAGATTTAATTAATAATTATAAACCTAATTTGTTAATTGCTTTTTAAATTATATGTTTCAAAAAATACTTATTGTAGGTATATTTCATCATCAATCTCAAATTTGACTTCAAAGTAAAAAAAAAAAAATAATGTTATCTTAATATGATAGGATTTATAATTAATTGTTCGATCGTTTTTAAACAAGATATTAAATATTTATTGATAAATGTTACCAATAGGAACAATCTTCTCAAGGAACAATCTTGAGATAGAAAAACTCATTACAGTTTTCCGTAATGCTTTTAATAGTTTTTACATGAATTCTTTAATTAAATTTTTTGCAAACGTTAGATTTAAAGAAAAATAAGAATCAGTTTCATTAGGTGTATTGAAAATAGAGTATTAGCAGCTCGTTTGTGTAAAAATCGAAAAGTAATGTTAAAAGTTACATCATTCACGGTAGAAAATGACTGCATAGTAATATAAACCTAACAAATTTTATGTAAAATTAAATTTTAGTTAGATTGTTCGCAACAAATTACTATTACTACTAATTTCATTATCAGCAACTGGACTCCTATAAGCTTAGTAAAATACTTAAATACTTGAAATGAAAGTGCAAGTTCAAATTTTAATAATGGACCCTATGAGACTCATTGATATGTTATTGCTTTTACATATAAAAATGTTTCAATATATTTTATTTTTATTTTGATTTTGTAGACTTTAGATCGACTAAATAAATTTTTTCCTAACATGTAATAACTATCGTATACAAACTCACATAACTTCAAATGTGGCAAGTTAAAAGTAACTAAAAACTATAACTACACAGATCTCTTTATAAAATTACAAAAATACGACAGTGATTCTTCAATAAATACAGTTTTCAATTGGAGGTTGTAAAAAGAGGATTTATTGGAATATTTTAGTACCGGGCCTCTGTATGTTTTTTTAAAGTCTAATTTAACAGATTTTTTTATTTAAAATTGGCTAAACTAACTGCACATAAATAGAGGGTTTGTAATACATATTTACATGAATATGAGATAAAAAATACATAAACATGATTGTCATAGAGTATGAGAAATACTTTACTCATTTGACATAATAGTACCACGTATCTCGTAATTCTAGATCAACACCAGAATAATGGAAATAATAACTCCAGTCAAAGATAGATATAACAATAGGTCCAAATATTTTAACGAGGTTGTTAGATAAATATAACGACTTAAAAGGTGGCGCAGCTACAATTATTTCAAATTGCCTAGTTACACAGTTAATTTTGCAACTGAAATTTGTTTACGTGTTTAATCAACTAAAATAATAATTGAAAGCAATTTAATATTTAACTTCTACCTATGTGATTGTGGTTTTTTGTATTATATATTTTTATTGATACATCGTTTCAATAGTAAAAACAGGCTTAATGATGTGTTAAAAAGTCCCTTAAAACAATGAACGATGAACATTTTTTGCTTATAATTTTTTTAACTTTTTCTAAATATATAACTATGTACTCTTATAAAAATCTTATTAGATTATAATTTTTATATTTCACGCTGACACAGTGTATTTAATTGATTCAATTATTCGTAAAGTTTATTATGATGTATTAATGCCTTTAATAAAATCCCCTTTTATTCTAAGTAACATACGAAAACACATAACAGCATACGTTCATGAAATATATAAAATTTGTTAGAAACTCTCTAATAGAGCTAGATTATAAGCTATTACAGCAAAGAGATAGCACAGTTGACATTTAGGACTAACTATGTAATTTAATTAGCCTTTCGACCCTTCTGAAACGTTATTAATTAAATTAAATTATTCACCTGTTACTTTTATACTTTATTACACTGATTAAATATATTCTTCTTGTATTAGCAGCATTTAATGCCAGTACAAAAAGGAAATATTTTACTAATTTATTCATTTATTTATGTAATTTTTATAATATTTGTTAATAAATATAACGTACATTAATTTATATTTCTGTAAGTCCAAAGTAATAAACTAAAATAGTACATATGAGAATTATGAATAATAGAAGCATAATGAAAACCTGTTTATTTCTCAACAAACATATTTTTACTATTTTAAAACAATGCGTTTAGTGAAAAATAGGAAGCATTGTTAATCATACTTAGTTTTTCTGAAATGACTTTTTGAAATTGATTAAATATAGTGTTCTGTAACATTATTAATGTGTATTTATCGGTTTTAAAATAACATAATATGTATATCTGAGAGTTTTGCTCCAAGAAACACTTTAATTTACAACTGATAATGAAAATGAAAATAATTGTTCATAAAATTACACAAGTTATTTTCTGTTACTACATGTTAGTTTTGCTAGAAATCATTTTGAACAAGCAAACTTTAACAAAATGTTTAAAATTTCGTATTGAGCAGCAAAAGAAATTTCAAAATAATATGTATTAAATTCAGCACATCTCTCGAAGAAAGTTTTTCACTGAGAGCTCAGAAGTTTAACATTCAATATATATCTCATATCATAAGTAGGATACGAAGTGTAACCAATTACCTTAACAGTGTATAGTTTATTTATAATTTTAGGTGTCCTTGAAAGCAGTGCTAATAAATATTATATTTAACCTAAACGTAAAGAAATCCATTTCCGTAGCTTAATAGTAACTATTTTATTTACCTATCATTCTAAAAACACATACAGCACCATTTGAGCAAAAGCAAAACGATTACAACCTCCCACCTATAACTATATAATCACTATCACTGTACTTGTTTGGGAGGGTGGGTGGGTCTACATCACCGTGCGTGTATGGAGAGTGGGTAGGTCTACTTCACCGTACGTGTAAGGAGGGTGGGTGTGTGTTCATTAACGTACGTGTATGAGAGGGTGGGTGGGTCTACATCACCGTACGTGTATGAGATGATTAGGGGGTCAACACAACCATACTTCAATGGTAGAGTGTACGGGTCAACACGACCGTACGTGTATGGAAGGGTGGATGGGTCAACACCACCTTACGTGTATGGATGAGTGGGCCGGTCAATACTACCATATGTGTTTTGGAGGGTTCATGAGTAAACATCATGGGCGGATTATGGTGGGCAGGCTTTAAGAGCTATTTCCTTATACTAGAATTTATGGATTCCGTCCACTCCAAATTCATTACCCTTAACTGCAGTCCTTAATCATTCACGCTTGCCAACATTTATACTATCTAGAATATTATTTCATAGCCAAAGAGTAGAAAACTGTAGATTAATTCATTGGAGGTGGACTATCAATGAACAGAAATTAATGTTTCAAATGATGTTCTCAGAAATAAAGGAAACAGTAGCGACAAGGAAGTACGAGAGCCACTGTTGTATGATATAAGAACGTAATTATGATATAACAACATATGGTAATTACTCTATTACATATAAATTACGATTACATTTTTTAAAAGCATAGAATTTAATCAATGGAAAGTTAATCCAATATGTAATATAAAATGAGCATAAAAATTAGCGATAATATATGTTTAATATGTACAAAACAATTGTATTTATAGTTAAATATTAAGTTTCTTTGGTTAAGAATAACATAACTAACGCAACAGTAAATCATATTTGTTATTTAGTAAATAGAGAATACCTATTAAGGTTAGTATAATGGCAACAGTCTATCACACCTCGATTGCTACTTGCAAGATCAAACGCTTTGAGGTGATAGTATCTCCCTATCAATAGTGTATACGCGACACTAGCGCCTCACGTCGTTTGATCTCCAAAGTAGTTGAGGTGGTGGCTTGCCCCGCAGCCGTTTCGAGTTTGAATATTTAGCGACCATGAAGTTTTATCTGAGACCGTCCCGTGGTTCAAAGGTCACGGTAAGCCGTTGATCCAACGAGCCTAAAAAACAAATATGGGCTCTTCTAAGCAGGAAAGGGGAACTTTTCTAGATTGGGCATCTCTCTTCTAAAATAACCATTAGCTTTTAATTTGAACCCAAGTAGCTATCGATATGTACTGTACTTTTGGTGCTAAACTAACTGGACCTTTTCCGTTGATTCACTACTTTTTATCACAATTACGGTTAGGTTAGGTCAGGTCTTGTCAGGTTAGGTTAGGTTAGGTTAGGTTAGGTTAAGTTAGGTTAAGTTAGGATAGGTGGCACGTGTATGGGTGAGCGTGTCGGTCAATACCACCATTTACGTATATGGGAGTGCGGGTGGGTCAATACCACCACTTACATGTATGGGTGGGTCATTATCACTGTACGTGTATGGGTGGGTGGGTGGGGCAAAGCGATAAGGCCAGTAATATTGGATTACTAGCGGATAAGGAACACGACAGTGGAATTAAAAATTATTGGGGAACAGGTTATAGAGCAATAGAATATTTATCAAGCGGTAGTGAATTAACGGAAACAAAAAAAAGTAGTGAATTTATGGAAACGATCGAACTAATTTAATTTATGTTGTTTAATAATGATTACTTTCCCAAATATTTAGGTGGGTATGATTTAGTTCCTAACCTAAAATTATTTTCCGATCGTTTATGATATTGACATGACTTTATTGACATGTATTTTTATATAGAACAACATAAGAAAAAAAAATTGTATTCAGGCTGGGACATGAAAACTTTGGCATGCAACTCATGAGTTGGAAAGGCCAGTTATACTAAATATGCGATCAGTATATCTGTCACATTATTTATACACAGCAAAATAAATATTATTTAAATGTCAGTGCATGATATAACATTTTATTTTTATAAATTATTAATAAAAATTAAACTTGAATAATATTTCTTGGAATCAGGGGTAGATTTAATTTTAAAAGTCTCGTTTATCAACTAACTGATGTCATTTTAAAAGGAACGTTTCGAATGAATTTCCTTTCAGTAATCAGCTGTGTAATTTTAGCTGTAAAATTAGATGTTTTGTAACAATATTTTTACATTTTTTTCATACATAAACAGTACATACATACGAAACAAATATAAAGATTTTTTTCGTATGGTATATTTAATTTTTTTTCATATAATACAGTTTACTTTTGAAGGATCAAGTTAATACCTTGTCGTCATTCTCAGACCTATAATTTGGTGCGTTCAATTAAAAAAGAAAAATTAAAATTTATTTCTCAAATATATAAATAGAAACACTTAAATTACTACAATTTTCCAAAGTGTAAATAAGAAATATTCAGTTCCTCGAAGGCTTTACCAATTTGTAATATATTTATTCCAAATATACTTCGTTCTAAGTAAACTTGATCCCAAATTAATGCGTATGAACCAAAGCAAGAACCTCTATATTCATAAGTATTTTAGTTAATGCTTATAGATTGGTTCTAATAACATCAAAGACATCACAATATTGAAATTCCTTTATCCTTATTTCGCATTATCTAAAGAGAGAACAAACTAACCAACTATGGATTGGAAAGTTTACATAAAAGTTGTAATATACATTTTGTTTACTAAGCTGTTTAGGTTAAAAAGAAACTGTCCTAAAAACAATTATTTTATGAGAAATTTCTTTATAGATTCACAAAGAGATATTACTCAAATTTAATTTTGATAAATAATTTATAAAAATAACACGTTATGCTCCATTTTACTTTTTTCATATATAATATATTTCATACAATTTTACTTGTTTACCTAAGTAAGAATATTGTATGTTAACTTGAAGCATTGAAATAGTTTCATATGGACATGATATTGTATTCACCTTTTATTAACTTTAGCGTGGTTTGTGTTTTTATTTCGAGTACTGTATCTTATAAGTATTCAATAAATAAATGAGAATAATTCTATAAATTATAGTTTGTGCCATCATATTATTATGTATCAAAACGTATACAACGAGTCCTATCAGTCACTTACCCCTTAAATATACAGTATATCCCTTTTCTTCATACCTGTAACATAGGGCATTTTATTAGACATTTAGGAATTATCCTATATGAATCTTACTGTTCAGTTTGTATATACTGCCAGTAATGTACTTATATATTTTAAAACTTTATTATTTATCAGGTCCTAATGAGAGTGTAATACGACATATAGGGAAACTTGTACTTGAAATGATGTTATAAGATCAAATAATTATGAATTATGAAATATTAGTCGATTCTTTAGTCTATCTATTTAAATATTTTACCTGATATAAATATAACAATATATGTTATTATCTTGTTATTTGTAGGTTTTCTTTTTTTAAATATAAGTTTACTGTAATTTAAGCTATTACACGATATAAATAAATAAAATAACCTTTGTTCTAAAAATGTATAGTATTTATTTAAAATATACCATTAATATTCCCATTTCGAAAACCCCATAGTCACTGCTGGCAAGTCTCTACTTAAACGTACATACGGTTAAAATTAAATATATAATTCGCCAATGACAAAAAATTATAGTATTTATTAAGTTTAATACAATCCAATTTAACGTAAAATTAATTTGTTATTTTAGTTACTATATAAATAAATGTGGTTAGATTTAATAAATCATTTAGTACAGTAAATGCTTCTATAACATTCATAAATTAAATAGGTAATTATTGAATATTAACATTATTTACATAACTAAAATGTAAGTATTGACGACAAACGTTTATGCCAAATTTATTTAAACTAAATGAATATCTTTGGGTAGTACTTTTATAATAGATTATCTTCATCATAATAAAGTGTGATTAATTAAATAATATATTTGAAATGAATTTCTAACATACTGAATAAAAAAATATTCGTAACACCCTACAATTAAAAATTGTATTTTACTTCTAAAACATTGTTCAATTGTATAACATTAGATATTTTTAATGTTTTTTGTTTTTTTTTAACAAGTTAAAAACCAAACTTGTTGGAATATCAGGTAAACTAAAACATGATATAAACAAAGTGAAACCAGAACGTAAGTATAAAACTAGATAAATCAAAATACCAACAACATAAGTAATCAATACCCCAACATCCATATTGGTTTCACGCAACGTAGGTAAGCCAATACGCTGAGTGGTTTAAAATGTATTGTGGCTGAGGATGGAAACCTGAAAGCATTTGTCAGTATCAAGCTGCTCGTACATCAGAGATACCCGAAACTGTAGCAATAATTTACACCCTTCTTATCTTCTATTATATAGCATCCAAAAAAGGGAATACGTAAAAAAAACATACATTTTAGCGTTTTAAGGTACAACATTGACAAGTACGTCACCAACCTGCGTCTTACTTATAAATAAATATCGTATCAAATTAATATAAACTTTCAATAGTTACTACATTGTCCCTTAAAATATTATTATTTAACTTGTACCATCAACACAAAAGATTTCAAGCAGAAACTAAAATCGTGTAGTATAATTATTAATCCTTAAACTGAAAAGTTAATACGTCACCCCTCAACATAATGAACATGTAGGTATTTTAGTATTTCAATAATTAATAACATAAAAATCAAGATTTATAAAAATCTCTGTAAATCTTACAGATAGTAAAATAATAAGAACTAAAATATGAGGTAGTATCATTAAACAGGGTGTTACAAAAAGGTTGGACTGGCTGTGCATTTCAGATTCTATGTGTGATTCTAAGCTAAAAATGAAGGGTAATATTTTTTCAATTTCAGCTTTGTTTAGCATCAAGACGCCACTAATTCATAGCTGTTTTGTTATCTTTGCGATTGTTACAAAACTCGATTAATGGCTTTATGTCAGTAGGTAGTATTTAATTAACACATCTTTTTTAATTATCTTTATTAATTTTGAAATTGCAGACAATTTATTTTTAAAATTATATTTAAAAACTTACGGGTTTATAAAATATGTGTAAGACATAAAAACGTTTTAGATTAATTTCGCTTTCCAATCATACCTCATTTGTAAGAATCACTTAAGAAATAACTATTTTATGAACTACCCTTAATTTATACACTTTTCAAATAATAACTGTCAAATTAGTAGTCATTTAGTCTGACCAATTATTTCTTAAGCTATTTTTACAAATGAGGTATCAATTGGAAAGGGAAAGTTGTTTAAACATATATTTTTATTAAACACTACCATCTAACATGAAACCGATTACCGAGTTTTTTAACAATTATAAATAAAACATCAAAGATATGAGTTGTTTTATGAAAAATCAAAATGGTGTCTAGCTGCTAAAAAAGCGGAAATTAAAAAAAATGTTACTCCTCATATTTAGCTTAGAATCTTAAATAGCATCTAAAAATGCACAGTCAGCACAACCTTTTTGTAACGCCGTGTATAGAACAAAATAATAAATTATTTAAGACTATCTTCAGTATCAGTCGATAAAATGTATCCAAATAAGTATTTGAAGTTTGAAAGTTCAAACCCTTGTGTGAACGGGTTCAGTTAGGTGTTTGTTTTACAGTTAAGTGTGTCATCAAAGGAAACATTCACTGAAGTATATATGTTTATGAAAGTTTTTTTTTAGTTTTGTTTATTATAATGGTTTCATATTATCATAAGCTACCTTTATAACAACTTAACATGGTTTGCAGATAATAATAAAACATCTGCTTAAGTCATTTGTTAGTGAAATTAGTGCTACAAACTCCAGTTTTTGAGTAAATAATTGTGAAATATTTTTGCTTTTTTATTTGTGACAAAGTAAAATTTATTTACCCACTGAACTGCCTACGCATACACGTATGGTCATATTGAACCACCCACCCACCCGTATAAGTACAGTTGTACTGACACCCACCCGACCATATACGTACAATCGAATTGACCCACCCACACACACGTGTAAGTACAGTTGTACAGACACCCACCAACCCATACACGTACGGTCGTATTGACCTATCCACCCACTCATAAAAGTACAGTTGTACTGACACTCACCCACCCATACACGAACAGTCGTATTGACCCACGCACCCACCCTTATAAGTACAGTTGTACAGACACCCACCAACCCATACACGTACGGTCGTATTGACCTATCCACCCACTCATAAAAGTACAGTTGTACTGACACTCACCCACCCATACACGAACAGTCGTATTGACCCACGCACCCACCCTTATAAGTACAGTGTACAGACACCCACCAACCCATACACGTACGGTCGTATTGACCTATCCACCCACTCATAAAAGTACAGTTGTACTGACACTCACCCACCCATACACGAACAGTCGTATTGACCCACGCACCCACCCTTATAAGTACAGTGTACAGACACCCACCAACCCATACACGTACGGTCGTATTGACCTATCCACCCACTCGTATAAATACAGTTGTACTGACACTCACCCACCCATACACGAACGGTCGTATTGACCCACGCACCCACCTGTATAAGTACAGTTGTACTGACACCCAACCACCAATACACGTACGATCATATTGACTACCCACCCCGTATGTAAGTACGGTGATAGTCATCAATACTTAGCTACCTTTGATATGTTGAGGATATTTGAGAAAAATTATGTTTTAGACTGATATAATTTTTATCTTAGATGACTTAAATAGTAACCCTCAATAGTAATAGGCAAATTTTTCGTCCTTACCCGGAGTATGTATTTCTAATAGCATTGGTTTATTAAAAAAAAAGAAAACAATATAATTAAAAAAAATTAATAATAAATTTATCGAGAAATTTTTTATATATAAATTTAATTATAGTTTTTACTTAATTTTAAATCTTTTTTGTTTTAAAATTTTAAAAAATTTCTAACTTTATCAACAATATGGATCTGCTGTAATAATAATAATAATGAAATAAACTACTCCAACTATTTTTCTAATTTAATCCAAAAATTCCTCTGTATGAGTTAGTTTAGTACCTATGACTTTAAAACAATATCATATTTCATATTAAAATAAAATGTTACTAAAATAAGTATTCAAAATTAGTATCCTTTATTTATACTTCACAAAATATTGAAAGAAAACATGTAATTTAAATAAGTTGAAATTAAGATAATGGAAGGCCTTAACTAAATAGTCCCTCAGTTATTTTGACTGAACTGTGCTTTAAATCTAAAGTAATAACACACATAACACATGAAACATAATAAAGTGGTTCAATATTGGTTGACCGTCAGAAGCCATGGGGTTCCCTCGGCGGAGAACCTAAACAGAGATAAACTGAACGCTAATAACAATTCTAAACCACCATGATCTCCACATCAAAGGAACCGCTGGCATATTCCAATGTAAGGATTTATGCGGTCAAATAGTGGAGCTTGAATCCTTTGACCCTTGCCTCGCGTTTCTTGCATGTAAAGTTACATAACGTATAATGAACCACAGTGTTTTTTTATTATTAAAAGTAATATACTTCCTTATAAAAATATTTTTCAGCTTTTCACATATACTGTATGTAGTATAAAGTTAAGTTAATTTATTCTACATTGTTTAAACTTGGATTGAGTTTTTAGAAAATTTGTAATGTATTACTACAAACGATGTAGTTAATTTATACAGAATTATTGTTTTGAAATAAAATATGTGTTAGTGAACTAAAAACTTGTTTGTACTCAAAATGGCGCTCAAACTCATGGAAAACTTGCGTCCTATAATATACTTATTATATACGTAAACTTACAGCCAGTAGCATAACTGATATTTGATGGTGATTGACTCATTTATGCAAAGGTATAAAGAAATATATATTTTGTTAAACACATTAATATTTTTATTATCAATTATAACTTAAATGTGATACTCAACTGGTATTTTGTAGAAGTTATGCTGTGGATACCTCTCCAATTATAAAACTTACAACAGTAAAATTCTCACCGGTGATTTTCCTAAGTAAAAATATTATTACTATATCCACCGATAGTAATACCATTGTTATATTTGGCCAGTCAAATTAAAAATATGCCTTGATAAAATATTTTCATAGAATTTGTAATGATAAGGCTAAATGTAAATCCTAGCACAGTACTGTGGTGAAGATATACTGATTAATATACTGGAATTAGTACACTAACAACTATTATACATATCCTATTATACAATATATATACACAGGGTGTCTTTTTAAATTGGCCACCATTGTAATGTTGGAAACCATAAGTCAGACAAAAAACTTCAAATGGAGATACCTCACTTTTGGAGACAATTAAAAAGACATATTTAAACTTTTTTAAAATGGCCACTAATTTCCATTGTGGAAGTCAACTTTAATTTTTATTGATATTTTTAGATAGAAACAGTAATTTTAAGACTTTTAGGATCTTGGCATTTTTCAATATTTTGCTGAATAACGTAGATAAGAGAGCTACGAATGTTCAGATTCATTATGGAGCTTACCTTTGAGATAAATATTTTTTTTTAATACTTTCAAAAAAGACGACATAATCTGCAAAGATTACAACAGACATTTGGAAAATGTATGCCTAGCTATTATTTGTTAACGACTTGACAGAATAGTGTATTAAATTATAATACAGAAAATTGTAAAAAATTTAAAAAGATAAATTGATATTGGCAGCTCTGTTACCATTAGCAGCTTTTTAAGGCTACATCTAATACATTTGTCAATATGTATTGGAAGTTGACATCTATAAAACTCATATATTGTGACCTAGCCCTTCTTAAATATCCCAACTCACACGTAGTCCTGTCCAACGAGGAAGTATGTGCGGTTGGAATTCCCCACCCTCTCCTCCCACCATCTTCGATCGCCAAGCAGAGCAGTAATTAGTATGGCTGTAGAATCTAACCTTAAACTGTTTTTTTTTTTTTTTGTTTTTTGTTTATATTTACATTGCCTGTTATCAAGCCCAATGTAAACATGGCTTGTTAACCTCATAAAATAGTCTTATTTATGACGTAAACATAATGAAAAGGATACCCAAACCCCCTCAATTCTAAATGTAAATTTCCTCCCACGTAATTTGTAATTTTAAATTTAACATCTGAAGTATTATTAATCATATATCGATTTTCAATTTCACTATTGTTTATAATTCACGTGGGTTACCTGTTATACAAAAAGTAATTGAAATGTAAGTAGCACCCCTCCTTTAACCTTAATCTAAAATAACAAAATTTATGAAATCTGTTTTCAGCAATCCTACTAGATAAAATGGGCTACACTACTTATTTTTAACCTTCAAGGGATGGGGGAGGGAATAATTAAACATTTTCAAATAGCACTTATAGTCTGTGAATACATAAATTTAAAGAACTTGGTTAGCCAGTAAAAAATACATATTTAAGAAATAATTTGTTAAATACGTATTTTCCCAAACGTTATGAATTTCAAAGAAGATCGGTTACATTTGGGGCTGTAATTTCTCGGGGTGGCTGATTTCAAATCTTTAAGTGAACCTTTTATTGGCTAACCAAGACAATTCAAACTATCAGTTACAGGACTTTCAGTGTTATATGAAAATTTTGAGTTACACCCTAACCCCTTTTTCCTGAGGGTAAACTTTTTAAAAACTAGCATAATTAGTGTAGCACATTGTATCTACACTATAATTAATTACTGAAAACAGATTTCACAGATCTAAAATAACAAAAATGGTAAGGGGGGTTACAACTTACTTTCCTATTATCTTACTCTAAACTAGCCCTGTATTAGCATAATGGTCTGACATTTACAATACTGATGTTTACTTTATATCTACAGAATATTATATTTCAGCATGTAATATATCAGAGATATTGAATTAGTTTTTTGGTTAAGAATATAATTTCTGGAAAATATGTTTAATTTACATCTAATCTTCTAAGATAAGCTTTTCATTCTTGCACCATAAATTTAATAAATCATTTTTATGTTGTTATGGAAAAAATAAATCTTAGTGAAAATATTTATTTTGATGAACAGCATATTTTGCTGTCAGATTTTGTTTCGTTAGATATCCCACACACCAAATGTAAAAGTAGATAACACTACTTATCAAATAACCTCCCTTTCCCCCACCATGTAGGCTACGTCTATTATTGAATAAAAAAAGTACGTAAAATAAATAAAAAAAATATTATGTATTGGTCCAACTTAAAGAATATGAGTACTAAATATAATGATTTTTTTTTGTTTAGCTAGCAGCAAAAAGTTAAAAAAATATATAATAATACAAAACCTTCTGATGTCACAAAGGGAACTACAATGTAATTTTTTTTCTTTTGAATTGACTTTCATCCTGTTTTTAAAAATGTACATTTTTCTTCACTCTGATAAGCATCGTTATCTATAGTAATCCTTGTTTTCTTGAAGAATGAAAATGTTCTTACAAACAAGTGTACGTATTACTGTAATTATTATGTATTAATTACAGCTAGGTAGTAATTATATACGTTTTTTATCCTCGTCACTTTACTTGATCAACCCTTTATCATTATCATTCCATATTCATTTCAAAATAAATATTGTAAAATATAATACAATTTCAATAAAAATAAATTTAATCCCTAAAGTAAGCTCTTTGATATGAACGCTAATGTTTAGTAAATAGATGATTTCAAAGGAAGATTTCAAGATGGCAAGTTGAAGCCCCAAGCCCCTTTCATAATGGCTTTCCTCTGTGTACCCTCCCTAGTGTTTTTTATTCCTTGATTCATTGAAATGCCACATTCAAGTTAAATGCATATAATATATTATGCTGTTTATAAAAGGGAAGGTTTAACTATGGGTTGTACTAACTATATTTCGTGTACTTTGGTAACTTAATTATACCATATTTATAAAGTCTATTATGTTTCATTCGTAAATACCTATACTACTGGAGATTATTTTGCTTGGAGCTCTGTTTTTATAAGTATATTTTAGTCCGGTTAACATTACCCTGACATTTTATTTGCATCCCTCCAAATCACCATAAATAGCAAATAACTTTTATTTATTTCTTATTTTTCACTAAGATTTATAATTGTTCCAGGATAAATAAAGTGTTTCAAATAAATAAAAGGAATGGAAAATGTTTGAAAATACTCCCCAGAGATTTTATAACGACTCAGATGATTTTTCAGTCACTTTATGTTAATAACATATATAATAATTCCATGTTATATTTATGGAGCTTTACTGACTACCGTAGTTTTAAAATCACAATGCCAATAAAGTTTGATGTATATAAAAACAGTTGCAAGTATGAATGCCTAAAAACAAATTTGTTATACTAACTTACTAACAATAAGTCACAGGAAATATTCCGTTTAGTATGTTATACTATGTAACGGTGCTATCCTGATAAAAAAATACTTAAAAACAAATCAGTCAAAGTAAAATATATAAAATAATTGTTAATAAATACTATAATGCTATACAATGTAGAAATATTTTTAAAACACTATTGAAAAGCTTCTGCAAGTAAAATATTTAAATATACATGCATACATGAAGCGATAAAGAAAAACTAACGTCGTATAAGACGTGCGCCATTTCCAGGAGCAGTCATGTGATTTACGGATCTACTTAACTGGCCTGCTTGTTTATGCGTTTACTTTTACAGAAACGGTGAAAAATATCTTACTTTACTAGGAATGTGTGTTGTTCTAGTATTTTTTTAACATAATTATGTAAAATATCATAAATTGTAAAACAATTAAAAAACTTAATTTATGAAATATACGAAATCATCACAATTTATTAATTCGATTTAATGCTTATTTTTGTATTATTGTATTATAGTCAATAAAAATAAGAACGATTATTACCTGACTTGCACGTAAAAAAATTAATAATTGTTTTAATAAAATGTATAAATGGTATTTAAAAGATTTAAAGTACTTTTATCAGGTTTTTAGATGTGAGACACCAACAAACCTTTGTGTGTATTTTAAGGCAAATATTAATGATTAAATGAGTGTAGATGACCTTTATTGTGTGCTTACAAACTGAGTTAAACTTATGCTCCGAAAGAGCCATTTATCGAAGGCAACTAAATGACCTACGAACCCCTCTTAGTGTTAGTCTATTTTTCAGCTGATTGACAGGCCTGATACTCATTTATTTTCCCTAGAGATATGAATAAGTTTTGGTCGATCATGATAAGTTACCTGTGCTTAATAGTAACATAATTAAAACATGTTATTTATGTTACAAACTTTACTAAAAACATTGGTAAGTGATCCTTACGTTTTGCTAACGAAGATAAATTGTTAAAAATGGACGAGTTGAGTTTTGAGGGAAATCGATTGACGTTTACGAAACATTTAATATCTGTTAGGTTAAAAGCTGCATCAAAGTTTTTTATCAGTCCATCTTGGATAGTCATATTATGAATCATTCATTAATACAGTGATGAATTTAAGTGATTATATCACTTTTTAATTTTTTATTAAAGTTTTTATCTTAAACCTAACTTTACAGATAGTTAAAAAACATACTTTACATCAGCCACCATTTAATATATATAACTATTACATACTACCATTAAATAGTGTCGTAAAAGAACAGTATTTTCTGTAAGCTAACCATTCCTACAAGGATATGAGGAGCCATATAGTAGCCAACACGCTGCAATGAGAAGTATGCAAATTTAATGCAGACCTTTTAGCATATATTTCCGTGAGTTACAGTGGCTAATATCAGCCAGACCGACCTTAACATGGTACTAGCATAAACTTCAGCTCTCCTGTACGTAAAGACTTACTTTTTTAAACCCTGTGCAAAATATATATGTGTTTAATGCGCTAAAAACATGTATATAAACTTAATAAATTTATTAAATTAAAATATTTTAAAATGTTAGTATCAAAATCCCGATAACAATCCAGCTATAGGACTATAGTAAATGTTTTTTTAATACTAACATAAAATAATTTTGGCAAATATATTCAATTTTAAATTGATACAATTTCGCTATTCTCAACCAATATCGTAAAATTATGAAAATTTACATTTATTTACATCTTGTCGTAGTTGTATTTTAGCATATTACTATTTCTAGTATATTATAACAGTGTAAAATTATAAATGAAGTGAATTTCATAAAAAGAAATTTATTTACATAAATTTAAAATAGTATGTAAAAATGATATACCATTTTGAGACCAGGTTCAGTTTATTAAAGGAATTTAGTGATGCTTATAAATGTTTTTGGGTAAATCCTTATGATCTAAAGATGGTACTTTTGGTTTGCCAATATATATATTTACATAAGTTTTTTTTATTTTGAACGTAATTTTTGAATTCACTGGTTTAGTAATACTGTAAGTATAATAGTTAACTTTTTTTAAAAGAGGCTTTATGCCTTAATTAAACATAAACATTAAGTTGTTGTCAAATGTGCTGTTTTCACTGTTTTTATTAAGAATTACTAAGAATTAGATCAAAAGAGTTTAAAAGTACGTAGCAAATATGACGGATCATTTTTAAATTATTAATTTTGGATCAAGCATACTTATAAACACTGAAAAGGTGATCAAATAATAATTTTAAAAAATAGGGTTACAAAATTGGAACCTTTTCTGTTGACTACTACTACTTTTTCCGTTAATTCAGTACTAATATTGTTCTATCACAATTACGGTTAGGTTAGGTTAGGTTAGGTTAGGTTAGGTTAGGTTAGGTTAGGTTAGGTTAGGTTAGGTTAGGTTAGGTGGCTACTAAAGTTGATCAAAAACTGGTAAATCCAATGATTGACTTACCACAGAACGCGCTCTCAGTGTGTAAGTTCTTGGAATGCAATAAGATAAGGCCAACGATATCGGATTCCTAGACGATAAGGAATACCACAATGGACTTGAAAATAATTGGGGAACAGTTTTTAGAGCAATAGAATATTAATCAAGTGGTATTGAATTAAAGGAAAAAAGTAGTGGTAGTGAATTAACGGAATCGATCCCAAATTGATTTTTTTTACATTACGTAATAAAATAGATTCATAATGAAATGCATCGTAGATCAAGAAATGTGCGAAGTATATTTATGTGTGAAATCAATTTAAAAGCTCGAAGTTATAAAACGATGTAGAATAAAAGCTCAATGATACGGAAATATCCCATTTATAATCAAATCCACAAAACGTTCTTGCGTATAGCATTCTACACACGGCACGTTTTAACTGTAAAAAATGTGTAATTCATTGATTTTTAAAGATTTTCTCACATGGATTAGTTATATTTTTCCTAAGTACTGAATCGCATTAACCTTTGTAATATTGCATAACTTGTACTTTGGAATTTTTCAATAACCAAAATGCATTCCTTCCATGGATTGCCTGTATAGTCAATAAGTTATATAAAAAATTTCAATATATTAAGGTTTTAAATTATCTAATTAAATTTTAATGTTAGTCACAGTAAAGCTATTGAAGGCTCTTCGATAATTTTAAGCATTTGTGAACCAGCGCTGTCAATTCAATATTTTGGTAAGTAACGAAGTACAGTATAGCAATAAGATAATTAATTAAAACATAAATCAATTCACAAGAAACTTAAACATTTAACCTAAAATTTTTAAATTAATTTAATTGGTGAACTCACATTCTATAATGTAATGCAATCTTCTACTCAATCCATTCATATATGTTATATGTTAGGATCATACAGTGTTTATATTTACCAATATTCATTGCAGTACCAAAACACTTGGAAACAGAATCGTATTCCAAAGCATAAATGTAATAATTCTTAAATTATTTAATAAATATTTATTTTTACCGTACATTTTCAAGACTTTTTCTTATAAGAACTTTATTTTTGTAAATTTTAATTTAAAGTATACAAGGCAACATTTATTAAGGGTAAATATAGACAATCATCGTACTTAGTAAAACAAATTACGTTCATAAGAACAGTTGTTACAATAAGTTAAGACCTGCAACTCACCATGCTACAGCTAACATACTGGGATCAGAGCTATGCAAATTTAATGTAGACCTCTTAGCATGTGTTTCCACGAGTTACTGTGGTTAATATGAACCAGCCCTAATGTTGGATACGACCATAAACTGTAGCTCTTTTCCACACATGGGACCTAAATGTAGAATTATGTATGGACTGTATAGAGAAGATTATTTATTCCTTTCGACTTTTAATACATTTCAGCCATCTCTATGCGTATAAAACATAAAATAAACTAAAAGAAAAAAATCTTAACTTGAGATCTTACATTTCAATTAGTACAAAATCAGTGGCATCTCAATAATTGTTACTAAAAGAAAATAAATTTATTTATATTTTTTCTTTTTTATCTCCACTCGCCAGTTCACATGGGCCTGCAGACGTGTGCGTGAACTTTATTCAACAAGCAAAGTACCGAGTGTTGGCTCAGTGGGGATTCGAACCTTGGACCTTGCCCTCCGCACTCCGAAGCCTTAACCACTGAGCCATCCCGCCGGCAAATATCTACTCAACTTTGAGCAATAACATTTTACATAAAAACCGGTTCCAGTCATTCATTTAATACAGAAACAATGCATTTTTCACTCATATGAGTACTGAAAAGGTTTGTATAATTAGTTCATCTTTAGTAGTCATAAGTATAAACAGCGGTCTTCCTTTCTCCATTTCTCTTCAGCTTACCCTGTCTCTTTTTAGAACACCCTAAAATCAGTAATATCTGAGCTACCAGTATGACAAACATTCGCTTATTTGAAAACAATCACCTTTGGATAGCAATAGAGGAGTGCTTCCACTCAAATGCATTTTAATGGATAGTTTATTTATTACTGTAGTTGATGATCCAGTCTAAATAATACTAACCAACCTGACAGTGAAATATTTTAAGCACAGATATCAGAAATCTAACGTATTTTTAATTAAAATGGATTGAGACTTTACGAATAAAACGTCAAACATATTTTTTTAATGATTAGACATTCCATAAATTGATATAATTTAATTATGGCAGAGATGAAATATCCCTAACGAGTTTATAAATGTGATTTGATTTATTAATATTTATTTGGATGTACTTTATTTTGTAAATAAATATTCATTTTATTTTATTTATTTATTATAAAGTCACCTATCGACGATACATCGGCAAACATGAGGGGTAAAAGGGTGTGATGAGTGTAGATGAACGAGTGTAATTAATTTTAATAACTAAAGTTTTCTGCTCCTTAGAAAGAGCCATTTATTAATTGTCCAATAGAAAAAGCAAGTAAAGGACCTTCAACTTTACGGGGAATCAGAACCACGTAGTATTTGTCTGAGTTTCAGATAATTGATAAACCTATTACTTGGCCTACCACCCAATATGGACATCCCAGACTTCTCTAAGAGTGCCCACGCCAATGGCAACCACTGAGCAGACGTTCTGTTGGCATTAATAGGACCGAACACAAAACCTATCACTCCATTCTGCACATCACTGTGTCGCCAAGTAGCTGAGTTACACTTCTGCATCACTATTGCCGACTAATAAGAATGATCTGAATGAGAAAATAGGCCAACTGAAGAGTTACCGTCACTGTACATAAATTACTAGAAAAACCAAAAACAAATATATAAATCTGTACGTTAGGTATATTTCAGATACCAGTGTATTTAATGAGTAAAAGCTAAATGATATGGAATGTGCACTCAATGGTACTAAAATATACAATTTATGATCGGGCTCACTGAATGAGTTTTCGATAGAGTCATAAACCAAAGCCTCCTGATGGCCTATAAAGTTCAGAATCATGGACTTGGAAAGTACAAAAGTAATACAGAATTCCGCAGTATAAGTCCGTTAGTGATTAAATGAATTTTGGAGTGTCATTGTTAGTATCTCTTTTTATTTTACGCATATTATTTTAAAGTATAGTTCTTTTATTCTAAAAAATAAAGACTGACTTAAATTTATTATTCCCCTTCTCAAAGTGCAGTTTCCTACTTTGTTTATGACAGTTCAATATATTTGAACAAAAATATTGTTGTATTTAGTATTTACGAAATAAGGATATTATGAAAATATTATCAGGTAATAATATAATAAAAAGCCCTTTTTTATTTAATCAATAAATAGTGTAACTCGTCAAATAGTTTATATTTGTAATAATAACTCAATAATGTTTACATTTAATATAAATAAAACTCTAGACTGTAATTAATGTATCTAATTCACCCTAATAAGAATTTACTAAGAAGAATGATAAGAATATTCAGTTAACAATTTACAACATTGTATCGTTTATGCACTTTTACTGTAGCTTAAAAAACGTTTAAGAAGTTTAACAAAGTAATACCATAGTGTTCCAATAGTGCTTTCATATTGCAAATACACTTTTAAACATATATATTATTTTAGTTGATTTTAAAATTAATATCCTCGTTCACAAGTTTTTGCTGAGTTATCTACATTATTTGTATTGGTATATTTATGTGCCTTACGTTTATTTTATACTGTTATAAAACATTACTTTAAAATAAAATGAATAAAATATCAAAATTAAATAACACTACCCTTTATTTGTTTTCAATATGTCAAACATTTTAAAAATTTGTATTTATTTAAATTTAATACACAAATACACGGAATATTGAATTTGGAAAAACCTAAATTTGGATGCTGAATTATTTCTTATAACGATTTCATTAATAATAGGTTATGGTAACAAGTGTAATTTATAAAGTAATTTATTTATAGTAAATATTGATAATAATAATAATACAGAATGATAAAACACAACCAGATAGAAATCATAACATCCAGTAAATGCTTCAGGGAACAAAATCAATCAGTATCTTGGTTGTATAAAGAAACGAAGGGATGTTTTATGTGCAGAGATGGAAGAACTTATATAAATGTTAACAACCCTATCAGGTAATATACTCGTATGACACATTTCTTTAAATGAAAAAACATGAGAAATTATTTGCCTTTGAACAAGAATTGTATGTATAATAATGGTATAAAAAGCCTTCAAATACAACTATTAAATATATTACCTGATTGGTTAAAACAAACATATATAAATATTTTCCTAAACGTTGTCTTTTCTAAAATATTAAAACCAACACCTAAAGTAATCTACCTTCAAATATCTGCTTCAATAATGTTAACGTCACTAAACAAATTGAAATAATAGTACGATATTATTTTTATAATCATAAACATAAAATAAAAAAAAAAATATGTTAGCTCCTTAACTGTTTTAAAATTATATTAAATTCATTACCTCTTTTAGACCTATCCTTCTACATATTTTCAGTGTTTTCAGTGTCATTTCATACTTGTTGTGCTTTTTTTTAATTTTATTGAAGACTTTTTACTGTCTTAGTATAGTGTTTACTGGCTGTGTTGTGTTATCGGCCAAAAAATATATGCAAGTTGGTCTAAAAATTATAAGGCCCCCTGAACCCAAAAAAGTAGTTTCTTTGAAAAACTATTTTGGTTTTTGTTCGTATGTGTGTATGTGCACTAAATTGGAGACCAAACGGATGAATCTATTTTTATAAAATTGCGTATGTAGGTTTATTCAGCCAATATCTGTAGAGCTTTTTAACTTTTGGAAATTTTATTGTTTTTTTTTTTTTTTTTCATTTTAATGTGCAACAAATATACAAAAATAGAATTTTCTCAAAGACAGATTAATAGATTTTGATTAAATTTTCAGCAAAATTATGAATTTCAATTTAAAATATTTAGGTAAAAAAGTAATGGTCCCTAACTGTAATAGTTTTTAGTTTTAAAATTTTTTAGGGGAAAAAATTAAAAAACTCAATTTTGTCAAGCTTTATTCTAACGAGATTGATTTCAGTTTGAGTTCAATTTCAGTTAAAACGCAAATTCAAATTACAATTGAAAATATTTTTTTATCATCCCACTAATTTGGGGCTGGAGGCCGAAGGCCGTAATTCTGACTATGTGATTAATTGAACAGCTGTTCCTGAAGTATTTTTCCATACTTTTATTCAAATAAAATAAGTGTTTTGTCTGTACATTACATACATTCGACCTGTACGAGTTTAAAAAGCTTTGTACATTATTGAACAATCTGCTATGACAAATGTAAATGGAGAAAGTCTGTGCCAGTTATCAGGTAGCAATTTACCAGTTATCTGGTTTACATTATATCTGAAAATGGCATATTATTACTGATATGATCGTAACGAACACCACAACAAATTTGGAATTGTTTACAGAAATCACTTAATATAATAAATATAAAATAAGAAGATAACTATAAATAAAGAAAATAACTAGCTTGTACTATATGCTATTCTATTTTTAAGACAGCATTTTAGTGAAGTTCAATATTAGTTTTAAAAAAAAGGAAACAAATTTTGTAAACTATACTTTGGTATAGTTATTTTATGAACCAAACATGTATGCTGGAATTATTTTGTTAACTTCCAAATGGTGCTCTTAATATTATTTAAAAATTTATCAAATTTAATGCAACTGTATATTTTATATTTTATATGAGTTTCATACTTTAGCATTTAAATATGTAATTCAACTATACTCGATGCAATGAACCACCCAATTTTACATGAGTGCGCTTGGTGCCACTTCACTGAATTTCTGTTGTGCGATATTGTCTGAAAAGCTTTAACGATATTTAATCAACCAATATGTCGGACAGTGTAAGCAATATGAAACTCCACAGTAATAAAATGATTCCTTGAACATGAATTCGTATACTTAAAAAAGTACGCTATCAGACAAGTGAAGACAAAAACTGAAATATAACAGCCATGCAATGCGTTAAGGCGTTGCTAACGGTTAGGGCGGGGCTAAAAATTCCCAAACGCATTTGGTCAAAAGCATCTTGAACCAAACCCAGGTTCCAGCATCTACTGATAGATGGCTCCTGAATAAAATTTCGGAAACGAAAAAAATTTTTAAATAAATAAACAAAAGCATTACATAAAATTTGGAAAGGGTTTTGCTGTTTTATTTATTTACAGGTTGATTTGTAAAGCTGTTTTGTATGTACTATTTTTATGTTAGTGGTAAAAGTGTACAAGTATACTATAACAAGGAGTCATAATCCTTTTTGAATAAATATTATTATTGATAATCTAAACAAAATTGTCCACTAAGTTAACTCTTATTAAACAGGAGAAAATTTTAAAACGGGTTAAAAAAATTTTAAACCCAGCATTTTTTTAGAAATATTAATAATGAATTGTTTATAAAAATCAATGAATATGTTGGTTAAAACGTATTTATCAGAACTTTTAAAAAAACTAAAATTTTTCAAATTTTCCCATTTTAAACAATTTTTTCCAACAATACTACCTTTAAAGTGTTTAATTTTTTCAATATTTTAAAACAATAGTTATAGACATATAATTAATATGTACGCGTATTTTTTATTGAAACTTAAATTTTTTATTCTGTGGTTGTTATATAAAAAGTAAAACCCAATAAAAGTTTACAAAATTTTACTTGTTTTAAAAACTATTTTAAAAAAATTTTTAAATAATTTTTAAAAAAATAGTTTTAATTGTCGTTATGATTAAATACAAATCTTCCAATAGTTTATGTTTCGAGTAAGCCTACCAGAGTTTTATCAATAATAAAATTGATGTGTCAGAGCGTTCTGAATGGTGTATTAATTTTACTGGAAAACAAAACTAATGATCTGGAATGCCTCCTGTGATACCAAATAGCCGAATTTATAATCCAGGCCATTAAATGAACCTATCTGCACCATTACACCTTTTGTCCAATATCTTTGAAACCACTCAAGCAAAATATATTTTCAGTGGTTCACCTCTAGAAATCCGTATCAGCAGAATAGTTTTATAAAAATGGCAAAATAAAGTGAAAATATTATGATATTTGGTGTAAGTAAGGGTGCCTCAAAAAAAAAAAAAAAAAAAAAAAAAAAAAAAAAAAAAAAAAAAAAAAAAAAAAAAACACACATATTTTTTTCCCCAATTTTTTTAAACCGGAAATAAAATTTTGAATAAACATTTAGATTCATTGTGCATGTGTTATTTTTTTATTTTTTGATTAAAAACCTTTTTTAAAAAACATTTTTTTCTAACAATAAAAAAAACTCGTTTTTAAAACATCTTTTTGCCCCTGATTTTAAATTTAAAAAATTTTCCCTTTGAAGAAAACATGAGAGGTTGAAAATGTATTTCAGGTGATAATTTAAAACACCTTTGTGGGGCTAGTAAAAACCTGTGTCGGCTATTAATTTAAAAAAACCCTTATTTCGCGGTGTTTAAAAAAAAAAGGGGGAAAAAGGGGTTTTTTATTATGTTGTTAACATAACTGCAGTTAGACTCCATAAACATGTACTTTTAAAATTTAAGGGAAAAGTTTTATTGCAATAAACTTTTAATTGCTTTAAAACATTTTACAAATAAAGCAAAAAATTCGAAATGAAAAATGAAGTCTTAAAAAAGTAAAAATACCAATTAAATTCTATAAAAATTTTTTTTAGGGGCCCCTTTTAGAAAAAATAAAAAAAAGGGTTTAAAAAATTTTTAAAATAATGTTTTAAATTTTTGATTTTTTTCCCTTATGGGGGCAAAAAAAATATGCTGTTCTGTATAAATAACAACCCTCCGAATCAAAATATAATTTTACAAGAACACTAGTGCAAAAAAAAGTTATAGCCCATGTTTCTATTGGAAAACCCTAGAGTAGTTTTATTAAAATAGTATTTTTTCCCGCTTAAAAAAAAATTTTAAATTGTATTTCCCAAAAAAAAAATTTTAAAACGGGTTCTCAATAGCCTTTATGTTTATAAGCTCATAAAAAGTGAACTTAAAGTACAAAATAAAAAAAAAAGAAATAAAAATTAACACAGGTTATTTTCTTTATTTTAGTTGTATTTGCAAACAGTTAACTAGCATTATTTTTTTAAATTATTTGTTGTGTGAATTAATTGATAATATAAAACCCCAAAAAATTTCCCAAAATAAAAAATAACGGGTTTTTTTTAAAGGCCCAACCCCTTCTTTAAAATTTTTTTTATCACCTTATAACATTAAATTTTTAACGAGTTTTTAAGAGTAAATACTTAATTTTATTTGATGTTCGGTTTTTTATTTCATTTTGAAATGCACTGATACATTTCTATAAAATCAGAATTCTAATATTCTATAGAAGCTACTTCCATCCCAAACGTAAATCTTGAGATCTGAATATTAATACTTAAAAACAGAGGGGGTTTCAAAAAGGGGCAAACCCTTCCATCCCCCCTTATTTTTCATAATAGCCCCACTCAGGAACCCTTCGGGTGTGTTATTATTTTTCCTGAAGATTTTTTGGGTATCGCGCCCCCAAAATTCACAAACTTAAAATATAAACAAAGCATTATAAGAACTCCTAACATAATGTACATCTTTTCTTTATTTTACAATTGTTCGTAAACATCATCGAAACTAGTTATTTAATTTTGGTTACTTACTTTTGGTTAGTCAAACGAACTTTGTTTCGTTAAGTGGGTTATAATTGTTAACGAACTGTACAATTAAACTTAACTTTTAATCTCATATATAAAAATAATGTTGTGGCCCTTTTTTGACAAATAATTTACAAAGCCCTTTTTTAAAAATAATAAAAATTTTTTAAAATTTTAAAACCAATTTTTCCCGGATCTATAAATAAACTTTTCTACAAATAAAAAGTTTTATTTTTTTTGGTGTTTTTTTTTTTAATTATTTATATATGAACATTTTTAATTGTACCTGTGAAGTTGAATATATGTTTGGTTTATATAGTACGATTGAGAGTACTAGAATCAAAAAGAGAAATCTCGGGTCTGGAAAATTTTTACAAAAAAGCCTAAAAATTTAGCGCATATTGATTTAGACTTTTCTTCAAAAATTAAGATAAAAATATACATACCCATTTTAAAAATATCAATTATACAATTTTAGGTTAGTTTTTGAGAAAGGTTATGTAAAAAACTGGTGATACCCTTTTTTTATTCATAGCAATAAATGTATGATTGTTACGAATAGATTTTTTGTGATTTTTTTTTGGGCTATTTTAAAGCTTACATGATCTTATTTTAAAAAAGTTCTATGTTTTTAAAAAGATAAATTAATTTAAAAATTGGGGGAAAAATCTTGAAACATCACCGTTGAAATAAAAATTTTAATGACTAGTCCCTAAACCCAAAAAATTGTCCCCAAGATAAATTTTTAAAGATAAGTAATAAAAAATAAAAAACATAATAACCACTAATTAATAGTAAAAAAAATAAAAATTTACAGTTGTTTTTTTTAAATATTTGTATTTTATTAAAAATTTTTAAAAAAATAAAATTCAAAAAACAAGAGGGGAAAGGGGTTTTTTTGCATGTTTCGAGACCACATGTTTAAATGCGAGATTTTGTCGAGCACTTCAAATCTTTCGAGAACATACAAAAACTTTCACTCATTTTTTTTTGGAAAAAATAAATACTTTTTTCCACTAAACTACGGAATAAAAAACGGGTGTTTTTGGGATTGGGGAAAATTTTTTCAGTTGTAAACAATTTTTCCCTTTCCCGGTAGTAACAAACAATAGAAAAGCTGTTGAAAAAAATGATTTTTCCCCAGGTTTTTAAACACAAAAACAAAAAACCGCTGAACTCATATAGTTTTAGTGAAAAAAATTATAAAATTACAGTTGAAATTTCATAAAAAAAACCCAATTTTTGTTTTTTTAAGTACATAATTATATTTTAAACCTTATTAGTTAAATTCCAATTATTCACCCAATTAAAGGAAAGAACTTTGCAGGCCCAAATAATCTGCGACCACATAAAAGGTTTGGGTTTTTGGGGGGGGTCCTCCAAGGGAACAAAAAAAAAGACCAAATTAAGGAAAAAAATTCCCCCTTTTTTATTTTAAAATCCCCCCAGGGGGGGAAAAGGGGAAATCTCCCCGCCCTTCTATCTCTCATCTCTCTCTCTCTCTCCCCTCTCTCCAACTCTCTCTCTCTCTCTCTTCCTCTCTCTCATTTCCCCACTCTCCTCTCTCTCCCTTCCTTTTTCTCCCCTCTCTCTCTCTCTCTCTCTCTCCTCCTCTCTCTCCTCTCCCCTCACCTTCTTCTCCCCTCTTTCCCCTCCCCTTCTCTCATCTCTTTTCCTTTTCTCCCCTCTCTCCCCCCTCTCTCTCTCTCCTCTCTCTTCCCCTCTCTCCTCTCCCTCTCTTCTTTTCGATCTCTCTCTCCCCTTCTTCTCTTATCCTCTCCCCCTCTCTTCTCTTCTCTTCTCTCACCCCTCTCTCCTCCTCTTCTCAATCCTCCTAAATCTCTCGTCTCTCCTCCCCTTCGTCTCTCCTCCCGCCCTTTTCTCTCTCTCTCTCTCTCCCTCTCTCTCTCTCTCCTCTCCCTCTCTTTTTTCGACCTTCCCCTCTCCCCGTCCCCTCTCTCTTTGGTTCATTCCTACCCTTTTTTAAAAATTTTTTATTTAGTTTTTAAACCCTTAGAAATTTTTGGGACTTGACAAGTATTGTTATTGTACTAATACTAATGTGTTCATGAGTTTAATAGTCAATACTACAAACCTGTTATGATTTATTACAATTGTTATGGTCTTATGTAGGGGGGGGGCTTTAAAACGTACATGGTATTTGCTTAGTAGTGTACGTTTCTACAAAAGCTTTAATCTCAGCTATTGTACGTTTCTTTGTTCACAAAATAAAAAAATTATTTACGACATAGCCGAAATATTCAAAAAAAAATTTGGGTATGCTTAAAAAGTTTTCCGAAAAATTTTTCAAATTTTTGTTTCTAAAAGGGGCCCAAGGCATTTAAACCCCAAAATTTTGTCAAGGGCCCCAAAAGGGGTTGGTCGATTTCTTGAAACATTTTTGGGGAGACCTTTTATTTGGCATAACCACATTGGAATTTAAAAATAAAATTTTTTTGCTTACAATAATGAGAGTGTGACTGTAATTTTAAAGTATAAATTGAAAAATTTGGGGATTGAAAAATTGGCAAATATTTTCTTTAGTTGACGATTGTGGTACGTTTTTGAAAAATTGATTTTTTACGCAATAATTTGTAATTTAAATTCAAACGAATGTTTGATTGCAATAAAATAAGATTCAAAAAAAAACATCAAATATTTTATAAATAAATGCTTTTAAAGGGATAAAATTTTTTTACGACCAAAATTAATCTTTTAATAAAAAAAAAAATTTTAAATTATTTTTGATTTGCCAATTGACCAACCTTTTAGTGAAACATCCATTATAAATGAGCTGTTATAAATTTAATATGATATATTTCAATATAACAATTAAACATTTATTGTTACGGTTTTATAAAACGTAACTTAATTATATTGATTTCTTTTTGTCTGTTATAAGTTTAGGATTACAATTAAGTTTCTTATTTTTATCTATAGTAATATTAAGTATACCCAAAAAACATTTTGGTTTGGTTTAACGGGTTTATACTGTATATATTGGGTTGGGCATTTTAGTTTTAAAAAAATTGTTTTAAATTTAAGTCAGAGAATTCTTTTTATATCCAAAGTTTTAAATACAACGAAATACTAGCATAAGTGAAACATAGCACTAATCGAATTTCATGTCTAGGATTTTCCAATGATTTGCGTACATAAATATGAGTGTATTTATTGTACATATTGATATTTTAATGACTAATAATAAAAGTTTTTTAAACATCCCCGAAAAATAAAAAACAAGTATTTTTTTTTTTTAAAAGATCCCGGGTTTTTTTTTTTCCCCAGTTAGATTGTGGCAAACAAACTCTTCACGTGATGCAAATTGCTCGGCAAATAACAGTCAATGATGGCAGCAGGCAATCTTCTTGTTGTTTAATATTTACTCAAAGTCGAGAATGAAAACGTGACTAGCTTATAAACAACAATTTTAAATTTTCTTCCTTTGGGAATTATCGTATGATACTTTTCATTACTTTATATGCTCTTCAAGAGGATTGTTATAAATAACCTTACATCATAATTGTACACTTTCTAATTAATTTTAAATATACAATTTTCACCACACTAAGACTCCAAATGAAAAATATAGTAATTAACTAAATAATACAGCAATTAACTTGAACAAATATTTTTCTGTGATAAACAGAAAAAATGTACATTGGCTCTTCCGTATTTGATCTTTAAATTATAGTTTGTTAAATATTTCTTATACATACACTTCCCGAATAATTAAGTACTGAAATAGTATTTATAAGGGGCTAAACTAAAACAAAGGGACAATTTTAAACCAAAAACATAAAAAAATAAAATTGGGATGGTTTAATCCTAAAAATATATGGCTAATTATTTATAATTTAAGCCAATTTAAATACATAGCAGATAGCTTACAGTTTTTTTATTTGGCTTTTAAAATTTATATAACTGAAATATTTATCTGAAACCACAACCAATTACACTAACCATACTTACTTTTAAAGTAAAATTATGATACATAAACCTTAAAAACTGCTCGCTGTATTCAATTCTATTATACCTTATTTGCCCTCTAATATATTTATTGTTTGGTGAAAAAAGTCAATAAGTAAAACCTCTTGTTAGCTGACTACAAACAGAACGTTAGCATTTTCCAAATCCCCAACCCAAAGGAAAACAGCTGGAGGCATGAAAACCAATCAGGAACTTGTGTAAATACAGAGAGGAATCAACTTTATGTTTCCGCTCCTACACGAACTTGTGTTAGACAAACATAACTCAGATACCTCAAAAACAACAATGTAAGTTATTTCATATCAATAAATTATCATAACAGTAATCTAAAACTAAAATATAACTCGATATATATTGTTAGGTTTTAATATCGTAAAATTTTCAGTATTTGTATTTTTTTTTTTAAATTTTTTCTTTAAAATTACCTTTTAAAAAATAAAGTATGGGCTTGATTAAAGTTGGTTTATAAGACCTTTTAAATTTCAAAGAATTCAATATTGGGTTGGGGAACTAAAATTTTTTAAATTTCATTAGTCCTTTCAGTAATAATTTGAATAGAAGATTTTAAGATTTTAGATTTCACAGTGTAACGAAAATAAATTTATCGTATGAACATTATTTCAAAACTACTCAATGTGAAAAAATAACCACAATATGACCTTTTAAAAGATGGGGAAACCCATGAAACTTTAAAGAAAAACCTTCCCGCAAAACTCTGCAAAAAGTAAAAACGAAGGGATCGTTCCCGAAAAAAGTTTTTTGATTTTATAACGCTTTCTACAGTACCGACGAGTTTTATGGCACATGAAGGGGGATCTAATTGGGGTGACTGACTAGGGGGTAAAACCCGGGGTAATCCGAATAAAAGGAAGCCTGTATGAAAAATAAATTGTATGTTTTGAATGAGATTTTCATGTTAGTATGAGTTAAAACATTTTAGCTATAAATATTAACAATGACGATTGCCATAAAATTATATATTTTTTCAAGCAATAAACATATTTATTTATTTATCTAGTCTAAGTTAAATGTAAATGTTTAGTTAAAAAATCCATGCCAATTAGAGAATATTTTGTTGAATACAAACTTAAATGTATTTAGTTACAGTAAGTATAACCAATATATATTTTTAATGTGTATTAGTATTTGGGTTTTTTGGGTTTTAAAAATTAAATAATATTTGTAATTTAAGAAATATGTTGATACGTATCATGACGATTTCCAGAAGTTCTACCCAGATAATTTTGGCTCTCTCCCTGTGTGGTGGGTGTGGTACTTCCTGCCAATCCTGGTGGCTTTGTACGGAGGTAGAATGTCAGTTAATTAATTTACATGTGAGTGGAGCCAGAACTCTCTTGAAATGGCACCCAGAACCCCTAGATCCCCTTCCAGAAACATCTTTACACCGGAACCTTCTAGATTCTCAATGACGCTCAATATCCTATGAGTCTTTTGGGCGTGATTGTTACGTTATTTATTGTAAATATTGTTAGTTTTATTTCAAATGTTAAAATCATGTCTGTATGGTAAAACAAACCTGTAAATACGGTTTAATTTAGTTAATTATTGACTGATAAAAATATAATCGATCGTATTATTTTACTATAATTTTTGTAAGCAATAACGATTGTAAAAGAAAAAATTATTAATAAATTAGTGATATAAATTAAGCCTTTTCACTATAGTTGCAATTGTTTATGGAAAGTGTTCTTTTATTAACAAAATATACAAATGATAAAAAGGTAATTTACCTAAGATATAGTGTATTTATCTATTTACACTTAATATTTTACGGTATGTACCCGATATAATATTAATAGTACAATTAAAAATGTATTCCGACCCGGAATTCATTTAATTCTTACCTAAGCACATTACATTATTGATTGTAGAACATTATTTATTCATTAAGTTATAGCTTTACTTAATCTCTAGTAAAAATATGCATCTATACACGACTAAAAAAAATATTTAAGAAATAAAAAAAACTAAAAATGTAATTAGTCAATGTTCATAAGCTGTGTAAGGAGTAGATCTGAGTGTCAAGCTTACAGTCAGTTAGCTTATAATCAGCTTGAGGCTGTATAAAAAAACAATACCAAACTGTTTGGAAATCAAATCACCTATTACTAAAAACCACAAAGCTGAATTCTTATTTTTTATTTATTTTTTTTAATCAATACACAATTCTAATAATTTGGAACACACTAAGTCTTTAAGAAAATATAAATGGAGCTTCCAGTTAAAGTATTACTTAAAGAGATATTGCTAAAAAATAGAAGTAAATAAAGGATGGAATATACACGAATATTTAGAAAAAAAGAATGTTAAAATAAATGAAAAGTCCCCTACATTGGACAGTATTATTTATAAACAGTTTGTTAAGGACGTGTTATTGTATCATTCATCCATGAACCTTCTGTCTTGTATTTACAAAATCCCACAGTGGGTAGTGTGGGTAAAATGTAAAAAGATAGAGTCCTTCTGTAAGTTTATGACAGCTAGTAGCATGGAAGTATAACGATGGAAGGAGCTATTTACCACGCTACTACGTATTAAAATTCCAAAGGAAGCTCTTCAAACATTACGTATTCCCCACACATACACCCCCGAGTGTAGGCAGGAGATATAGGGGTATGACTACGTGATGTGCTTACAGCTGATCTCTTCCTCAAGAGCATTTATTATTTCTTTACTTTCATTCATTGCTTTTTTAAAGATATAGTCGTTTACGAGCAACTTAAACATGTATTTGTAAAAATTCAGTTATGAGCTGTTAAAAATGTAATGTCCTTAATATATTTTAATATTACGATTTAGGCAAATTTAACAAATTTTGTTAGGTGACAATAAACTACAAAATCACCTTTTTATCTATAATGGTTAAATATTTTAAAACAATGGTTTGTAGTTAAAATCTAATCTCAGTATATATTGCTTAAATCAGGTTTAATATATTAGTTAGATGAGGTTAGATACTTTAGTTACTTCTAGAAAGAAAGACTAGAGTAACTAAAACATATAATTAATAAAAATGTATCTTTTATTTTGCTAATGATTTAGGTACATATATAATTCAATATATTGGTATTTTGAAAACTAATAATACAGTTAATAAATATCTGGCAACTAAGGGTTTGTAAAATGATCTGGTTTGTTTACCCCAGTTAGATTGGGTCAAACAAACCCCTCACGTGACGCGAATTGCTCGGAAAACAACTGTCAACATTGACAGCAGGCAATCTTCTTGTTGCTAAATATTTACTCAAACCTGAGAATAAAAATGTGAGGCTTACAAATATTAATTTTCAACTTTTGGGAATGATTGTTTGCTGTTTTCTATTATTTTATATTATTTTAAAGAGGTAAAATTAAAATAACAGTTATCATATTTTTTATATTCACTAATTAGTTATAAAATATTAGTGTTTTAAAGGAAAAACTACAATAAATAATGAAATAATACAGAAATTTAGTTAGTACAATTATTTTTATGTACTGAGTAGGTGAAGTATACTTTGGCCGTTTAGTGTTTAAACATTGAAATTGACCCGATTTAAACTTTAGATTACATACAGTGAATATTTCTTACGCATTCTCTTCCCAAATAAATTTGATCTCTAGTAGTATAGAAACTGTTTATTTTGCAATCTACGTTCTCAAAAAAGTATTGCTAAAACAAACATTCTTAATACATAGGACATTAAATAGTAATTTTATGTAAATATATTTGAGGAAATATGACTTTAATAAATATTAAATTAGAATTAATGAATAATGGTTTTAAATTTATGCATTTATTATTGTCATAAGTATAGCGAAATTAGCATTTTTATTAATTTTACATCTAAGAATGTTCTCTTTGTAAATAAATGCATGTTTAACAGGTGTCATGTTACTTACGTAGGATTACATTATAGACAAAAATTAGTCATGCGTAATTATTTTATAAGTGCTAACTTAAATACATACATATTCACACAATTCATAAAAATTAAAACTTTGTTTTTAATCCTAAAAATATATAGGTACTTTTTCTAAGATTGAAACATATCTGAAAACACCGTAGATGCTTTAAAGAAAAACTAATGATGTTAATTATCTCTAAAAATTGATATTATTGCAACTTTTCCTTAAATCAACAACCATATAATCTAATCACATTTAAGCTTACAGTAAAACATTAATAAATTAATTGAATTATAACTAAAAAATGCAAGCAGTATTAAATGTCATCATACTTTATTTGCACTCTATATTATGTTTATTTATTGTTTATAAAACAAGTCAATAACTGCCTGCTGTTAGCTGACTACAAACAGAACGTTAGCAGTTACCAATCACAACAATGGAAACAGCTGGAGGCATGAAAACCAATCAGGAACTTGTGTAAATACAGAGAGGAATCAACTTTATGTTTCCACTCTTACACGAACTTGTGTTGGACAAATATAACTCAGCTAACTCAAAAACAGAATGTAAGGTATATTATTAGAGTATTTTTAGTAACTCATTATAACAGTAAATTAATAATAAAGGATAATTCAAAATTAATAAATTAGTTATAATATCGTAAAATAAATCATTAATGGGTTATGTGATATTTTGTTAAAATTGTAATAAAATTATTCTGCAATAATAGGATCTTTTGATTAAAAAAAATATAAATAAACTTGTTTTACTAAAATATGTTCATTTCACTAATACTTTTAAAAAATCAAGGCGTATTCTCCTTATAAGTTCAGTATAAGTGAAGAGATGATATTGAAACCCTACATTATAACGAAATATGCATTTGTTTGGCGAAAATATTTTAAAAATACTTCTTTGGAAATAAATATTGCTATTATAAATTGAATATACAACAACAAATGTATGATTATATTTAAATTTACATTTCAATTTATGTGTACCTAATTTAATTTTTATATTAAAATAACTTAAACAAATAGGTTTCAAGTTTTAAACAATTGCTAGGTCATTTGTGAATATTGAAAAAAGAAAAAAAACGCAAGGTAACACAGTAAGCCCTATTCCGACCATGTAAAAATAATCATTTTAGGTACCTATTACTAGTACTTTCTTATTTATAGTAATAACTAAATAAAATTTGTACAGCTTGAAAATATTCACCTCGTTCTCTAAAAATAGGAAGGGATATTTTATTTTTATTAAAAATATTATTTTGTTATATAGATATATATATTTTAATATGTGAATTTTATTTTTTTATTAATCTGATCCATAATTTTTAAATAATATATTACTGGCCATATAATGATTGTGCATCCTATTATTGCTTAAAACAATGTAAAGAACACCTGTAAGATTTTGTTAAAATGCATTAAAAAATAAAGTTTATACATGTACCTAAATGAAAAATAATATCCTTTTTGGGAAACAAAAGTTTTTCTTCAGCCTAATTCTTAAGAGTTCATATAAACTAAGACATTCACGAAAACAATAATTTCTTAGAATAGTCCAGCACCATAACACCGTTGTCCAAGAATGTCCTCTTCCTCTTTTAATCTCCTTTTTTCATGTTTTGCTTTTCTATCCCCCATTTCCACTCTTTATATGATTAATCCTTTTAATTTAGGTGTTTTTTTTTTTAAAGAACAGGATGAAGTAGGCCTAGTGTCACTAGTTCTAGGTGTAAGTTCACTTTTTGAAGTTAGAATCTCATTACTAATATATATATATATATATATATATATATTAGACCTATAACAATTATATGTGTGCTTTCTCTTCTAATCCGAGTAATTTTATCTGTAACAATCACACCCATCGCTAAAACTGTCTAACTACACTTTTGTTTACAAAACAAAAGAAATAATTTAAACTCTGCTAAGCAACGGTAAATATTAAACGACCAGGAACTCAGATTAGTATTTTCTTACAAAGATATAATACTAACTAAAACAGAAAAGTAGTACTGTACAAAAAACATAGTTTCTGAATACTTCACATAAACCCATAATTTAAATGTAAAAAATGAGTAAGAAAATTCCGGAATTCAAATTTACGACAGTGAAAAACTGTATTTTTTGTCCACATATTTAGGATCAACTGATTTGTAATAATGTGTAAAAAAACAATTTTAGCAAATAAAAGTTGCGCACAAAAAAATGATAATTTTGACTCCTGTGTTTTAAAAAAACAAATAAGGTTTTTTTGTGATTTCTTCCAATTTGGGTTCAAAGCCATTTGGGATCTTTAGAGAAAAATTGACACCCAAAGACGTTTTAAAAATTTTTAACCCCGCACATTATTCAAATTGCCCAAAACGTTACAAAAAGCCATACGACCTTTTAAAGATTGAATCTATCAAACCTTTAAAAAAAAACTTTCAGAAGAAATTTTCAGAGTACCTCGATTTAAAAAGACAACAAAGCTATCCAATTCAAAATTTTAAAGTCAATGTTTCCAAATTAAGACCAACTAGAAAATATTTAGTTAAATGAAAACGTAAATGGGACTTAATACAATATTTTTAACCCAATATAATTTAATTTTTTTATACAATTAGATTTATTTATTAATGTTGTTTTTTTATAGTTAATTTGAGAAAAAAAAAATTGTTTACAACATCACGATTATAAAAAAGAAATGCCACCCAAAATAAATTTTCGGGTTTCTTCATGTGTGACGGGAGCTTGGCCAAAACCTTAGGATTTTTATGGTGATATAAAGGCAGTGAACTGAAAAACGGATCCAGTACCTTCCAGAAATGCACCCCCAAAAAATCTAGATTCCCTTTCCCAAAAAGTCTCCCACTGCTCCGGCCCCTTTTAAACTTTACAACGACGCCTTTTATGGTTTTTGAGGTCAAAACATCATCCATGAGTCCTAAATAAGAAGTAGTTTTAATTTTAGTCTTCACCTAAAGGGAAAATTTTCAAATCAATTCAGACGAAATTTAAAAAAGGGGAGTTTTACGTCGGTGAGAGGGTATTGTGTGAACATAAAAAAGGTTGTGATAAGTAAATGTTTTTTTTTTTTTTTTTTTTTGTATGAAAACATTTTAAAATTTTAAGTAAAAAAAATTTTGGTCTCCCCCAAAAAGGAAAAATGTAAAAAAAAATCTCTTAGGGAGTGGGGTTTTGTTATCGGGTGACCCTTTTTTACAAATTTTCCCTTTTTTAAAAAGGATCTAAAAGATAAAAAACCCCCCTTAATTTTGAAATAGTTTATATTTTTTCATTTTTAAAATTTTCTGTTTCGATTCACCCACATTTTTATACCCAGAAAAAAAAATTAATAAAAATCGCATCAAAAACATCGGGCTGTAAAAAAATATTTTCGATTAAGTTTTTAATTTATACATATAAACCCCTTAGATAACGACATGTTAAACACTCAAAATAAAGAGTAAATGCAAAAGGTTTGGGGGCAAATAAAAAAGGGGAAATTTTGGGTTTCCCTTTCTAAATTGGGCATGGCAACCAGCTTTGGGAGGATTATAATTTAAAACCCTTATTTTTTTATTCAAAAAACACGTTATTAAAGCAATAATATAAATAATTTTAATGTGAACAATAAATAACCCAAAATAAACGAACTTTTTCAGCTCATTACCTCTTTTTTTCAAATAAACCAAAGTTTGTTGAAGTTAAGCACTTGAAATCAACATACACGCTTTAAATGTGGCATTTTTAAAAACATTTTGTTGTGTAAAAACATCCATGAACCTTCTTTCCTTTTATTTTGAAAATCCCTTAGTATTTGTTTATAGGGAATATGTAAAAAGATAAGGGCCTTCAGTAAGTTTTTTGACAGATTTGAGCATGGAAGTTTAACGATGGAAAAGGGGTTACTTTTTCCACGCTTACTAACGTTTTTAAAAAACCAAAGGAAGCTCCCTTTAAACATTACGTAATTTTCCCCCCACATACACCCCCGAGTGGGAGGGAAGGGGATTTAGGGGGTTTACTACGTTTATGGTCTTACAGCTGAACTCTTTCCCCAAGAAACATTTTATTAAATTTCCTTCCTGAATGTAATAATTGGGCTATAAACCCTTTTTCAATGTATTTTACTAATCATAAAAACTTAAAAAGGGAAATATTTTTTTTTGGGCTTGATACTGAAGCATTACTTTGAAGAACAATTAAACTACAATATCAGAGTTCCCGAGTAGACTTTTTTACAGCTTATATTTCAGAAATTAGTAAATATTTTTAACTATAAAAGGGTAAAATAAAACAAAAACAAAATATTTTTCCCATTTAAGGTACGGTTTTTACAAAATCCCAAAAAATCACGGGAATTCAAAAATACCTTTAAAAAAAAAAACTACCCGATTTAAATTTTTTAAATTTTTTTTAGGTACTTAACGTACCTGTTTAAAGTAAAGAACCCTTTTTTTTAATTTTTCGTATCATCCTAAAAAAATACGATTCAAAATTTTTTTTTTTTTGGGAGCTTCACAACAGTTTTTTACTAAAAGCAAATTTTGTTCAAGCATTTTGGATTATTGCATAGCTTTTTTTTGTTAATTATCAATTGGCTTTTATTAAATGAGACCTCCTTAAGTTTGGATAAGTAATGAAAAAAAAGGTTTGAAATTTGGGTCATAAAAAATTGGTTTTTCCCTTTTTTAATTGTATTTTTAAAAGTACAAAAAATCAGGAAATAAAAATTTAAAAACATACGAGCAAGAATTTAAAATTTTGGTTTAAAAAAAAAGTATTTGTTGTACTGATATACTTTGCCAATTTAAATGGGAGCTTTGCAAAAATAACAAATTTTTAAAAGGGTTTTCGAATACTTGTAAAGCTATAACCCTAAAAAAAAATGGGGAAATTTTTGATAGTTAAGCGATGAGTTTGTATAAAAAAATGCCAAATTTTTTTTTTAACTTGGGGTAAATATTTTTTAAAAAATTTAAACAAAAGTCCCTTTAAAAACAACATCCTGTGGTTGTCGTCAATTTGTTTTAACGTTTCATGACTCGTTCAGATTGAACCCGAAAATTTTTAAAAAATTTGGTTCAACGCAAAAACCCATTTTAAAAAATTTTGAATTTTAAAAAAAAATTTATTTGATCATATCAAGCCCCAAAATAACCCAAAAGCCCTCTTTTAACCCTTTATAAACTTAGCATTTGCTTGGGAAAAGGGACTTTCCCAATCAAAAACAGTAAACCGGGAAAGGGCGGCTACCTTTCCTTGGATCATTCTTTGGGAACCCAACAAAGGAACAGCCCCGCAAAAAAACGTGGTCCTTTTTGAACACTGGGAAATAAAATTTTGTCCTCTAAAGATTATTTATTCATTTTAAATTATATTTATTTTTAAAACATTAAATTTAACTTTACTTGTCAGTTCAAATTGACCAGCTGGCCAGTGCGGGAAATATATTCAACGAGTGAGAATAGTTGACAATCCGAATCACGGAAATGTCTAAGCCATCAAGTCGTTAGTTGAAAAGTAGTCCAGTTGAGCTATGTTGTTAGACATACGCCGTGTGACGTTTTATGGAAAATCGTGATATCTTTGAATCCTTTCAGCAGATGTTCTGCAAAGTAACTGTGGCACGTAGACAAAGAAGTTATTTAAGTGTTACTTAACTCCGAAACGTCAAGCTATCCAGGTAACGCACAAAATAATCTTATGTAGTATAAAAACTTATATGAATGTACGACAGTTGTTTATGGCTCCTGCCATGAAGTACGTACACATAAATACCATAAAGTTGTCTATCTTTATTTTCTCCCTAACTTCTTCTTCTAGAAAGTTATTAAAATTAACTAAATGCCTTCATGTATAATTTATGTATATTTAGGACTATAAATACTTTATCGGTGTTTTCTAGCTAAATTGATGATTAGAAAAATAAATACTTACTTGTGTAGCAGTGATTTTCGTTGAACAATTACCTGAAATATAATTATACAAATATAACGTTGGTAATATTTTAATTAAAATAACATGTTTCATTTTTCAAAAACATCCACTAACACTAATTTAATATTCATAACTAGTATTGAGAAAATGGAATATGTTGACCTTCATATACTATTTTTATCAGTCTCTAGAATCTTTTATAAATAATATAGTATTCATTCAATATTGGTATTGAAAATAAGAACATTTTTCATAAATATTGAATTGCTTATTTATAATAATTGAGACAATAAAACACATTGGAATATAAACTACTTGAAATATTAGATGAATATGATTCTAGTATTCAAAAGCTTAAGAGCAATTAAACGTGACAAATACATCTGCCATTTGGCTGGAACGTTTCTGGTCTACATGGAAGCTTTATTTATTTAATTGATAGCAATAATTATACATCAATTGTATGGAATATAACTGTATATTATTATACGTTAAAAATATATATTTATATTTTAGTGGAATATCACTGTACGTGTATAGGAGGGAGGTTGTATTATCACCAATGTGGATTGGAGGGTGGGTGGGTAATCATTTTCATTTTGATGAAATTTGAAGGGAAATTAGGTTTTGTGTTGTAGAGCTCCCCAAGAGAGGATTTATCAAAATTCTATTCATAAGGGATAGAAACAGCTTCATAACGTTTCCTTTTACCCATAAGATTAAAAATATAGCCTTATAAAAACATATAAATACATTTAAAATCTTATTTGAACTGTATTCAAGTATTATTTTTCTTAATCTTATATGTTCTTATATAAGTATCAAGATGTTTAATATATATGTGGACTATACAGAAAACAGCCCAGATACACGAATCCACTAAACTTTCAAAAATTTTTGTGTAAACAGTTAACACAGGGCAAAAAGAAACATAGGTAACTTCAAAAAGACACACTAACTTTCTTATGGTTACAGTAAGATAGATACTGACAAGGATGCCATCTTGTGGCAAACCTGAAGAAGAAAATACTCGACACACTAACTTTCTTATGGTTACAGTAAGATAGGGACTGACAAGGATGCCATCTTGTGGCAAACTGAAGAAGTAAATACTCGACACACTAACTTTCTTATGGTTACAGTAAGATAGGGACTGACAAGGATGCCATCTTGTGGCAAACTGAAGAAGTAAATACTCGACACACTAACTTTCTTATGGTTACAGTAAGATAGTGACTGACAAGGATGCCATCTGTGGCTAACTGAAGCAGAAAATACTCGACACACTAACTTTCTTATGGTTACAGTAAGATAGGGAGTGACAAGGATGCTTGTGGCAAACTGAAGAAGTAAATACTCGACACACTTACTTCCTTATGGTTACAGTAAGATAGGGACTGACAAGGATGCCATCTTGTGGCAACTGAAGAAGAAATACTCGACATACTAACTCTTCTTCTGCTCACGTAACTTTGGTCAACTTACAATATGATAAGATAGTAACGATAAAAATGTCCAAGATACAAAATATGAATACATAAATGAGCGCATACACACATTTATCAATTGATTGTATTCACTAAAATGTGAAAGTGTCACTGTTACACATGAATTAAACAAACAAAAAATAATTGTTTAAACATATATGTGATGAAAGGGTTGAGTAGTTAATAATCTTAAATCTAACAATGCTAGAAACAAACTCACAAGTTCGTAAATGACTATTTATAAATCGTTAATCGCTTCTATTAAAAATGTTTTTTAATATACCACCACATTCAAAGGTTTCTTACTATATTATAGATAAATGTATGAAATATAGTAAGAGTTTTTTAACATGTTTATTAATTCTCTTACCATAATATATTACATAACTGGTATACTTATTTTTTTTATTTCGTCATTGTAAAATACACCAAATTTCTAATAAAGAAAATTGTGAAAATATGTATAAATATATATAAAAAAATACGGAAAATAATAAAAAAATATGCTACGTCACATACACAAACACTAAACTATTATCTATAAATATTTTATTTTATTTTCCTTTAGGCACTTGTCAATTAATTAAATTGTTAACAACATTAATGACAACTCTTTTATAGCTTATCTAAACAATTTTGAAGCTTGTATGTAAATTTATACTGAAGAAAGTTTATGTAACGTTGAGATATAAAGTAGCTAGAACAGTAATAAAGAGTAGTTTATAAGTGGCTTTAACAAAAGTAATAACTTGCAGCAGTTTCTAACTTAAACAACTGCATGTAATAGCCTGGTACTATGTATTTAGGGTAGATAAATCTTAAACTAAACGAAAAAAAACATGTTACTGTATAAGAAATTCTAAAACTTAAATAAAATGTTACATTTATCATATTGAAAGTATCTGAAATCATTTTATAATAACTTCTAAAATACGCATTCACATGAATTTTTTATTTTTTCATTTTGTGAATACTTTATTATTCTACTACTAATGTGAATCGTTTATCACATTACTTTGGGCTAGGCTATTTGTTGTTTGACTTCAAAGCATTCTACAATCTAAACTGCCACTTTAGTGGTAAAATGCTGATAGTAGGCTAGTGGTTCTTTACTTAAAATTAATTAAGGCCACTGTGAATATTTTCAACTTTCAATTACATTTGTTAAATAATATATAATTGTGTTTTTAAATCAGTACATAGCTATTTAAGTATTATCATAAAATATTAAATGATTTATTAAACTTTAAAGTTAAATTACTAAAATAGAAAATATGTCTTGTAATCGCTGGAATTATATATTTTTTTTCTAAAAAATAATGATTATAAACAGGATTATGTAAAATCAGAAATTGGCTTTACAAAATTGTATTTGTTTCTGTTTTTTTTTAACTGTACAATCATTTTATTGGCAATTTTTCACAGAATATTTAAGTGATAGAGTTGCGGCTCTATTGATACAACGTCCATTAGCAAAGTTATGTCTGTTGAATATGCAAGGACTGTAATGGGGTTGTGCCTTGAGTGTTGCTATTACGTCAGCAAAATTACAATCACCCCTAAAACTGTGATGGGCGTTGATTAGGGGTAGAGTTATTGATACATATTCCACAAAACAAACTGCAATAAAGTAAGACATTTTATTAATACAATAAATAATTCCCAATACAATATCAATAAGTACGATCCTCGTATTAAATTATACAACTAAAATTAAATAAAGCTTAACTATTGTTGTAGAAGTATTTTGATACACTTTTAAAAAATTTAAATAATTACAATAACTATTAAATTTAATTATTTCATAAATGGATTGGTAGATGTGTGATTATGCAGGATAAATTGAATTTAATATTTTAACATTATGAAGTCACCCATATTTCATTGTAGAAAAAGTATTTTTTAAATTAAAAAGGGAGGGAAAATAATTACCA
>JAQJVL010000829.1:0-122500 GCA_035578905.1 Stictocephala bisonia
CGCACCTGGAATTGGTTGACGGGAATACGCCAAGGGGGGGAGGCTGGAATGACGGGATTCAGTACATGTCGTCCAAAGATGGCCGGCGAGATTGGTTTGAACGGGATTGCAGATGGCCGGGGAGATTGGTTTGACGGGATTGCAGTACGTTGCGTACATGTCGTCCCATCCCGTCATACCGGCCTCTCGCCCATCGTGCGGGGGAGATTGGTTTGACGGGATTGCAGTACGTTGCCGCACATGGTCATCCGATCCCGTCATACCGGCCTCTCGCCCTTTTGGCCGGGGAGATTGGTTTGATGGGATTTGCAGATGGCCGGGAGATTGGTTTGACGGGATTGCAGTACGTTGCCGCACATGGCCGTCCGATCCCGTCATACCGGCCTCTCGCACTCGCCTCCGGGGAGATTGGTTTGATGGGATTGCAGATGGCCAGCACAAAGTCACGTGATCCAAGATGGCCGGGGAGATTGGTTTGAACGGGATTACAGATGGCCGGGGTAGATTGGTTTGACGGGATTGCAGTACGTGCCGCACATGGCCGTCCGATCCCATCATACCGGCCTCTCGCCCTCGCCCTGTTCCATACCCCCCCCATTACTACTGATGCCAGTTCTAAAAACAAAGGTAAAAGATGACTTGATATATTATAATAAGGAATATACCCCTTTTTTGTATTATTATTATAGACATTGTTTGTTACTTGCAGAATTTGGTAAGGGTCTCTAAAAAAGCTATATCATATTTATTACTAGACACATTATTACTATAACTATGAGAGTCATTGTGAGATGGAGTTTCAGGTTTTGATCCGGAATCCAGAGGCGGGTGGGGACGCAAACTGGGTGAGGGGGGTTTGCGACCCACGTCTTCACTGTCCGAAGCAACTGGAGGAAGTGGAGGAAAGCCCTACCATGGATAATTGAAACAGTTGATACACGGAGTACGAGATGGCAGAAACATCAGCAGGTTGGCTGGGATCAGTGGACTCATGACTGGAACGACGCTGTGTGGCCGGATATCTAGGAGAGGGTGCCGGAACCGATTTTGTTTTGGTTTCTGTCAAGCTAACACATCATAACTACAAGCAAGAATGTTATTCATAAATAAAGTTGTTTTAGATCTGAGGCCTCTTACATTCTGGTAATAAATATATATTCCTTTAAAATTACTCATCTGTAAATTTTGTGATAATAAATAAATAAATTGAAATAAACTTTAACCACAATAAATATTTATAGGTAATAAACTCTTATAATTATAACAGAATAAATTCTTAAGGCCGTATTGTTTACACAAAACAAATGCATCGGCAACAAGTATATAAATAATAACAAGTGCATAGGTAACAAGTTCATGAATAATAACAAATGCATCTGCAACATATACATAGATAATAACACATATATCTGCAACAAGTACATAAATAAAAATAAATTCATTGGCAATAAGTATATCAATATACACATGCGTTGGCAACAAGTACATAAATAATAATACATGCATCTCGTAACAAGTATTTAAATAATAGCAAATGCGCATCGGCAACAAGTACATAAATAATAACAACGAGTATATAAATAATAGCAAATGCATCGGTAACAAGTATATAAATAATTAACAAATGCATCGGCAACAACTAACATAAATAATAACAAATGCATCGGCAACAAATATATAATAATTAACAAATGCGTATCGGCAGCAAGTATATAAATAACTATCAAATGCATCGGCAACAAGTATATAAATAAAATTATCAAATGCATCGGCAACAGGTAACATAAATAATAACAAATGCATCGGCAAGAAGTATATAAATGATAGCAAACGCACCGGAAACAAGTATATACCTAAATAATAACACATGCATCGGCAATAAGAATATAAATACCATAACATACATCAACAACAAGTATATAAATAATAATAAATGCATCGGCAACAAATATATAATAATAACACATGCATCAGCAACAAGTATATAAATAATAACATATGCTATAAATAGACGTACCGCTATCCACTTACATCTTGTCCAAATCATTCACGGAGAGGATCTTAATCACAGGCGATGTGCTTCCCTTGTCCTTTCGAACGAAGATCGTACATTGAAGGTCCACACCTGACTGTTAGTTTTTTCATCCTTTGCCTTTGTAGCCTTAGTCAGCTTGAGCAGCTCCCTCGTGGAGGACGTCAGTGACTCATTTATATAAATTGAGTTTTCGCAGCCTGTACCCCCAAATCAGTTGCCTTGAGATTACGCCTTACTTTCCGGCACCTCAGGAACTCGTCTCTGTCTAGTCGGCTGATAAACTTGATTTTAATGGGCCTTGGCTCAGCGTTGTTTCTTTTACCATTCTGTGAACTGCATCTATTAAGTTGGTTGACCATTCTTGGACATATTATTAGAGGCCTCAAGTTTAACGTGACAAACTATCTATTCAAACTAATATTTTGAAATATGTATTTTGATGAGATGCCAGTTCTAAAAACAAAGGTAAAAGATGACTTGATATTATAATAAGGAATATACCCCTTTTTGTATTATTATTATAGACATTGTTTGTTACTTGCAGAATTTGGTACAGGGTCTCTAAAAAAGCTATATCATATTTATTACTAGACATCATTATTACTATAAACTATGAGAGTCATTGTGAGATGGAGTTTCAGGTTTGATCCGGAATCCAGAGGCGGGTGGGGACGCAAACTGGGTGAGGGGGGTTTGCGACCCACGTCTTCACTGTCCGAAGCCAACTGGAGGAAGTGGAGGAAAAAAAGCCCTCCATGGATAATTGAAACGGTTGATACACGGAGTACGAGAATGGCAGAAACATCAGCAGGTTGGCTGGGATCAGTGGACTCATGACTGGAACGACGCTGTGGTGGCCGGATATCTAGGAGAGGGTGCCGGAAACCGATTTTGTTTTGGTTTCTGTCAAAGCTAACACATCATAACTACAAGCATGAATGTTTATTCATAAATAAAGTAGTTTTAGATCTGAGGCTCTTTACATTCTGGTAATAAATATATATTCCTTTAAAATTACTCATCTGTAAATTTTGTGATAATAAATAAATAAATTGAAATAAACTTTAACCACAATAAATATTTATAGGTAATAAACTCTTATATTATAACAGAATAAATTCTTAAGGCCGTATTTGTTTACACAAACAAAATGCATCGGCAACAAGTATATAAATAATAACAAGTGCATAGGTAACAAGTTCATAAATAATAACAAATGCATCTGCAACATATACATAGATAATAACACATATATCTGCAACAAGTACATAAATAAAAATAAATTCATCGGCAATAAATATATCAATATAACACATGCGTTGGGCAACAAGTACATAAATAATAATACATGCATCCGTAACAAGTATTTAAATAATAGCAAATGCGCATCGGCAACAAGTACATAAATAATAACAACGAGTATATTAAATAATAGCAAATGCATCGGCAACAAGTATATAAATAATTAACAAATGCATCGGCAACAACTAACATAAATAAGAACAAATGCATCGGCAACAAATATATAATAATTAACAAATGCGTATCGGCAGCAAGTATATAAATTAAACTATCAAATGCATCGGCACAAGTATATAAATAATTATTAAATGCATCGGCAACAGGTAACATAAATAATAACAAATGCATACGGCAAGAAGTAATAAAGATAGCAAACGCACCGGAAACAAGTATATACCTAAATAATAACACATGCATCGGCAATAAGAATATAAATACCATAACATATATCAACAAACAAGTATATAAATAATAATAAGTGCATCAGCAACAAATATATAATAATAACACATGCATCAGCAACAAGTATATAAATAATAACATATGCTATAAATAGACGTACCGCTAGTCCACTTACATCTTGTCCAAATCATTCACGGAGAGGATCTTAATCACAGGCGATGTGCTTTCCTTGTCCTTTCGAACGAAGATCGTACAATTGAAGGTCCACACCTGACTGTAGTTTTTTCTCCTTTGCCTTAGCCTTAGTCAGCTGAGCAGCTCCCTCGTGGAGGACGTCAGTGACTCATTTATATAAATTGAGTTTTCGCAGCTGTACCCCAAATCAGTTGCCTTGAGATTCCCGCCTTACTTTCCGGCACCTCAGGAACTCGTCTCTGTCTAGTCGGGGCGATAAACCTTGATTTTAAATGGGCCTTGGCTCACCGTTGTTCTTTTAAACCCATTCTGTGAACTGCACTATTAAAGTTGGTTTGAACCATTCTTGGACATATTTATTAGAGGCCCAAGTTTAACGTGACAAACTATCTATTCAAACTAATATTTTGAAATATGTATTTTGATTGAAAATGTCAGTTCTAAAAACAAAGGTAAAAGATGACTTGATATTATAATAAGGAATATACCCCTTTTTGTATTATTATTATAGACATTGTTTGTTACTTGCAGAATTTGGTACAGGGTCTCAAAAAAAAGCTATACATATTTATTACTAGACACATTATTACTATAACTATGAGAGTCATTGTGAGATGGAGTTTCGGGTTTTGATCCGGAATCCAGAGGCGGGTGGGACGCAAATGGGTGAGGGGGGGTTTGCGACCCACGTCTTCACTGTCCGAAGCAACTGGAGGAAGTGGAGGAAAGCCCTCCATGGATAATTGAAAACAGTTGATACACGGAGTACGAGATGGTGCAGAAACATCAGCAGGTTGGCTGGGATCAGTGGACTCATGACTGGAACGACGCTGTGTGGCCGGATATCTAGGAGAGGGTGCCGGAACCGATTTGGTTTTGGTTTTCTGTCAAAGCTAACACATCATAACTACAAGCAAGAATGTTATTCATAAATAAAGTTGTTTTAGATCTGAGGGCCTCTTACATTCTGGTAATAAATATATATTCCTTTAAAATTACTCATCTGTAAATTTTGTGATAATAAATAAATAAATTGAAATAAACTTTAACCACAATAAATATTTATAGGTAATAAACTCTTATAATTATAACAGAATAAATTCTTATGGCCGTATTGTTTACACAAACAAAAGCATCGGCAACAAGTATATAAAATAAGAACAAGTGCATAGGTAACAAAGTTCATAAATAATAACAAATGCATCTGCAACATATAATAGATAATAACACATATATCTGCAACAAGTACATAAATAAAAATAAATTCAATCGGCAATAAATATATCAATATAACACATGCGTTGGCAACAAGTACATAAATAATAATACATGCATCCGTAACAGTATTTAAATAATAGCAAATGCGCATCGGCAACAAGTACATAAATAATAACAACGAGTATATAAATAATAGCAAATGCATCGGCAACAAGTATATAAATAATTAACAAATGCATCGGCAACAACTAACATAAATAATAACAAATGCATTCGGCAACAAATATATATAATAATTAACAAATGCGTATCGGCAGCAAGTATTAAATAACTATCAAATGCCATCGGCAACAAGTATATAAATAATTATCAATGCATCGGCAACAGGTAACATAAATAATAAAAAAATGCATCGGCAAGAAGTATATAAATGAAAGCAAACGCAACGGAAACAAGTATATACCTAAATAATAACACATGCATGGGCAATAAGAAATATAAATACCATAACATACATCAACAACAAGTATATAAATAATAATAAATGCATCGGCAACAAATATATAATAATAACACATGAAATCACAACAATAAAATAAATAATAAACAATGCTATAAATAGACGTACCGCTAGTCCACTTACATCTTGTCCAAATCATTCACGGAGAGGATTTTAATCACAGGCGATGTGCTTCCCTTGTCCTTTCGAACGAAGATCGTAAAAATTGAAGGTCCACACCTGACTGTAGTTTTTCTCCTTTCCCTTTAGCCTTAGTCAGCTTGAGCAGCTCCCTCGTGGAGGACGTCATGACTCATTTATAAAAAATTGAGTTTTTCGCAGCTGTACCCCAAATCAGTTGCCTTGAGATACCCTTACTTTTCCGCACCTCAGGAACTCGCCCTCTGTCTAGTCGGCTGATAAACTTGATTTTAATGGGCCTTGGCTCAGCGTTTTTCTTTAAAACCCATTCTGTGAACTGCATCTATTAAGTTGGTTGACCATTTTTGGGACATATTTATTAGAGGCCTCAATTTTAACGTGACAAACTATCTATTCAAACTAATATTTTTGAAATATGTATTTTGATGAATGCCAGTTCTAAAAACAAAGGTAAAAGATGACTTGATATTATAATAAGGAATATACCCCCTTTTTGTATTATTATTATAGACATTGTTTGTTACTTGCAGAATTTGGTACAGGTCTCTAAAAAAGCTATATCATATTTATTACTAGACACATTATTACTAAAACTATGAGAGTCATTGTGAGATGGAGTTTCAGGTTTTTGATCCGGAATCCAGAGGCGGGTGGGGACGCAAACTGGTGAGGGGGTTTGCGACCCACGTCTTCACTGTCCGAAGCAACTGGAGGAAGTGGAGGAAAGCCCTCCATGAAAATTTGAAACAGTTGATACAGGGATTTACAGATGGCAGAAACATCAGCGGGTGGGCTGGGATCAGTGGACCTCATGACTGGAACGACGCTGTGGGGCCGGGATATCTAGGAAGGGGGGCCGGGAAAACCGATTTGTTTTGGTTTCTGTCAAAGCTAACACATCATAAACTACAAGCAAGAATGTTATTCATAAATAAAGTTGTTTTAGATCTGAGGCCTCTTACTTTCTGAAAAAAAATATATATTCCTTTAAAATTACTCATCTGTAAATTTTGTGATAATAAATAAATAAATTGAAATAAACTTTAACCACAATAAATATTTATAGTAATAAACTCTTAAAAATTATAACAGAATAAATTCTTAAGGCCGTATTGTTTACACAAACAAATGCATCGGCAACAAGTATATAAATAAAAAACAAGTGCATAGGTAACAAGTTCATAAATAAAACAAATGCATCTGCAACATATAAAATAGAAATAACACATATTTTCTGCAACAAGTACATAAAAAAAAATAAATTCATCGGCAATAAGTATATCAATATAACACATGCGTTGGCAACAAGTACATAAATAATAATACATGCATCCGTAACAATATTTAAATAATAGAAATGCGCATCGGCAACAAGTACAAAAAATAATAACAACGAGTATATAAATAATAGCAAATGCATCGGCAACAAGTATATAAAAAAATTAACAAATGCATCGGCAACAACTAACATAAATAATAAAAAAATGCATCAGCAACAAATATATAATAATAACAAATGCGTATCGCAGCAAGTAATAAATAACTATCAAATGCATCGGCAACAAGTATATAAATAATTATCAAATGCATCGGCAACAGGTAACATAAATAATAACAAATGCATCGGCAAGAAGTATATAAATGATAGCAAACGCACCGGAAACAAGAAATAACCTAAATAATAACACATGCATCGGCAATAAAAATATAAATACCATAACATACATCAACAGCAAGTATATAAATAATAACAAGTGCATAGGTAACAAGTTCATAAATAATAACAAATGCATCTGCAACATATACATATATAAAACACATAATCTGCAACAAGTACATAAATAAAAATAAATTCATCGGCAAAAAAGTATATCAATATAACACATGCGTTGGCAACAAGTACATAAATAATAATACATGCATCCGTAACAAGTATTTAAATAATAGCAAATGCGCACCGGCAACAAGTACAAAATAATAACAACGAGTATATAAATAATAGCAAATGCATCGGCAACAAGTATATAAATAATTAACAAATGCATCGGCAACAACTAACATAAATAATAACAAATGCATCAGCAACAAATATAAAATAATTAACAAATGCGTATCGGCAGCAAGTATATAAATAACTATCAAATGCATGGGCAACAAGTATAAAATAATTATCAAATGCATCGGCAACAGGTAACATAAATAATAACAAATCATCGGCAAGAAGTAAAATAAATAATAGCAAACGCACCGGAAACAAGTATATACCTAATAATAACACATCCCATCGGCAATAAGAATATAAATACCATAACATAAAACAACAACAAGTATATAAAATAATAATAAATGCATCGGCAACAAATATAAATAATAACACATGCATCAGCAACAAGTATATAAATAATAACATATGCTATAAATAGACGTACCGCTAGTCCATTTACATCTTGTCCAAATCATTCACGGAGAGGACCCTTAATCACAGGCAAATGTGCTTCCCTTGTCCTTTCGAACGAAGATCGTACAATTGAAGGTCCCACCTGACTGTAGTTTTTCTCCTTTGCCTTAGCCTTAGTCAGCTTGAGCAGCTCCCTCGTGGAGGACGCCCAGTGACTCATTTTATAAAAATTTGATTTTTTCGCAGCTGTACCCCAAATCAGTTGCCTTGAGATTACGCCTTATTTTCCGGCACCTCAGGAACTCGTCTCTGCCCTAGTCGGCTGATAAACTTGATTTTAAGGCCTTGGCTCAGCGTTGTTTCTTTTACCCATTCTGTGAACTGCATCTATTAAGTTGGTTGACCATTCTTGGACATATTTATTAGAGGCCTCAATTTTAACGTGACAAACAATCTATTCAAACTAATTTTTTTGAAATATGTATTTTGATGAGATGCCATTCTAAAACAAAGGTAAAAGATGACTTGATATTATAATAAGGAATATACCCCTTTTTTATTAATTATTATAGACAATGTTTGTTACTTGCAGAATTTGGTACAGGGTCTCTAAAAAAGCTATATCATATATATTACTAGACACATTATTACTATAACTATGAGAGTCATTGTGAGATGGAGTTTTCAGGTTTTGATCCGGAATCCAGAGGCGGGTGGGACGCAAACTGGGTGAGGGGTTTGCGACCCACTCTTCACTGTCCGAAGCAACTGGAGGAATGGAGGAAAGCCTCCAGGGAAATAATTGAAACAGTTGAAAACACGGAGTACGAGATGGCAGAAACATCACGGGTTGGCGGGGATCAGTGGACTCATGACTGGAACGACGCTGTGTGGCCGGATATCTAGGAGAGGTGCCGGAACCGATTTTGTTTTGGTTTCTGTCAAAGCTAACACATCATAACTACAAGCAAAATGTTATTCATAAATAAAGTTGTTTTAGATCTGAGGCCTCTTACATTCGGGTAATAAATATAAATTCCTTTAAAATTACTCATCGTAAATTTTGTGAAAATAAACAAAAAAAATTGAAATAAACTTTAACCACAATAAATATTTATAGGTAATAAACTCTTATAATTATAACAGAATAAATTCTTAAGGCCGTATTGTTTACACAAACAAATGCATCGGCAACAAGAAATATAAATAATAACAAGTGCATAGGTAACAAGTTAAATAAATAATAACAAATGCATCTGCAACATATACATAGATAATAACACATATATCTCAACAAGTACATAAATAAAAATAAATTCATCGGCAATAAATATATCAATATAACACATGCGTTGGCAACAAGTACATAAATAATAATACATGCATCCGTAACAAGTAATTTAAATAATAGCAAATGCCATCGGCAACAAGTACATAAATAATAACAACGAGTATATAAATAATAGCAAATGCATCGGCAACAAGTATAAAAAATAATTAACAAATGCATCGCAAAAACCTAACATAAAATAATAACAAATGCATGGGCAACAAATATATAATAATTAACAAATCGTATCGGCAGCAAGTATATAAATAACTATCAAATGCATGGGCAACAAGTATATAAATAATTATCAAATGCATCGGCAACAGGTAACATAAATAATAACAAAATGCATCGGCAAGAAGTATATAAATGATAGCAAACGCACCGGAAACAAGTATATACCTAAATAAAACACATGCTTTCGGCAATAAAATATAATACCATAACATACATCAACAACAAGTATAAAAAATAATAAAAAAAATGCATCGGCAACAAATATATAATAATAACACATGCATCAGCAACAAGTATATAAATAATAACGTATGCTAAAAATAGACGTACCGCTAGTTCACTTACATCTTGTCCAAACATTCACGGAGAGGATCTTAATCACAGGCGATGTGCTTCCCTTGTCCTTTCGAACGAAGATCGTACAATGAAGGTCCACACCTGACTGTAGTTTTTTCTCCCTTTGCCTTAGCCTTAGTCAGCTTGAGCAGCTCCCTCGTGGAGGACGTCAGTGACTCTTTTATATAAATTGAGTTTTCGCAGCTGTACCCCAAATCATTGCCTTGAATTACGCCTTACTTTCCGGCACCTCAGGAACTCGTCTCTGTCTAGTCGCTGATAAACTGATTTTAAAATGGGCCTTGGCTCAGCGTTGTTTCTTTTACCCATTCTGTGAACTGCATCTATTAAGTTGTTGACCATTCTTGGACATATTTATTAGGGGCCTCAAGTTTAACGTGACAAACTATCTATTCAAACTAATATTTTGAAATATGTATTATTGATGAGATGTTAGTTCTAAAAACAAAGGTAAAACATAAACTTGATATTATAATAAGGAATATACCCCTTTTTGTATTATTATTATTATAGACATTGTTTGTTACTTGCAATATTGTAATAGAACATTATTCTCGTCACATTATTAAGGAATAAGATTATTAAATCATAATAGTTTATATGTCTGGTTTGTATTAAAATAAATCGGCCGCAATTTATTATAAATGATAATAAAATGTCTTTATGGGCAGAATTAGGACTGTAAAATCTATTCAATTTAAAATTAATTTATATAGAGTTATTATTAGATGTTAAAAATTCTTTGATGGATGAATAAAGATTGAGGTACACACTGTTTCTTTAATAGTTCACAGAATAAAACGATATTAATGGTCTTTAAAAATTATTATTATTAGTTATATCAACTTTTTATGTTAATAAAAAACCTAACCTTAAATGTGTCACTTTTTTTTTGTATGAAAAAGAGAAATTGCACAGTGATTGTACAAACAGAAACCATCAGTAGGAAAGCTAATAGATTATTTTGTTGTTAGTAAATTTTTTAAACTTATTTGTTGCAGATTTTCTTAATGTGAAAATAGTATATATAGTTTCAACATTTCTGTCAATTAATAACTTACGTTTTCAACTCTACCAAGAATTGGTTAGCCAATTACTAATAGAATTCACTTGGGTATAAAAGTATACTTACAACTAACATGAATATCAGTATTATTTAAAATTACATTGTAAATATTACTATAGTGATTTTCTGCCGTAAAAATAAATTCAAATCTATTCAGAGTTTCCATACTCTACAATCTGGAGCCTTCTTTTACTTAGCAGCTTGAAACATATCAAAGCAAAATAACTTTACGTTGAACGAGTAAAATAACCTACTTGGTATTAATATAATGAGAGTTTAATCAATTAAATGAAAAACATTCAAACTTTTAGAAATAATTCAACTTATAAGAGCATTAAAAGTATAAGAACACCTATATTACATCTTGAATTGAAGATGTGCAAAACATTCTTAAATTTAGGTATCGTAAGAGAACAAGATATAGTTATTTAGTATTAAAAAAAAAAAAAAAAAAAAAAAAAAAATCCGATGGTTCTCCCAACATACATTTTAAATCAAGAATGATTATTAAGAATATTTATTTCATCTGAAAATTTGTTTCTTATAGAATTAAACGACGAAACACCAAAATTGACCAGACTGTTGTTTGAGAACAAACACAAATAATTTTAACAAATAAACGGTAATTTCTAATAACATAAGATGAAACAACCAAAACTATTGGTAAAGTTGCACTTTTAAAAGATTATATGGTACAAAGAAGTGTAGGTACAAAGAATTTATATGCACCTGAAAAGCTACAGAAAACTGACAAGAGAGAACACAACTTTCAACCTTTTTATACATAACATTTGTAATAAAAATCTCAATATAAAATAAATATATGTTATAATAAAAATAATAGTGTATAAAGATGTTGTTTTACAGTTTATATGCTATGCAATATATTATTAAAACAATTAATGGTGATAAGTCTATAAATATAATATATATAGCTTTAAAGTTGTTTAAATTTAATAATATTTAATAGGAAACTTTAAGGCTTTACCGTATTGCATGCTTACAAGATATTTCCATTTTATCGACAATTATTCTAACATATTCGAAGTTCACATTTAATATTTATTTCGAATCTAAAATAGTTTGCTATTTAATTTGGTCATCAATTCACAAATGTTAAAAACACCTCAAAACTATTAGAAATGTTTATACTTGCCCCTACATCGTCCGAATAATAGTTTTTGCAGTACAACATTTTATCTCATATAAGAAGAGAGATAAGGTAAAGAATGTCCAACCAATATGGGTTTACTATTTTGTTTTACATAAATATTGCGAGCTATGTGACCTATTTTCTTTATACCAAGTAAGTAAATAAAGAAATAAAACTATATTTTTATTTTTAATGAATAAACCTATAATGTGTTATATCTGTATAAAATAACTGTAGGGCTCAACAAATATATATTTCAAAGGTATTTGAGATTGGATACTGTTGAAAAAGTATCTACTTTCATTTTAACCTTACATTCTCTCCCCGCCTGTATCTGAAAGGCCAATCTGATTCGAGCCCTTTCAATGAGAACTCAAATGGGAAACTTAAATCGTCCAAAAGATTAAACTCTTGTCTAAGATGTATTTGAAAGTCTTTAGATCGCAAATAACATTATTGTAATCATATTTTTTTTGAGGTTATCAAGTAGTTGGCGTTCACACACTTTATTATGTTTATTACCGTTTATGTTTTGACATTTATTCAGATATTGGTAAAAAAAATGGCAATAAATAACTTATTAGTGGCTTCTAATTAACAAAACAGGGACATTCCCAGTTTCTCTTTAAAATACAGTCTATAGAATACACTATTATTAAATTACAGATGTTCAAGACAGTAAATATATAATATTGTTATTTGTGGTAAGTCAAAGAATTGGAAACTACATAAACTGTTTGATAACCTTATCAATACATTTTTTTGTTAATTGTAATCAAATGTTTTCGGCTTCAAACGCCGAATTCAATTCTTATTCAAAAGGTTACAATTTGTCGGATTGGTTATAGTTAAACAAAAACTTTTAAATTAAAAATATCAGTTGATAACAGCTGTTGCTCCTAACACATATTTATCATCTTTATACATATGATATAATGGATCACCCTCAATGTGGACGAAAGAATAGTAATAAAGTGAATACGGAAGCCAAATTCACGGAACTGTTTACTTAACTCACTTTGTCTCACTAACTCAATAATGTGTGTAGTGTTTCGGACATGCGAATACAACTCATTTTAGTAGCAGAACTTAATCCCTTTTTCACAAATAATAATTGTATTCCTTACCAAGCTTATGAGGTTGTAGCAGTTATTAAATTTAAGTTGACTGCATAAAATGTATTTAGTAAAATTATATCTTTTTTATAAATTATTTAATATTATTTTTAATAATATTTTATCTTTAATTGATTGAAACTTATTTCAAATAAATCATTAATTTAGTAATTAAAACCCTTAATCTATAAATTATAAAATTATTTATAATTTTAAGGTATAAGTAAAACGAAGTTAATTGATTGCTGATAATTTTTTCTAAATAACATTTTTTAAATACAAATAAAATATTTACCCCAATGAAAACAAATATAATATACTTATGTATATATTTATTAAATAAAATCCGAATTAAATTAAAATGTTAATCTGTAATTTTGCACATACAACTTTGCTAATTATCCACAGTAAACATGTTGTAGCAATATTTTATTATTACTGTTTTCTATAGTGTTCATTACAAATTAAATATTATTTAGATTAAAAAAAAAACTCTAATTGCCTTTTCAATAATCCTCATGAAAAAAATATTTTGAATGTCTTCACGATCCGGAGATTTATTTTTATGCTTACATAATTGATATAATCAACATAAACTTAAATTTGTAAATACAGAAATTTATCAACACAAGAGACTGACTTACCTTAGGTATTGATTGAAATTCTAACTCTTAAACCTTAGTATTAAGTTTTATATTTATTTTCATTTTATAATACAATTTATTCCTGCTCATACACGGACGGTGGCAATTAGTCTTCCACCCATCTCAAACGGACAAGTGCAGTATGAGTTGGAGGGCGGGAGTCCATTACGCTCCTTAAACCCTTCACTGTTATTACGTTATTATTTTATTTAATAATAACGTTAGGAATTTTAACCAAATAACATGTATTGATGAGTATTATCCATGGGAATTATTTTGTAGTTGCTATTTGCTCTATGACTATTTTAATACCTGCTTTGTAATTTATGGCATGATATTTTCACTAGTAACACGGATAAACGCAGCACGAATTATTGAAAAAATATTGTCTATTTTAAGGAAAATCCATGCAGTTAGATATAAATTATTATTTGTATTCAAATTATCAAGATTGCATGTATACATATTTATAAATGTCAGTTAAAAAGAGCGAAGGATATTGTTTGTTAGGATAGTCAAAAGAGTCGATGCTTCACTATACAGTCGACGAAGCATAGGGTATTACGATAGACAACCATTAAAACGTATTAAATATTCATTGTACAGAATCAAATCATACATGGGAATTTTTAGTTTAAAAAAGAAACGAGCGTTACTGACGATACTATCTAACGTAGATCTCAGTTACTATTCATCGAGTTTTTACTCAATTCATGATTTGTATGCTGTTTTTCATCAAACGATTGGTGGAACTAACATCAGTTGAACATTTATCATTTTATATTTTACAATTATAATTTGTAAATTTTATAATAGTTAGTAAAGCTATCTATTTGTAGGACCTCTTGCACTTATACAAAACCTGCAACATTGTTTCTAAAGAAAATAGTTATTATTTCAAGTTATACATATTTTTTTAACATGATTGAAGAAAGATAAATTAGATGGTTCAAACTAATTCAAAATGTTGGTTTAACATTTATGATGAATGGATAATAAATGTACTATTCAATATTAAATTATTATATAGTAATAGAGAAAAGTGAATTTATCTAAACATTTATTCATAACATGAATTTTTTTTATACAGTATTTAATATGCTATATCTACAAACTGTTATAATGTTGGTTAAAAAATTAAAACAGTTCGAATAACCCCAGTGTAATCCGGCTTACCAGAAGTATAGCTCGGGGCTAACTCCCTCCACCTAAATGATGGCTTAACGTTAAGTGTGTGGAACACTTAGTTACAAACTTAGTTCCTGTATTTACCTTCAATTACTAGAAACTCACTAATGTAATCCGGCTTACCATAGATAAGCTCGGACTAACTCCCTCCAGCTAAATGAGGGTTAACGTTAATTATGTGGAACTTTAACTACAAAACTTAGTTCCTGTATTTACCTTCAATTACTAGAAACTCGCCAGTGGGAATTCGGCTTACCATGAGTATAGCTCGGGGCTAACTCCCTCCACCAAATGATGGCATACCGCTAAGTGTGTGGAACTCTTAGCTACAAACTTAAATTCCTGTATTTACCTTCAATTACTAAAACTCACCAGTGTAATCCGGCTTACCATGATATACTCGGAGCTAACTCCCTCCAAACCCAAATGATGGCTTAACGTTAAGTGTTGAACTCTAGCTACAAAATTAGTTCCTGTATTTACCTTTAATTACTAGAAACCACCAGTGTAAATCCGGGTTACCAAGATATAGCTCGGGGCTAACTCCCTTCACCCAAATGATGGGTTAAAAGTTAAGTATGTGGAACTCTTAGCTACAAACTTAGTTCCTGTATTTTACCTTTAATTACTAAAAACTCGCCAGTGTAATCCGGGTTAACCAGAAGTGTAGCTCGGGGCTAACCTACCCCCCCACCAAAATGATGGCTTAACGTTAAGTATGTGGAACTCTTAGCTACAAACTTATTCCTGTATTTACCTTTAATTTTCTACAAACTCGCCAGTGTAATCCCGGCTTACCAGAAGTGTAGCTCGGGGCTAACTCCCCCAGCTAAATGATGGCTTAAAAGTTTAAGTGTGTGGAACTCTTAGCTACAAACTTTGTTCCTGTATTTTACCTTTAATTATAAAAACTCGCCAGTGTAATCCGGCTTACCAAATGTAGCTCGGGGCTAACTCCCTCCAGCTAAATGATGGCTTAACGTTAAGTGTGTGGAAACTCTTAGCTACAAAAAATTAGTTCCTGTAATTTTACCTTTAAATTACTAAAAACTCGCCATGTAATCCGGCTTACCAGAAGTGTAGCTCGGGGCTAACTCCCTCCAGCTAAATGATGGGTTAACGTTAAGGGGTGTGGAACTCTTAGCTACAAACTTAGTTCCTGTATTTTACCTTTAATTAAATACAAACTCGCCAGTGTAATCCGGCTTACCAGAAGTGTACTCGGGGCTAACTCCCTCCAGCTAAATGATGGGGTTAACGTTAAGTATGTGGAACTCTTAGCTACAAACTTTTTTCCTGTATTTTACCTTTAATTACTAAAAACTCGCCAGTGTAATCCGGCTTACCAGAAAATGTAGCTTGGGGCTAACTTCCTCCAGCTAAAAAGATGGCTTAACGTTAAGTGTGTGGAACTCTTAGCTACAAACTTAGTTCCGTATTTTACCTTTAATTACTACAAACTCGCCAGTGTAATCCGCTTACCCAGAAGTGTAGCTCGGGGCTAACTCCCTCCAGCTAAATGATGGCTTAACGTTAAGTGTGTGGAACTCTTAGCTACAAACTTAGTTCCTGTATTTTACCTTTAATTACTACAAACTCGCCAGTGTAATCCGGCTTACCAGAAGTGTAGCTCGGGGCTAACTCCCTCCAGCTAAATGATGGCTTAACGTTAAGTGTTTGGAACTCTTAGCTACAAACTTAGTTCCTGTATTTTACCTTTAATTACTACAAACTCTCGCCAGTGTAATCCGGCTTACCAGAAGTGTAGCTCGGGGCTAACTCCCTCCAGCTAAATGATGGCTTAACGTTAAGTATGTGGAACTCTTAGCTACAAACTTAGTTCCTGTATTTTACCTTTAATTACTAAAAACTCGCCAGTGTAATCCGGCTTACCAGAAGTGTAGCTTGGGGCTAACTTCCTCCAGCTAAATGATGGCTTAACGTTAAGTGTGTGGAACTCTTAGCTACAAACTTAGTTCCTGTATTTTACCTTTAATTACTACAAACTCGCCAGTGTAATCCGGCTTACCAGAAGTGTAGCTCGGGGCTAACTCCCTCCAGCTAAATGATGGCTTAACGTTAAGTGTGTGGAACTCTTAGCTACAAACTTAGTTCCTGTATTTTACCTTTAATTACTACAAACTCGCCAGTGTAATCCGGCTTACCAGAAGTGTAGCTCGGGGCTAACTCCCTCCAGCTAAATGATGGCTTAACGTTAAGTGTTTGGAACTCTTAGCTACAAACTTATGTTCTCTGTAATTTACCTTTAATTACTACAAAACTCACCAGTGTAATCCGGCTTACCAGAAGTGTAGCTCGGGGCTAACTCCCTCCAGCTAAATGATGGCTTAACGTTAAGTGTTTGGAACTCTTAGCTACAAACTTAGTTCCTGTATTTACCTTCAATTACTAGAAACTCACCAGTATAATCCGGCTTACCATGAGTATAGCTCGGGGCTAACTCCTTTCACCCAAATGATGGCTTAACGTTAAGTATGTGGAACTCTTAGCTACAAACTTAGTTCCTGTATTTTACCTTTAATTACTACAAACTCGCCAGTGTAATCCGGCCTTACCATGAGTATAAGCTCGGGGGCTAACTCCCTCCAGCTAAATGATTGGCTTAAACGTTAAGTGTTTGGAACTCTTAGCTACAAACTTAGTTCCTGTATTTACCTTCAATTACTAGAAACTCACCAGTGTAATCCGGCTTACCATGAGTATAGCTCGGGGCTAACTCCTTTGACCCAAATGATGGCTTAACGTTAAGTATTGTGAACTCTTAGCAACAAACTTAGGTTCCTGTATTTTACCTTTAATTACTACAAACTCGCCAGTGTAATCCGGCTTACCAGAAGTGTAGCTCGGGGCTAACTCCCTCCAGCTAAATGATGGCTTAACGTTAAGGTGTGTGAACTCTTAGCTACAAACTTAGTTCCTGTATTTTACCTTTAATTACTACAAACTCGCCAGTGTAATCCGGCTTACCAGAAGTGTAGCTCAGGGCTAACTCCCTCCACCTAAATGATGGCTTAACGTTAAGTGTGTGGAACTCTTAGCTACAAACTTAGTTCCTGTATTTACCTTCAATTACTAGAAACTCACTAATGTAATCCGGCTTACCAGAAGTGTAGCTCGGGACTAACTCCCTCCAGCTAAATGATGGCTTAACGTTAAGTGTGTGGAACTCTTAGCTACAAACTTAGTTCCTGTATTTACCTTCAATTACTAGAAACTCACCAGTGTAATCCGGCTTACCATGAGTATAGCTCGGGGCTAACTCCCTCCAGCTAAATGATGGCATACCGCTAAGTGTGTGGAACTCTTAGCTACACACTTAGTTCCTGTATTTACCTTCAATTACTAGAAACTCACCAGTGTAATCCGGCTTACCATGAGTGTACCTCGGGGCTAATTCCCTTCACCTAAATGATGGCTTAACGTTAAGTGTGTGGAACTCTTAGCTACAAACTTAGTTCCTGTATTTTACCTTTAATTACTACAAACTCACCAGTGTAATCCGGCTTACCAGAAGTGTAGCTCGGGGCTAACTCCCTCCAGCTAAATGATGGCATACCGCTAAGTGTGTGGAACTCTTAGCTACACACTTAGTTCCTGTATTTACCTTCAATTACTAGAAACTCACCAGTGTAATCCGGCTTACCATGAGTGTACCTCGGGGCTAATTCCCTTCACCTAAATGATGGCTTAACGTTAAGTGTGTGGAACTCTTACCTACAAACTTAGTTCCTGTATTTTACCTTTAATTACTACAAACTCGCCAGTGTAATCCGGCTTACCAGAAGTGTAGCTCGGGGCTAACTTCCTCCAGCTCTTTGGTTTGAGGTTAGGGGTGGGAGGGCCTGTAGCACTGATGAAGTATGAACGTGACGAAGATCCTTTACCACCGCTAGTGTATAGGTGGGTGTAATTAAATGAGAAGTACATGGAACCATTTGGTTTTCAATAAGTTGTTGAATGTTTAAATCTTCATAAATTTTTATTTTCCGTAGAAGGCCAATCATTTTGACATTTGCTAAAAGAAAAAAAGATATAGAAACAAATAAAATAACTTATAAAGCATGCTTGCCAAATTTAAAAAGAATATTAGAGAGTTTGATTTTTTTACATCGATTGAAACAATGAGCTTCATGTATATATTATTATTCGTTAAAGAGGCTAATTTAGCATTACTTACATTCTAGTAGTACAGAAAATTGTACTACTAAAAAGTATACTAAAAAAGTATACTAAAAAAAGTATACATAAATTGGTAAAGTATACTAAAAATGTTAATCAAATCCCTGTTGGTGAACTTTGTAGATAAATTGGGACAGTAATGTTTCATACTATGAGGGGCTATATATAAACAAAGTTGGTGAGGGTTGGACAGTTTGGGAGTAGATTGATTATGGTCCCGACCTCTGTCACGATCCTACAGTCATTGCTTGGTGATTTAGTACAGTGGTCAAACTTCTGTAAATTTAGCAAATGTTTTGTAATTAGTTCTAATCAGCTACTGTTTTGTTGACTTTCATATATTACTACCACAGAGATAATAATTCAAATTAAAAAAAGTTTATTATTTTCTTGATAAGTACTTACATTAACATTGATCTCTTTAGCAGAAATGCTATTTAAGAGATCAATAAAATTAAACTATATAAATATACAAGTAACATCAACAAATTTAAACAGCAGCAAACAAGAAAACTTCAATAATATAAATATATTCAATAAATTAATTAAGTACTTTCATAAGAATAGAATAATCACCATTACAGACAAATAAAGGGAAAATAAACAACATTAACAGTTAATTTAACATATTAATTAACAAATAAATAAATCGTATTGTAAAAGTAGTAAGAAATTTTTTACGTTTTAAATACATCCTCTTTTAAATTTGAAATAAAGTTCAGTTTTTAAATGTCCGGTATTATTAACACTATTTAAGCTCTCTTCTGGATTACGACTTGTAACTTCGAGTTTCATCATCATGAACATAATCAAATTGTCTACGGTAATATCAATAGAAATTAATTAATCAAACAATTGTTTAAACTATAGTAAATCAATAACAAATAATAAAAATTCTAACAATAAATATTTAACTAAAAAAAATCAACAAATAAATTTAAAAAAATATAACGACAATTAATTTGAATAAATAAAAAACAAATCTCTGAATAATTAACAAATATTAAAATTAACTCATATAAATCAACTCAACAATATAACTCATGAGCTTATTTATGAGATTTATGATGCATCAATTGTGGCGAGGAATTTCACCGATATCGGACAAAGTACAAAATGATACTCTCATGCCTTGAAGTCATCGGAACCTGGCTGGTAGGAATCAGTATAGAACTGGCTCCCGACAAAACTCTGTCAGTCATTGCCGATTATTTGAAATTAAGTTTTGAGTATTATTTTTAAAATATTACTTTTTTGCTGTAAACCGTATATCTCTTTGTACAATGAACATATGTTTTTCTAAAAAAAACAGAAACAAATCGAGCTAAATAAAATTAAAAAAAGAGAGAAACAAATCTGGTTTAGTGTTTTTTTCGTGTCATAATGTAATCGTAGGTGAGATAAAGCACACCTTTTAATTTAATATTTATTCGTATTCATATATGAAAGGAGGACATTTTTCCCTTTACATATTTTAGTATGGATGCAAGCTGCTCCATTTATGTCCTGCATAACTAATAACATTTGGTTTTATTATTTCTAAGTGGAAATTACCTTTTATCACCCACCTCATAAACCTATAATTACGTTCGAAATTATAGGGATCATAATCTAAACAGGAATTAATAAAAGTATAGTTTCGAAATGAACTTCCAAAAAAGAAACATTAAAAACTTACCAGTTTTATGCAAGTTAAATAGTTTTGTCTGTGAAAGGATTCAAAAAAGATATGTTATAAAAGTAAACATTCACTTCTTTAATTTAAACTGAATGTATAGTCCAATAATACGTGGTTTAAATTCAACTTACAGCAGTAGGTGTAATATGTGAGGTATATTATATAAGGTCTACTCTTTCTAAGGAACAGTAGACCTTAGTTACATTCGACCTAACCATTTACAATCGACACTTAGACCTAAAATACGCACAACTTGTGTCGATGTCTCATATCTGAATTAATCATTATAATTAACCTCTTTATTACTCATGTTGAACAGTTTATAAAAGGTTTTTTCCTCTCCGGTGTGGTTCTGGCAGTTGCGAAGGTTTCTTAATCACCCATAATACAATATAAGTTGAACCTCAGGTAAAGTGGTGCCTTAAAGAATGGACATTAAAGTATCGCCTCTATAGACATCCTACTAACACCATAACAAGAAGAAACTCTAACTTACATTCTGCAGACTCCACTGACTTGAAGGTAAGGTGAACTCCAAGAATGAACATGAAATATGGAGCCATGGAGATTAAAGCAGAGTTAAAACCTCACAGAAAATTATAACATCAAACATATAAACCTGCAGATCCTTGTGGTTTGCTATGCACATGATGAAACTTCTTGATCTCCGATAATATATGTTAGTTTAATATCATAACCAGAACTTCCAAAAATAGCCTAAACACTAACAATACCATTGATTACATTAAAATCAATGGCCATACAAATGACCTAAACCTAGAAAAATAACATTTGATGAGTGGAAAAGCATAAATTATTTTGACTAAAAAATGTCTAATTAATAATAAGAATAAAATATAAAGTAAATTATTAAAAGGCAACCAAATATGGTAAAATAAGGTAGATAAGCATTATAGGTATTTTATTATGAAGGTATTGCTTCAGCAGAGCTACAACGGATATGCCAAAAAATTAAGAATTAAGGGAAGAGATAAAACCATACAACAACAAAAGATAATCCGGAATAGTTAATTGATCCAAGTATAATTTCAAAAGAATTAAATTGAAAAGAATTGAACGAGTATAGATAAAAGTAATATTTAGATAAGTTACATCTCATTGTTAGATAACAAATTAATGAAAGGAAAGTTGAATAATTAATAACAAAAATAATGATTATTATTAACAAAATGTAAAGTTTAAAATCAGTCGTAATGTTTTTTACAAAGCTTGATCCAGTCTTATGTTTAGTAAAGAAATTTATATGTTGGGTGTATGTTCATCCATTTGGTCGAGAACGGTGGTGAGCTGGCTTATGGTCGTACTAAACAAAAGTGGGTGAGTAGATCTACAATACACGTGCAGTGGTGACCTGCCCACATATACAAGTGCAGTGATATTGACCCACCTACCCATCCATTCACGTACAGTGGGTTTTGAACATCTGACCGCACGTCGTAGTTTGGTGCCACTAAGGGAGTGAGGGAAGGATGGTCATAACATTCTGTATGGCGGCATCAGGACCGGAGACCAAGAGGACACCAGAGGCTCCTTCAATTGGCTAATATTTTCTTGATTTCGTCCATAACTATTAGGCATATGTCTATCTTTTATTAATCAATACAATCCACGATTGATATGTGTTAGATAGTAACAAGAGAAGAAGATCAATGGTAATGTAGAGTGGTGATGACCCACGCGCTGGAATGACAACAATAATTACTTTAAGACAAAAATTCATTAATTATTATTATCAAATACAGACACAGGCAACTGCAGATAGCAAAAAGGACATTTGTGTATTTATCATATAGACTTTAAAAGTAATATCTGTGATCTGTGAAAAAAAGAAATTAGAGGGATGATGATTTCTGGCTAAAATAAATTGATAATCAGTTTATATAATTTTATAACTCTGTATTTTACCGCATTAGTTTATCGCAGGCATGTCAATAAGGCAATACGATTTTAAATCTTTAGTAGGTCCTTTAAATAATATTAATAATAATAATAATACTAATCTGTACACTTTTAGACTGATCAACATTCAGAATATCGAAACAAAAAATATCCTGTTTTGCAAGTGAGTTATAATTTATCTTATAGAATTATTGTAGTCTACTTTATTTAATTATTTTTAACAGTACTACGATCACCAAAACAAAACATGCACAGTATCTTAAATATTATTTTCTTTACAAGGTTACATATAAAGAATGTATTTTGTATTACGGTATATAACAGCATACAGACCATGAATGGAATGATTTTAATTGAATGAAATGGAACGATATTCCACTTAATTGTTTACATAGATCCAAGGCAGTTCACTTTAGAACTAGATAAAAATAATATTTCATTTTAATGATAGCTAAATAATCTATAATATAATTCCAATTAATGTTAGTGCATGTTAAATTAATTAAATCTTATTCTTTGCTTAGAATTCAAGTATTAAAAACCTCCTATTTTTGGTAGGTTACTTAATTGTTAGTCAAACTATTGCTATTATAAGTAAAGAATGATTAGGCCTTTTTTCATTTAATTTCATAATATCTTTATTCACTTAAATATGTACAATAAATACTGCCAAGTTGTGATACTATAAATGAAAAATAATAGTCTAATAATAACAATACTAATCAGAAACTAAATTAAATCTGTACTATTTGAAAATCTGCCTACTTTTACTACCGTACATATAATCAATGATTTTGTTTAGTCAAAGATAAACTCTATGTACAATATATTTTATAGTTAAATAAAAGTATTTAACAAAGTAATATATGTTATAAGGTACAAAATGATAAAATAATGATTAAAATTAACATTTTTATCCATAATCTTTTGTAAGCACTGACATATTAAAATTTTCTGTTTGTATTCATTGTTTAAAATTAGGTTTATAGCTCATACAATTTAAAATATATTTGGCTAAAAATTATAATTTAGGAAAGCATCTATAATTTATACACAATAACAGTGTTATACTATTTTATAAACATTTTAATTTTAGTATGACCGAAGTATTTAGTCAGACGTAAACAAGAAATAGACGTAATATTAATTGTTCTAACAACAATAGTTCGTGAAATATAAATTATAATTTTATTATCATAACCTTTAGGTAAATGAAACAAATATTTTTAACTATTTATGTGACCCCAACACTTCATTTCTGAATGTGATCCGCGAGACGGTAAATAAGCCATGTTTTGAACTTGCAGTAACGTCCCGTCTGGGCGCGGGTGCTGAGTTTCTGATCTTGAGTGCAGTGTGTTCATTCGATAGCCACCACCTCTCGTGGCGCGCTGCTAGTCCGCTCGTTGCAAAAATTCCCTTTGGAAGTTGGGACTCTGAATAAAACCCCGTTCAGAAGTGAAACGAAATTCCCACCCTCCCGCTGTGAACTGTTCAGTGCTCCAAGCGGAAACTACAAATATCGTAATGCGATTTTAGCCTCGGACTCCGGCGCCCCCTTAAGTGCTTTGTGTTATAGTTAGTTGTTACAAGACAGTTTACATTACATTTTAATCCTGTCAATGATACACGTAACCAATGCTGTTATCAGATGCACATGTTTGATATGGCAAATTCAAAAAAACAAATACCCCTTTTTTGTAAATTTGCTGTTATTTTAAAATTGATTACAACCTGTTATTCAACTTGAATTAAAATTATATTTTAACGACATTGGTTGTTAATTTTAGAGCAATATTTTCTTGGTCAAGGTTACTACACCTAGATAACTAAAACACCTTCTAAGGGCTCTGAGGGATCAAGACTGCAGCAAAGAAGATATAAGTGATGTTTTATTTATTATATAATACTTGCCATGAGTTGACGCCTACTGGTGACAATTCTTTGGTGGTCTTTTTATGTAATTTAATAACTTCATAAAATCTCAGAACTCATTGTATTTTGATTTGTAAAATGTGCATTAACGATATACCATACAAATATGATCGTTTTGAAATTGTAAAGGCAACTTTTGTTTTTAAGAAACTGATAATTCTTAAAATAATGCTTTGCTAGTTTACAATATGTATTTTTCAAAAATACTAAAAAAACTTCTTGACATACAGAACACTTATAGATATAAATAAAAATATCGACATAATAATTTTATTTAGGTTGTAGAGTGTACTATATTTTCAAATTAAATTTGAAAATTATAGATTTACCTACTTATAGATAATTTGAAAATATCAACTAACTTTCTAGGGAAATTTACCAATAAACAAATTATTATTTGTAGATATAAGAAAATCTAGATGGCAGAGAAATATAACATTGTTTACTGCACATCATCTCTTATAAAATGAAATCTAAAAGTGTAACATTTTTGAAAAAAATAAAATTTCAGAGCCGGTGTTTTAATTGAAATTTAATACACAACTAGAATTTGGGACTACAAATTTGCTAGTCCTAACTAGTTTAAAAGATTCTCTTTTCACAAAAAACTGCCCATGTAAAAAACACACGTTAAATCTGAAAGTTTTTAGATATTGGTATCTCTAAATTCCTTCATTGGGCATTCATTTATTTTGTTGTCTCAAAACTTGTGTAAAACTAGGCTAGATTATTATTGCAAGTTGGTACATCCATGACATTTAAGTAATATTATTTTCAAAAGACTGTAATTTTTTTAAGATCGTAATTATTACTACAACGAGAAGGACATTATTACTAATTATTTTTAAATGTCTAGTGCCTGGAAGCCTTCTGTGTCCATTACATTCCATAATTATATATGTGAATGGAATGGCTATTTTTGAGTTGTTATTAGAATTTATCGGAAATTAACATTATTGTATAATTTGATGACTAATTGTCTATTAACTATAAATAGATTATTGAATGAAGAAACCATTTCAGTTAAACTTATACAAGACCTTCCTGAGCGAGGTTAATTGAATACTAAAGCCATGACTCCTTTGATCAACAAAGAATACCTAATTGAGACAACTTGCTGAACTAGTTTACTGTAGTAAAACCATCAAATACACCAAGCAGAAAGTGCAATCTCCACAGTTGTACATTGATGATGTAGCATATTTGATGGTGATTAACTAAATTATGTTCTTATGGCATTGTGTTAGCTGCTGTTTTATTGTTGAATTAGAAATTATTAAAAAGGGAATCTATTCACAAAATAATGCCACAGCAGTGTTATCATTATTAGTTTAAAATAACTAATAATGTTATTATTAATAATAATAATATTATTTTAACTAATAATAATAATAATTAAAATTGTTTATTATTAACTAAATAATAGTTAGTTGATAATAATCAATTTTATTAGTTTATTATTAACTAAAAACACAAATTTAAATTACTTGATTGAATGTAAAGTAATAGTTGACTTGAAATAAAATTGTTTTAAACAGTTATTTTTAATTATAATTTTTGTAAATTATTTTCATGTTACAATTATTGCAAAAAGTATTTTAGGAAAATATTATTATATTCAAAAAATGAATAAAACAAAACAAAACTGAAAATCACGATAGCAAATATAGGACTACATTTTTAAACTACAAAGCAGTAAGAAGCTGAGGTTTTTATTCAATAAACTACTAAACAAATTATATATTTTAACAAGAAGTCTGCGAAATAACTTACTATTTCTTTCTGAGAAGCTTATATGACTTATTTATGGTTTAGGATATACGGTTTTTGATGTATGATGATATAGAGTGAATGATAAAATATGTCAATCTTATTTTTACATTATCTAAACAACTATTTAATATGGTTTAACATTGATAACAAATGTATGCTTTTATCATTGCTAGTTGGCTAATTTTTCTTGTAGCTGTAAAATTAATAAACTGCAATTTTAATTACGTGTAAAAAGTCACTGATATCATATTCTCATTTTATTTTACATTCATCAGTTTTAGAATGTAATTTTCATGTTAAGATATGTAACAAGAAAGGACTTACGTTGGTCGTTGAACTAGGCAGAATTAAAATTTCTAGAAAAACAAGGATTTATAGAACGTATATGGAACACGTTAGTGTTCTAATATAAAATCAAGTTCAGTACTCGAGTTTCATTCATATATTACTCATTTTTAAAGTATAATATTCAATTCACGTAAGTGTATGTGAATCGATAATAATTTCAATACCAGCCTCAATATATATTATTACGTGTATTGATGATGCACAGGAGGACTTCACTTCACAACATAAACGTTACTTTTATGACGTCGTAATCCTCCAAACGTCATAATATAAGGGAGAAAATATTTCCCTCGATGTTTTCAACTTGAAATAGTTTATCAGCACTATTTTTTGAGACAATAACATTTATGTAAATATTTCAAATTATTTGGTATTTATATTTACCGATAGATACTTAAACTATCGGGGAACATTGTTAAATAATTAATCAATTTCAATATTAAAATCATTTATAATATCAATTATAACTCAATTTATAAATTACTTACAATAAGGACTTTAAAAATAACCAAACAATTTAATTTAGATACAAACACTGAAAAATGAGTTTCTATAAACATAAAAATACCCTGACCAATACATTACCAATGTGTGTTGGTACAGCTGATACATAAACAGTTTAGAAAGTCCACAATGACTAATAGAGATTGTGGACTTTGCCTGTTAAAGTCTACAGACATCATGGAACAACATTGTGTTTATAGCGATGCTCATGGTTCAATTTTATCAATTTATTCAAAAATAAGCATCCAATGTTTTTTCCCATGAAGTAGATACTCATTTTTACTACTCATGTTTATTTTGCTTAAAATAAAACGACTAATTCAATTTTAATAAAATGAATATGGGGTTTCAAATTCACACCTTCAAGTGTTGTAACATTCTTTATGCTAAGTAATTATATAAAACTAAGCTATTAGTAATTTTAATATAAAATAACAGAGGAATAAGTATTTTTATAACATTTATAATTTTTTATATACTTAGTAAATTAAAAAGATAAACGTAAATTCCTAAACATTTAGTGTATTATAATAGACAATTTTTATTTAATTTTAACTATTAGGAATTTGATAAAATAATTTCATTTTCAGATTTAACATGATCTGAAAATGAAACTATTTTATTTACTATCTCTTTAAATAATTTTTTTGCGAAGTGATTTTAAACACTTCCATTTGAGATTTATACTCCTTCCTAATTTTGAATGAAATAAAAAATGAAGCACACATCATTCAAAATGTTCGATATATAGTATATATTTTTGTTTTAAAAAATTTTGATAATTTATACTACACTCACAACTAGCGTATTAGATCTCAAATACAGTGAATAGCCCCTCTAAGTTAGGTTTTTAGATATTACATTTCATATATATTCCAATTTAAACATGTATATACAATTCAGGAAGCAATGGTGACCTATATTTTTATTAGGATTTGGTTGTTAGAATTATTAAATATTTGTCATTGTCTACATAGTTACCCATCTTCCCTCAAAGTCCTTATCTCATAATTCTCAAATGTTCCATCTCAGTTACTTTAAATATTACGTTATTGAAGATGTTTCTTCTTCTCAAATCTACTCTTACAACAAAGGTGAGGAAACGATCGAGACTTACATTAAACCCGTGTATTATCATTATTTCAGATATATTATCAAGTATCTACATAATTACCCTTTTTCAATACTATTTTTGAATTTACTGAGCTACATTATGTGATGGAAACAATAAACAATACCCAATCAATAGAAACCCCTATATGATAATATATGCTATTCTATTTAGCTGCTAAAATATTCAGATATAAATGTTATGTATTTTCACAATAAATTTGATAATGCTTAAGTGTATTCGAACTAATGAAATATAAAAACGATTTTCCGACATAGTGAAAAGCCATGCCTCTGGAAATTCAGAGTCCAGACTTAGTAGCCCTTCATTAAGTTTATTATTGGCGATTACAACCAATTTAGGAAAAACTTTAAACCGTCTGACGGTGTGTATGTTAGCTTTGGATATTGAGGCTTGTGAACTTATACAGTTTATATAATCGTATAGCTATATATGTTAATTGTATTTTTCTAAACATTTAAAACAAAAAAACTAATTACAAATAAGTACAAATTATTTTTTCTTAGTCCTAAAAAATATCAATTTAAATTAATTTGTTTATCTATTCATAAGACGCCGATCGTCAATATATGGGCGAATATGGATTTCGAATGAGTGTGATGAGTGAATGTAGTCATTGTTACAAACTAAGGCCGACTATTCCTTAGTAAGTGTCATTAATTAATAGCCCAATGACAAATGAACAGACGGTGATTATCAGCTGATCTTTCTCAAAATGTATTGACTCTGATTGGGATCAAACTGAGAACTTTAGCACATGAAGCTGATTGGTTTTTATTGAAAATTTATTAGGCCTACTCTAAAAATCTTGTTGAATAATTCTTCAGCTTGATAGATGATAGACTGAGGACTTTTGGTTATGAAGAAATAACATAAATGATACATCTTAATTTGTAGTAAATAATTCTCTCAGTTAAAACCAATCTGTATGTAATAAGCTTATAGACTGAGTCTCAGCACTCAGCAAAGTGCTGATACTGTCGTTATTGGATTAGGTTTAGCAGTCTCTATATGACGAGGCAGTTGAGGAACTGTCATATCAGCAAACCCACCATGAATTTGATTTTGCTTAACTATTTCCTTTGAATAATTATTAAACTCTATCGTTAATTTGATATTGATGTAACAAACACAGAAATAGTGAGTCGATTGGGGAAAATTTGAAAATATTTTAGTCAACTTCAAAACGTTATGAATGTAAAGTAGGTTTTATTTCATTATCTTAGCATTAAAAAAAGTGGTATTTACTGAACGGATCATGAAAGCCAAATAGTTCTATATTTGAGAGTCATAAATATTTGTATCATTTAGTAGTTTATCATTATGAAATATTGTAATATTACATTACAAACAAATATTACATTTTCGCAATGTCTATTAGCTTTATTAATTTGGGAAAGTACATAACAAACATTTTACTTCTAATCTAACAAGAAATAAAAACAAAATTATTTGTTTGAGACTGGCTATTCCAAAAAATAAATTATTTGTGTTTTCAACCTGTTAGTGTCTATATATAAATATTAACAATACATATTTTACCTCATATATTATTAAAATCGACCTTAGGTAATATACGAAACATCTTTCACTTTATAAGTAACAAGGCAATACTGTCCATTGTAGACATACGGGGTAAATGTATATATAATACAATATCAAATTATAGGATTTGGAGTTTGCATATACGTTTGTGTATCTGTATAATATGAACATTGTGTCTTCTTTATTGATTAAAAAAAATACAGTATATGCCAGCGTGGTGGCTCAGTGGCTAAGGCTTCGGACTGTGGAGGGCAAGGTCCAAGGTTCGAATCCCCACTGAGCCAACGGTCGGTACTTCACTCGTTGAATAAAGTTGAGGCACAGGCCCGTAGGCCCATGTCAACTGGTGAGTGAAGTTAAAAAAAAAAAATATATATATATATATATATGAATAAACTAAAAAAAACACACAAACGAAAATGTAAAATAAGAAATCATTATCTTGTATACGAGCTGTATAAACCTTGTATGTATTTGTTTATGATAAATCACATGTATATAATGGAAACTACGTAAAATATGCATTAAATGACAACAATTATACAAAACATCAAATTCAATACTCAACAATTATAATAATATGAAAAATCGAGTTTCGGGATGAGTCCAGGCATGAGTTTAATATCGTCCAAAACACACACAACCAGGATTGATTAAATGTAGTGTGTGAAATATATTTGCTGTTTTAAGTGCTACATAAAAAGTTAATAATGAACCGTTAAAAAATAAAATCCATTTCGTTTGCTAAGTAATTTTATATTTTGTTGTAGTTTAAAGATAACTTTCAAAATATTAAACTTTCACGATCAAGTTTATGTTTACTATTGTTATAATATATGCACCTACCATGTTTTAATTAAAAATTACTTATTGCAAGATGTAGAATTGAATTTATATTAAAACTTATGAGGTACAATATTTTGATATACAACCCTTTAACTAATATTTCTAAGAAAATTGCATTTAACATTATAGCAATTATAAGTTTAGAATATGGTAGTACAGATTTTAAATGGCTAAAATAACCTTTACGACTAATTTTATCATAGCATTAATACCGATTTAAATGAAGAGATTTTCTTGTAACTCAAAAAATATATATGTAGTTATATCTTAATACTGTATTCTCCAGGACTGATAGTTTCACTACGCACAAATAATACAATTGTCAACCCGTTGTTTTAATTTAGCCCTCATAAGCTGTTAATTCATATTATTGAACATTATTGGTTGGTAGCGTAGTTGGTTCAATCCCAGCTTCATGTGCTAAAGGTTCTCAGTTCGATCCCAATCAGAGTCAATACTTTTTGAGAAGGATCAGCTGATAACCACCGGCTGTTCATTTGTCATTGGGCTATTAATTAATGACACTTTCTAAGGAATAGTCGGTCTTAGTTTGTAACAATGACTACATTCGCTCATCTACACTCATCACACTCATTCGAAATCCATATTCGCCCATATCTTGACGATCGGTGTCTTATGAATAAATAAAAAATAAACATTGATTTAAGATAAAAATTTAGCTATTAAAAAAATCATCTTCATCATAAAATCATCACTATCAGCCTGAGAGTAGACACTGGTCTTGATCATGTATACTTGTAATTACTTTCATCGTGATGTTTGCTAGTATTAACAAATAATAAAACTATACACATCAATAGTCATAATAACATACATTTCAATATATGTTGGCAAAATAAATTCACATAACAAAATAAAACATAAATTAATAGTTTTAAACATTAATCAATACATTTAAAGAAGGAGGTAATTTGAAAACCATTAAAATAAAATGTTCCAAAATTAATAACCTATAGTCATTTTTTTATGTTTAAATATTTACTAGGATTTACAATTTTTAATATTTTAGTTATCAAAACTATTTTATTTTTTGGGAATCAGAACTTAATTAAACATTCAAAGCGTAGTAAAAACTGAATTAATGTCTTGTTTTAATGATATGTAAAACACAAAAAAAATACTTGTAGGCCTATGACGTAAACAAATATGCGTATAAAAATATTAATATATAAATATATATGTGTGTGTGTGTGCTATATATTTTTCTTGCTAGCCTAGTTGTTAGTTCTTGTGCATCATTAGCAGAGAGGGGGGTTATAGGATCCCGAGAGGTGACTTAACATTAACTTAAAGTGTTAAGAGGGTTGGACAGTTAACTCTTAACAACATTGCAAGACTAAGTAAAAAATGCCACTGGCATAAAACAATTGAAAGAAAATATGTACATATATAATTTTTTAACATTTTGCGTATGTGCTGCAACAGCTACACATATCTAATATTGACAAGTCCTGATCAAACTGATTAAACTTACAATATAATGATAAACAAAAAAAATGTGAATAGAAAAAGCACTGTAATCTTATATGATTCATATGTTCACAAGGATAAAGTTCTCAATGTGTCATAAGGAAATATACAGCAGCACTCTCCATTTGGCGTGGAAATACAGGTGGAGAAAGGCAACACGTCCATTCATATCCGTGGGATGATAGATGCCCTATTGTGCTCCCTCCCCTCTTTTCACAAAAAGCGTCACTCTCACAGACATACCATTGCGTATATATTTTTATAAACCCTTTGCTGTTCAACATAAATAAATATTTTTTATCATTTATTGTTTAAATGTTATTCTAATATAAATGAATTTAATTTATCCATCATGTGTAACGATTTATCTTTTCTTGTAATTTATTAAATATAATCCAAGCTTAAAACACACAGTTTTAATACAACTACTTTATAATTAAATTAATTTAAAAATATTTACGCCATGTACATATTTAAGTCACTACTTGTAATTGGAGTAAACTATTTACTAACTTACCAGGTATTCTCATATATTAAGATGAATATAAAATACAAACGATAATTTACTATCAGAATTTATGTTAAAATTTGATTAACGATATTAGGGTGTAAAACCTGACGTAAAAGAAAATAATTACTAATATTATACCAAGACCTAAGCATTAAGCGGTTGGTCATTTCTCCTTAACATCAGATAGCATTTATAATATGATCATTTATATACTTGGTAGCTAGTAGCCTTGATTATAATAATTACAAGTAGATTTCTCAAATAGTTGGAATATTGGTACCAGTAATTTAATTAGTGAAGTCTCCCACTACGTTGAAATACATACACTACTGGACCCAAACAGCTGATGAATATAGACAAAATATTTAGCAAAGAATGATAACCCTATCAGTGTGTATATATAATCAATGTTACTAGATAGAGCACACACTAAAAGACTCTACCCAAACTAGTAACATAGTTACATTTGATTTTTGCTATGAAAGTTAATTTAAAAATAGCATTAAATAAATAATACGTAAATATTAAAATTAGCTTCATTCAAATTTACATTATATATTTAACACTTTTGAAATAGTTTTAGAAGTAATGATGTGGCTATTAAGGGTGATTATTGTTTGTACATTTAGAAATATGGTGGTTTTACCATTAAGATTACCGCAGTATCTATATTGATATTCTTTTATTACTGGTTTTGAGAGTCTGAATTGATTTTTTTTTCTAAGACAAGCGCTACTGCTGCAGTACCAAGGTTGAAGGCAGAGCAGTTTCGGAAGGTGTTCATAAGAGAAACAACTGTGTAAGATGTAAGAAGGCTTGAAAATAAATACTAGTAACAAATTTAAATAAAATATCACTCAGCTACGATACTAAACACATATCTAAAAATGATACAATAAAACGGTGCCCTATATAGAGTTTTCTGTAGTGTAGGATAATTAAGAGAAATACGAACTGTAAAATTATGAGTTAAGTAAGGAGTTTTAGTTAACAAGATATTCTAAGATTACATATCGCTATCTTAGTCTAGAAAAATAGAAAACACATTTATCTATGCAAGTCGTTCTAAAGTTTATATCAATATTTGTCTGAAGTTGGGTGGTAGCCTTTAAGTATAACCACTCATATTACTAACTCTACCAGTAGTATATTATATATATAAAAAACCAAAAACGTCACTATTTACATTACACTAAACATTAAAAACATTTAAAATACAAACTATAAACATTTAAACATATTAACATAGCACATTTGCCGGCCGGCGATAGACACCAACTGATGACCAATCCCTACTTTTTACAAAGTTTACCACATACCGTTTTTAGCAGAATGTTCCCAAAGTATGTTCCCAAACATTAGACTTTGTTAAATATTGGTTTTGTTGGTGACAATAGTTTACTGGCCAGTAGGGCTATTGTTTATGTTATATTTTATTGATGTACTTTATATTTTACTGCAATGTGCACTTTAATACAAATGATGTAACATTCAATTTGGTCATCAGTTGGTGTCTGTCGCCGGCCGGCAAATGTGCTATGTTAATATGTTTAAATGTTTATAGTTTATATTTTAAATGTTTTTAATGTTTAGTGTAATGTAAATAGTGACGTTTTTGGAAAGCCTGATGATGAAGCTATATGCTTCGAAATGTACATAGCAGATTATTGTTACTCTAGTGGACCCATTATTGAAGTTCACATTTAATACATTTGGCAATACAGTACTCAGGTTTTCAAAGTTTACCACATACCGTTTTTAGTAGAATGATCCTTAAGTATGTTCCCAAACATTAGAATTTGTTAAATATTGGTTTTGTTGGTGACAATAGTTCACTGGCCAGTAGGGCTATTGTTTATGTTATATTTTATTAATGTACTTTATATTTTACTGCAATGTGCACTTTAATACAAATGATGTAACATTCAATCATGCACTTCTACTTGGAGATTTTTCTTCTCAATTTCGTCAGAAATGCAGTATACATAACGTGGCATTAAATTGATTCATACATTCATATGAATCTGTGTATGTGTATGAGTGTGTATTTAGTATATTATACATATCAGCATCTATATATTTCCCTGAGTATGCGTACATGAAACAATTTATGTAGTTGTTTATTTATGTACATGTACTCTGTTAAGTTTTCGAATAGAATGTCTTTATTTTACAGTACATGTTCATTCATCGGTCTGGAATAGGATAATCTGACATGAGTATGTTGTAATTAAGTGTTTTATTATACACATACCATTGGGAAATTATTTGTATTATCTGTATTTTTGAAAAATACATTGAATTTAATTGTTTCCTTTCCATCAAAATAAGACAAATGTTGCTAAAATGTTCGTTGTATGTCTGTCTATGTGTTTGTACATGTTGAAGACATTTTTGTAGTTTAAAACCACTGAGTTTAGTGGTGACAACGTAGTTCAGGGACATCCTGTGTAAAGATACGCTTTACTGTAACAATTTGTCGCATATTTATATCACGATAGTTTATAACTAACGTAATTTCCTATATTTAAACTGAATTTGCACTTTGATTACTATAATACATAAAACCTAGTAGCAGATCAGTATTTATTGAGTAGTGTATAGTGTATTGAGTAGTATTTATTGGTAATTACATTTTATAAGTAATCAATAGGTAGTGTTAGTACTATATAACAATTGTTGTTTATACTCAATTGTTAAATTACATGATTGACAGTAATGATTTGTGGTTACCGAACTGCCTCAACCACGAATTGTGTCAATTAGACGTGGTAACATGGTGGATGGAGGGGCAGTCAATTGTATATAATGAGTCTGAATTGATTACATTGTACTGAGTATGTACCGTGGTACTGACCCACCCACCCATACACGTACCGTGGTACTGACGCAGCCGCCCACCCATATACGTACTGTTGTTCATTTTAATCTAATAAATCCCGTAGATAAATGTCCTGCCAGATTTATTTCTCAGCATTACGCCTAATATACAACAATTTTACTTTTAGATGGTAATATTTAGTAAAGTCTACCTAGTTATCCATATAGTATATATTTTGTGGATACATTTTTGTGGGAACGATATTTTTTTGTTTTGATTTAGGCCCCATACATTTTTATTAATGTTGAACACAAAAAAGTCACTGAAGTAACGCTGTATTATTATTTTATGATTTTAACAAACAGGTACTTTGACTTTGTATTTTCCAATTTGAACTTTCCAACTTAGTTCTCATTTAAATCTAATACAGCTGTCGATCTGTTTTGGAAGTGGACTTAAAACAGCTGATAATGGTAACAGTGCTGCCAACATCAATTTATCTGTGACAAAATAGTAAAAAATTCGTTTAAATTACCGTGTAGCCTATTTAATTTAATACACTATTCTGTCAAATCGGGAGAAAATAACATCTATACAAAAACATTTAAAATTTTTCTGTAGTCTTTACAGATTATATCATATTTTCGAATGTATATTAAAAAAATTTCATTTCAAAAAGAATCTGAACCTGTAGAGTTCTCATATCTACGTTATTTAGCAAAATATCAAAAACTGCTAAATTTAAAAGGTCTTAAAATTACTGGTATTTATATAAAAAAATAATCATAAAATATAGGGTATTCTATAACAAAAAATAAAGTTGGCCACCATATTGGAAATGTGTGGCTATTTTTCAAAATTTGAAATATGAATTTCCAATTGTCTCCAAAAACTAGGTAAGGTTCCCATTTGAATTTTGTTTTCAGACATGGTTTCCAAGATCACAATGGTGGCCATTTAAAAAAATATACCCTTATGTATATATTTTCAGGATGGCTAGGATTGAGTTTACTTGAATTAAGGTTTGACTATAGCAATTTTTATTTATCTTTTTTATTTATGCATTACAAAAAACGAATATATAATTATATTGTAGTCATTCTATCTATTGTATATTGTAGTTTATCTATTTGTTGTCTATTTTATATTGTCTATTGCAGTCTATTCATATATTGTCTATTTTAGTCTATCTATCTATACGTTTGTCTATTGTATATTGTAGTCCATCTATCTATCTATTGTCTATTTTATATTGTAGTCTATCCATCTATTGACTATTGTATATGGTAGTCTATCTATCTATTGTCTATTGTATATAGTAATCTATCTATATATTGTCTATTGTATATTGTAGTCTATCTATATATTGTCTATTGTATATTTCAGTCTATCTATCTATTGTCTATTGTATATTGTAGTCAAATAAAAAATATTACTTAACTCAAAATCACATTTCTTGTAAATCCTACTAAGCTAAAATTTGAAGTAGAGGAATTCTATGCCTGAATAGAAATGTTTAAACTGTATATTCTCAGGTCAATGTTACTGAAAGTGGAGGAAGTTGTCTCAGCCACAACTGGTGAGAAGTACATGTTCCAAGATAAGACAGAGGAAGTGATGAAGTCTGTTTGTTGTTTAACTGTGGCGTGTTGAAACTCAGCTCTCCAAACCTTATCTGATCTCAGGAGGACACTTCTTAACTAATGTCATCTAGTTAAGACAGTTGTGTTCGAGGTATCTACCACAACGGGCGAGAATTACATGATCCAAGATTAGGTATAGAGGCATTGGTGTAGCCTGTTTGTTGTTTAACTGTGGCGTGTTGAAACTCAGTTGACCAAAGCTTATATGATCTCAGCAGGACACTTCTTACCTCGTTATATAGCTAAGACAGAATAATGTATTTAAGGTATATACCACAACCGGTGGGACGTTTGTTACTGTATTGTGTATGAATCACGATACAGTAACAACGAATCACGGTCTTGCACAGTGGCTTATAGAAAGAAAGAAAATAATCTTTATTGAAACAGCCAAACAAGGCGCATAATAGCGTCATTATAATCGTACATTTGTTCAAAAACATATTATTGGCCATTTAAAATACTTACAATAAAATATCATTAAATATACTGACAGATATTTTTTTTAATAACATGTGGTGATAGGAAATAGGGGAAAGTTATTTTGAGAATTCCCCAACGCTGTAGTGACAGCCCTGTACCAACAACTCATTAACCTGTATTTCAAACCTCCGCACGCCACTCTCGGCCTTTTGAGAATACGGTAGCGAATTGTAAAGCTTGGAACCATTACACATCAACTGTCTTTCATAGAAAGATGTTTTATGTGAAGGGCCATTGATGTTATGGTTAGGGCGAAGATTGTATTTGTGGTCGTTCTGGAGTGTCTGAAAGATATGCATATTATTTCTGACAAAAAGTACTGATCTTTTTATGTAAATAGAAGGAAAAGTCAAAATTCTATTTTATTTGAAGTACGGTTTGCAAGATGTTCTACGAGTAAGATGGAAAATGGCTCTAATAACTCTTTTTTGAAGTTTAAACACGAGATCTGTTCTTTGATTCTCGTAGCCCCAAATCCCAATGCCATAACTAAGATGAAGATTAATTAAACCATAGTATACGGCTAATGGGGAAGATGCGTCCAGAGTTGAAGAGAGACCTTTTAACACAAATACACCAGAACAGTTTTTTACAGACAGAATCTATGTGGTCTTTAAATATCAAGTTATTATCTATGTAAATTCCAAGAAACTTATTTACTAGAGAAGGACTGGTTAGTGTATCACCAATAAAGTAAGAAAGGGTGCGATAATGATCATAGTTGTGGAAATGGAATTCTAAAAACTTGGTTTTGTTTTTATTTATTGTCAGACGGTTATGGGAAAACCATTGAAGTAGAATACTAGACTTCTTAAATATTGTTTCTTCAAGTTGTGCTTGATTTTTACCAGTTAATGACAGAGACGTATCGTCCGTTAATAAACACACCCTACTTCCTTCGTCGGATATTTTCAATGGCAACTCATTAATATATAAAAGAAACAATACAGGCCCTTGAGAACGGGAACAAAAGAAGATTCAGCCCATTTGATATAGTTATTATTGTTTACAAAAGGAATTTTTACTGACTGAACTCTTCCCCGAAGATATGTGTTAATCCAATATTGGGAAATTCATCTTATTCCAAGCCTGTCGATTTTAGCCAACAATAGGTCATGATCCACCATGTCAAAGGCTTGCTTTAAGTCGAAAAAGAGTCCAATCACTGGTGTTCCTGTATCTAGCGCTTTGGAAATAGACAAAACTAAGAAATTTACAGCGTCTGCTGTCGATTTGCCTTTAGTAAATCCAAACTGACTACTTGATAAGATGTTATTTTTTCCAATAAAATACAATAATTTAGACAAGAACACTCTTTCCAAGACTTTTGACAATGTTGAGACAAGAGCGATTGGCCTATAATTACTGCAATCTTCCCTGTTTCCTTTTTTATGTAGTTGTCTGATTATTGAATGTTTAAGAGAATCTGGAAATTTTCCTGTTTCAAATGACAAGTTAATGAGAAATGTAAGTGGATTTGTTATAAGATCATTGACCTGTCTCAACACATATGAAGAGATTTCATCTGACCCCGAGGAATGTTTAGATTTCAGAGCCAGGATCTCTCTTTCCACCTCTTCATTTGTCACTTCGGAAAGGAACATGGAATATGTAATTGGCGGAGGGTCAAATTGCAAGTTACTAGATGGATTAACAGGATTTGATCCTGATTTTGATTAAAGTCGAGATGGCCTATTGAAGAGAAAAGCGAGTTAAAATTGTCAGCTACTTTATAAGGGTCACTTATTATTTCACTCGTGCCATCTTCTCTAATTAAGCTGATTTGAGGTGGACTAAGAGATTTTTTTGAGTTACAAAATTTACAACTATTGACTATACTCCAAATACATTTAGTTTTGTTAGATGATAGGCGAATCTTACTGAGCGCAGCCTTTGATTTACATTTGCACACACTCTTTTTATAAAGGTGTCTCAATCTCCTATACGGTATGGTTCCTATACGGTTCTTTCTTTCTTTCCTTCTTTCTTTCTTTCTTATTTTATTTTGTGATGTGGCTGGATAAGCAAAAATGACCAATATCATCATTAGCTATAAAAAGTAATAAAGCCAATTAGAAGAAAACTGAATTGGATTGTTAATGTGTGTACCGCTTGTTTGTAACGCCTACACCTAATTAGTCAATTGTTATCATAAAATTTACAGTTTAGTACAAAATAACACTTTGGAATTTGGATTCATAATTTTAACAACTTAGTAACTATAAAACTTATTATTTAGCAGAATAGTTTCACTTCATACTATTTTATTATCGGTAAGGTAAATAGCTGGTAATATTTGCACTGTTAAGATTTTTTTTGAAAAGTTTAATTCTTAAATAAATCCTATGGATCCTAGAGACAAAGCCCAAATTTAAGGGGACTTAGGGGTGTAATATGATCAAAACAAGGAGCTTATCCCTGGTTCAAACCAGGTACAAGGTCCAGACTGACCTTTACGTATCCTCAACAATGGAGGGGAGCCTACTCTGATTTAACTGATAAAGTTTTACTATCTCGTACAAAACGGCATTTGTAGTTAAGTTTAAATATTAAAATGTAATTTGCAAAAATATTTATTTTTAGATAAATCTTATTAAAATATGAACTGAACAAAACTTTTAGATTAAGAGACTAAATGCATGCGCAGTAACTTAAATAACTTATATTCATGTTTTTAGAAGGTAACTTTTACATTGTTTAGCATTTGTTTAGTTTATTAGTAAAATGGATGTAACTTAAAAATAACAGTGTTCTGTATGACCATTTCTTAAATAAAAAAAATAATAATATTGATAAAATTGCTAAATATGACCAAAATGTTAGAAAGAAAGGTTGAAGAAAGAAGGGGGTAAAAAATAGGAGATAAATTAAGGGAAGAAAGCTCTTGAAGAGTATTAGGCCAAAATGAATACCTAAGAAAATATGCAAAAGTTGAAGAACGGCCAGTTAGCAAAAAACTTTATGGTACCTCTGATATGTATGTTATTAATGGAACAAGCAACAACAGGAATTATCTTGGGTACAATGACTACTGCATGGGAAAACAAAAGGTTTCCATTTGTTATGGAATCAGCAAAATTAATTACAATTTACAAAATGGGTGACATCTTGGGTGGAAATCACAGAAGCATTTCTATCTTAATATCATTATTAGCACTAATATACGTCAAAATAAGCTGAGACGATAAGTTGAAAATTAAATAAAAGAGTTTCAAAGTGAAATGCTTCAGAGTATGACTATTACTTAGTCATTAATTATGAAACTGCAGGAAGATCTATCATGGCCGCAGTCCAGGGATAAACAGGCTTAACTGCTTTATATGGTTTATGACGTAACAGCAGCTACTCAAATATTGATACCTGTTACTCTTGATAGTACACGACAACAGCGACATCTAACTGTAAGCCGTTCCATAAGGCCACTGAATATTATTCGTATGTTTGTAAAAACACTAATTTGTAAAATAATAGTTTTTTAAATAGTATTATACGTGTTGCTACATATATAGTAGAAGTGAATGTCACACAACACAAATATACTACAATACAAGCACAAAATGCAAAAAATATATTGCAATATGTACAAAATGCACAAATACAATGGTGATCGATTTCGGCATATTACGTGTGCCTTCCTCAGACCACAGGGATTCAGAAATCATTCGGAGGAAGGTATCCTATACGTTGTTTGCCAAAATCCATCACCATAGTAGGGTTATTTTTTATATTTGTACTTATATTGTAATGTATTTCGTGCATTTTGTGCTTGTATTGAGCTATATTTGTGAATTTTGTGTTTGTATTTCATATATTTGTGCATTTTTGTACTTGTATGGTAGTGTATTTGTGCATATATTGTGGTATATTTGTTTTGTATGACATTCAGTTACAATGTTAAAATTATACGCAACTACAGTGATCAACGCCATAATATTTTTGACATATTATTATAAAATATAAGTATGAACATTTTAATTTGTTTCCTTAATCTACTTACTTGAGTAAAACTTTCCTTAAGCAGGACGGAACAAGGAAAATGTTTCATTCCACTCGACTAGCTACTTTAAAAGCAATCGTTTAGAAAGGAATATATTTTTAAATATTTACTATAGTTATTTAGGACTTTAAAAAAGTATTTTTTTATACTACAGAATAGTGTTGGTTTGTTTCATTGGGTATATTTATTTGGACTATTAAAATCATGACACTGTATTTCTATTTTTTAGTATTCTAGTAAACCTAATGTTAAACCGGAATTTTATATCGAAATTCATAAGCATTTTGATTGTTTGTATTAGTGATATACAATCAATATATATATTGATATAATCAAAACACACACACACACACACACACACACACACACACACACACACACACACACACACACACACACACACACACACACACACACACACACACACACACACACACACACACACACACACACACACACACACACACACACACACACACACACACACACACACACACACACACACACACACACACACACACACACAAACACACAAACACACGCACACGCACACGCACACGCACACGCACACGCACACGCGCACGCGCACGCGCACACACACACGCACACGCACACGCACACGCACACGCACACGCACACGCACACGCACACGCACACACACACACACACACACACACACACACACACACACACACACACACACACAAAAATATATATACGTCTTTATATATATCAAGGTAAAAGGCAAATACCACTGACTCACTCACTCATCGCTGTAACTAGAAAAGTACTAAGCTTACGAGGCTGAAATTTTCAGAGTCAACGGTCTTATGTTGTAGATATGCAATAAAAAAATAGTTTGAATCATTTTTAGTAAATCTAAGATGGCAGCCTTTTTAGTGCCAAACTTTTTAAATGCCACCAAACAGAGTTTCTCTGACTGGACTGCAGCGACTACATGAACGGTTCTACAGCAAAAATAACATAATTTTCTGAGTCTGATTTGAGACGATCTACAACTTTGGCACTATGACTTTTTGCACAATCTCACCTCCTTCATCCTTAGGTAAAACTAGATTTTCAGTTTGTACGTGTAAATCAAATTGGTTAATTTACGGCCTAAGAGTAGACTTACAGATTTTTCTAGACTGTGAAACTTTGTTATCTATGAGAACATACTGTATTAAATGTGAAAATATACAATTCAATCTGGACACATTTATAGCCAGGACACAGGACATTGCTAAAAATGGCTAGAAACACGATATTTAATTGATTCAGGGTCAATTACCGTACTTTGCGCCCTCTAAAAGTAGACTTATAGATTTTTCTAGACTATAAAACTTTGTTATCTAGGAAAAAAACTGGTTTCAATCGGAAAATAACAATTTAGTTTTAAAGCATGCATAGCCAGATCATAGGACATGGCTAAACATGGTGAGAATCAAAATATTGTATTGATTCAGAGTCAAATACAGTACTTTGTGCCCTCTATAAGTAGACTTACAGATTTCTCTAGAAATTGGAACTTTTTTATCTAATAGTATAAACTGATCGGAAAATGTACAATTTAATTTGACCAAATGCATAGCCAGTTCACAGGACATGGCTAAATATGGCAAGAAACCCGACATTTCACTGATTCAGAGTCACCTACAGTAATTTGTGCCCTCTAAAAGTAGATTTGCAGATCAGTCTAAACTTTAAAACTTATTAATCTAAGAGAACAAACTGATTTCAATCGGAAATTTTTAAAATACATACATACATACATATATATTTTAGGATGTAATAAAATTAAACTGGCATTACTATATATATAGTAATATAAAGTTAAAAATTAGGGCTACTTACGTATTTTAGGAGTAATAAAATTTTGTGTTAATCAGTTTTAATAAAAAAAATATTAGGGTACTCAGTTTTTTAATTTTAATACTCCTAATATATATATAATAATTTATTAGTAGTAATAAAATACTCCTATGGCGTATGGGTCAATGCCACTGTACGTGTATGGGTGGGCGGTTGGGTCAATGCCACAGTACGTGTATGGGTGGGCGGTGGGTCAATACCACCGTACGTGTATGGGTGGGTGGTTGGGTCAATTGTTGCATATTTCTACGTGGCTGGGAGTGTCCAAGTGGGTGAATGGGTTATCATTGTTGTATATATTTGGGTGCGTAAGAAGGTCATAATTGTTGTATATGTATCAGTGGGCGGGAGGGTCATCATCATTGCTGCTAATGTCTGGGTGGTTGGAAGGGTCATCATTGTTGTTCAGGTCTATGTGGGTGGAGAGTCATCATCATTGCTGTACACGTCTGGGTGGGTAGGAGGGTTTCAGACGCCAAAGGAGGGTTTTTTATGTGGAGTGTTTTTTTATGTGGAGCTAGACTGCATTTTCATAACACGCCCGCACACACCTACTGTGGCATTGACTCACCCGCTCACCCATACACGTACTGTGGCATTGACCCACCCTCCCACCCATACACGTACTGTGGCATTGACCCAACCGCCCAACCGGTTAATGAAGTTGAGTTATTCAACAAAACACGAATGTTGCTCAAAGAAAGCGTACAAAACTTATAATGTAAGGTGAGGAATAGCCAGGTTATTGTTGTTCAAAGGCTGGATGTGGATTACTGTTTTAAAATTACAAATTCCAGGAGGAAAAGATATATATTTTTCTATTTATAGGCATTAGTATTGAGTTTAGATAAATTTGTGTTACTTGTCTGTATCTATATCACAATACTAAACGTTTTAAGTGAAAACTTCATGTCTATTATCTGAGTGTGTATACACCACTGACTCTTTTCAAGTGTTTTTTTTGTGTAGTATATCTTAACGTTGTTTTAAATTGATTTGATAATTGCTTTTTTGAACATAGCCTCAAAGGACGCTATAATATATTTCAATCTAACCCCCACCACCACAAGTACCACTGTACGTGTATGGGTGGGCGGGTGGGTCAGTATCAGTCAATATTACTGTTCGTGTATGGGCGGGCAGTTGGGTCAATACCACTGTACGTATATGATTGGGCGGGTGGGTGGGTCAATACCACTATACGTGTATGGGCGGGCGGGGGCGTCAATGCCACTGTCCGTGTGTGGGCGGGTGGGTGGGTCAATGCCACTGTACATATATGGGCGGGTGGGTGGATCCTAATTATTATATATATTAGGAGTAATAAAATTAAAAGCTGAATACCCTTATATTTTTTTTATTAAAACTGACTAACACAAAATTTTATCACTCCTAAAATGTATATATATATATATATATATATATATATAAAAGCGTCCAATTGACTTCAAATTTTGTACATAGGTTTATTTTGGCCCCTGGAGGCTCAATATGAAAATATTTTCTTCTCCGACCTTAGGACTACGTCCTCCGGCCTCCAAAGTTACCATGGTATTCTTATGGAACTAGATTAATTGAATGAATTATTTGATATACAACTGTTAAATTAAACCGAATTGAATAAAATCGTGGTAGGCTAAACTTTTAAAATTAAAATGTATATTATACATAACATCAGCTGTTCTAAATTGGACAGTATATTAAAAATTTGTTTTTTCAAAAAAAGTATTTAGTTGATTTTGTAGTGTTCTTGACTTTGTTGAAAATTTTACTTATATTTTAATTGCAAGACTTCAAACTGACAGCTTGCTGCACATTTCGATTAATCAAACTCAATATTATGACCGGTAAGGCGGGCGGGTACAGCTAAAGGTAGACCTACATATAAAGAACTGAAATGTGACATCCATCCAGTGTTAAGGTTAGTAATTATATCCAATATTAAGCTATTATTTATTATGTTCAAGTTAATAATTTGTTCCATTTTAATTACTAAACTAGATATGTAATGACATATAAACAGAAGACGAGACAGGTGATGTTTAAATGTTTAGAAACATCGATCCTGTCGTAGGCTCTACACCATCTACCACGTACCGTCGTCTGAACAGCTCGTGCTTATAATAAATAAGTATAGTCAGTTTCCTTTTTTTAAATTATTGCAATTTCTCAAGCTTTATGAAATAGCTGTGCACTAGATAACACGTTATTACAACAACATTATTGATGACAACAAAGAAAATCTCTAAACGTCTCTCTAAAAATCTATAAATCATACTATTATAAATACACTCAGAAAATAATTATTTTACAAATAATTTACGCTTTCATTTGCAGAAAATACTATTTAAATTTAGGTTGAATTAGAAGTATGGAATTACGGGTACAGAGGAGAGTGGTTTTTATTTATGTTGTTCAAAATAAGACAAGAATTTAGTATTTACATTAATAAAATATTTAAATTACAAGAAACTTATTTCAGCGACTCAATGGAATTTAAGATTTTATACTTATTTTACAAAGTCTATTTTTTACATTCATTGACAGTGTAATAAGGAAATTCTTACTATAATATTAAAGTGCGTATTAAAAGTATTTTAAAGTAAGTAAACTTATTTATTAGGCTATGTAGTTCTTTGAGAGCATTATTAATGATTGAGAGCCAGAAACCGAGCGTTCTAAGGCGTCAGGATTCTGCCCTTAAGTTAGAGAGCGCTGGTTCGAGTCCTGACCTTGACTGTTAGTTTTTATCAGTAATATTCACGATATATACTGTACTGGTTCACCCCCTTACTCTATCTGCTATATTCCTGGCACATATCAATAGTCTATGGGGAGTAAGTTTAAAAAAGAGGAAATCTTATACAAATATAGGAAAAACATTTCACAACACTATTTGCTTCCATAAAAACGAGTTTACTATTTATTGCCAAATATAAAAGTAGAAAAGTAATATACTGAACAGTTTATGACTTAATTAAACACTTTGAAAACTCCACTATGAGATTAGAGGCTTAGTTTATTTTTATTAGTAATTTATTTTTTTTATGAGAGAAAGAGGTTATTGTTTTCATGAAAACCAAGCCTACTATATAAAATATTGAACTTTTTGGCGGTAACTTATTGCAGGTTTGAGTTGAAAGAGATAAGTCATCAATCAATAGCAGGATAACATTTTCCACTGGGTTGCTGCAGTAAAAATCAATCTCTTCTTAAGACTGTTACAAATGATTTGTTCTCCAAATGTTCACAAAATATAATTTGAATCGAATAATACCTCATTAAACTCCACCACTCCAAAATTAATTTAAATTGAAGTAAATATGTATTTAATTTAATATAAACTAATAATCCCTGGAAACTAATCAATCTATAATTTCCATTAGAAAAGTATATAGTTAATATTTTCCTATGAAACCTGATACTAATAGTTATTGATAGACTTTTATCCATTATTTTATACTTTGCGATCGTTATTTTTTATCATTTTTAATGTAATATATACAACATTAATGATTTAAAAACTACTGATAAATTCCTAAGCTGAGTCTTTTTGGATTTTATGGGTTGTAAGATGAAATCGAGCGTGTTTTATACAATTACCTTTATTTACAATGGTGAAACGTTTAGTACACAAAGCATTTATTATTATTTGGCTGGATAATTTTTATGTGTGGCAAATCACCAAACCTGTTTATTTAATAATATGTCACAGTTTTACTTTAAAGTATTTTTAACCAAGTAATATATAATAGACGAAAATTACAAATGGCATGTAAGATCGTTTATAGTACACAAATATGAAACTCGTTGGTGTTAAGTTTTGCCAACGAATGCACAAAAATCGATGTTTTGTCTAAATCACATGAAAATCATCATTATTTTATTTACTTCCTTTTTGTAACCAAAATATTTTTTAAAGATCATCTGGTGTAATTTTTTATCTATAGTGTGTGGGTTTGATTAATAAGTAAAAAATTAAAAAAAAACTCCAATTTCATTTCTAAAGTTTGTATCTTTAAAAGACATTGTGAAGTCTTGACTACCACTGCACGTGTATGGGTGGGCGGTTGGGTCACTACTACTGTACATGTATGGGTGGGGGTGGGTAACTACCACTGCACATATATAGGTGGGCTACTACCACTGCACGTGTATAGATGGGTGGGTGGGTCACTACTACTGTTCATGTATGGGTGGGGGGTGGGTAACTACTATTGCACTTATTGCACTTGTATGGGTGGGAGAGTGGGTTACTACCACTGCACATGTATAGGTGGGTGGGTGGGTCACTACTACTGCAGGTGTATTCTCCCTCATGGAATGTTATCACTCAATATAACGCCAGGTTTAGTGTTATCAACAAAAATTAATCTCAGGAAAAATTAAGTTTTTTATTTATTTTTGTGAAGCAATTTCCAGGGAGACTCCAAATAATATATACATTGTTGATGGATCAATACTACTGTGGGTGTATGGGTTTTCATTTGACTTGATCATATTAGTGTCTATGTCCTTACAATTGCATATTGACAAGTTATACAGAAAGGAATCTCCCATCTTCAGCACATGGCCCTCTTGACATGCCTAACCCACCCGCCCACCCATACACGTACAGTAGTATTGACCCACACGCCCACCCATACACGTACAGTAGTATTGACCCATCCACCCACCCATACACATACAGTAGTATTGACCCACCTGCCCACCCATACACGTACAGTAGTATTGATCCACCCGCCCACCCATACACGTACAGTAGTATTGACCCACCCGCCCATCCATACACATACAGTGGTATTGACCCACCCATACACATACAGTGGTATTGACACACCCGTTCACCCATACACATACAGTAGTATTGATATACATGTATATCAATACCACTGTACGTGTATGGGTGGGCGGGTGGGTCAATACCACTGAACGTGTATGGGTGGGCGGGTGGGCCAATACCAATGTACGTGTATGGGTGGGTGGGTGGGTCAATACCACTGTACGTGTATGGGTGAGCGGGTGGGTCAATACCACTGTATGGGTGGGCGGGTGGGTCAATACCACTGTACGTGTATGGGTGGGTGGGTGGGTCAATACCACTGTACGTATGTGGGTGGGAGGGAGGGCCACTACCACTGTACGTGTGTGGGTGGGAGGGAGGGCCACTACCACTGTACGTGTGTGGGTGGGAGGGAGGGCCACTACCACTGTACGTGTGTGGGTGGGAGGGAGGGCCACTACCACTGTATGTGTATGGGTGGGAGGGAGGGCCACTACCACTGTACGTGTGTGGGTGGGAGGGAGAGCCACTAACACTGTATGTGTATGGGTGGGAGGGAGGGCCACTACCACTGTATGTGTATGGGTGGGAGGGAGGGCCACTACCACTGTACGTGTGTGGGTGGGAGGGAGGGCCACTACCACTGTACGTGTGTGGGTGGGAGGGAGGGCCACTACCACTGTACGTGTTTGGGTGGGAGGGAAGGATTATTGAGTGCAGTTTATTCAATAATCCAGCGTGGGCGTAACATGTACAAGTCCCTAGGTAATGGATGCATTCTTCCAATGACTAAATATATGTAAATATATATGCTAAAAATCAGTTTTAGTATGCATTTGATTAATACGTATGTTGAGATAGGAGAAGTAAAATACAGGTTCTGAACACGCAGTGCAGATTAATGGACTGTATGAAGACAAGTATTAGGAGTTATGAGTTTGCTGGTGTCAGGACATAAATCAATTAGACGATAACAATATCCCTTAGTTGACGGAAGCCTATAGCAGTTGCCATTACGACTGGCTTAAAACATCCTCCTAAAACAATCTGGTTAGATATATAATAAAAAAAATAGCAAATCCTGTCAGAATGTGTAATAATTTATATTTATGACTGGATTTAATTTAAAACACAAATATACGAGCTCTAAATTAATAAATTCTGAATAAATAATTTTAAAAACTAAGTTTATCTTTTTACATATTATAAATATAGGTATTTGTAGTATTTACTTGATCTTAACATTTGTTTTAAATTTTATAATAAACTAAGATCAATTTCTACTCAGACAAAAGAACAAAAAATGGCTTAAAATACTATACAAATTAAACATTTAGATGCGTTATGTTGAGAATACATATACATTGATCAGTAGAACCAAATTACCCTCAGTTGAAGCATATTTTTAATATTTGGTTATAACTAATTGTTTCAATAATCTTATATTTATCGATATATTTAATATATAATCTTCATACAAATTGTCAGGTAAATTAAAAAATAGTATACAGAGGATCATTAAAAGTAATGCACTCATATTAGAACATTCCCGTGTTAAAGTCAGGTGTTTAATTATGTACAATAACAATTTTTGGTTTTAATAACATTAGAGACTTATATTTTAAGTAAGCTTCGGATAACTTTTTCCATGATTTAATTTTTTTATAAGGGATTAGAAGTTATTGGAAATATAACTTAAACTTAATTTATATAATTTATATTTATAGTTTGAAACTAATAGTAAAATTGATGTGAAGTCCACAATGACTGACGTTTGACCATTGCCACAAGGGAATCTTACTGATAGTAAGATTGATGTGAAGCCCACAATGACTGACGTTTGACCATTGCCACAAGGGAACCTTACTGATAGTAAGATTGATGTGAAGCCCACAATGACTGACGTTTGACCATTGCCACAAGGGAACCTTACTGATAGTAAGATTGATGTGAAGCCCACAATGACTGACGTTTGACCATTGCCACAAGGGAACCTTACTGATAGTAAGATTGATGTGAAGCCCACAATGACTGACGTTTGACCATTGCCACAAGGGAATCTTACTGATAGTAAGATTGATGTGAAGCCCACAATGACTGACGTTTGACCATTGCCACAAGGGAACCTTACTAATAGTAAGATTGATGTGAAGTCCACAATGACTGACGTTTGAGCATTGCCACAAGGGAACCTTAATAATAGTAAGATTGATGTGAAGTCCACAATGACTGACATTTGACCATTGCCACAAGGGAACCTTACTAATAGTAAGATTGATGTGAAGTCCACAATGACTGACGTTTGACCATTGCCACAAGGGAACCTTAATAATAGTAAGATTGATGTGAAGTCCATAATGACTGACGTTTGAGCATTGCCACAAGGGAACCTTAATAATAGTAAGATTGATGTGAAGTCCACAATGACTGACGTTTGAGCATTGCCACAAGGGAACCTTAATAATAGTAAGATTGATGTGAAGTCCACAATGACTGACATTTGACCATTGCCACAAGGGAACCTTACTGATAGTAAGATTGATGTGAAGCCCACAATGACTGACGTTTGACCATTGCCACAAGGGAACCTTACTGATAGTAAGATTGATGTGAAGCCCACAATGACTGACGTTTGACCATTGCCACAAGAGAATCTTACTGATAGTAAGATTGATGTGAAGCCCACAATGACTGACGTTTGACCATTGCTACAAGGAAACCTTACTAATCAAAGCTAATTGCTTTTCCATCCGTTAATCCCTTGACAACTAACTATGTCAAACACGTACAAGGACGAACCTCACGAACTATCAACCCGTTATGTATTGTGGCCAGCAGTGACTGACTTTGTATTTTCTGCCCAGGGGTTGTTACTAATTAGGGCAAACCACATTGCTTACCCCTTAACAACTATCTTGGGCGAGCCGGTGGCCGAGTGGTCTAAGGAATCAGGACTTTGAGTTTGGGTTAGAAATAGCGCTTGTTCGAATCCGGCCTAGACTGGAAGATTTGTCAGTAATATTCACCTTCTAATGTACTGGTTCACCCCCTTACTCTGTCTGAATAAGTTCCTCGTACAGATCAATAGTGTATGAGGAATGGGCAGAGTAAGGCATAAGAAAGTTATCAACCTCTCCTTACTTGGCCAACATTGACTGACGTTAGTATTTTCCACCCAGGTGATGTTTACTAATCACAGCTAATTGCGTTGCTGTCAGTTAAACCCTTGACAACTAATTATGTCAAACACGTAAAAGAACGGACCAAAAGAACGGACCAAACGAACTATCAACCCGTTATGTATTGTGCCTAGCAGTGACTGACAGTTGTCTAATGTACCCAGGGAATTTTACTAATCAGGAATGATCGCGTTGGCATCCGTTAATCCCTTGACAATATGTCTAGAGACGGCTGTCTAATGTCCCTTGGGTAATTTGACTACTCAGAGTTAATCGTCTTGGCGTCCGATAATCCCTTGACAATATGACTAGAGACGGTTGTCTAATGTCTCATTAGTATGTAAATACTCAGAGCTAACCACGTTGGCGTCCGATAATCCCTTGACAATATGACTAGAGACGGTTGTCTAATGTCTCATTAGTATGTAAATACTCAGAGCTAACCACGTTGGCGTCCGATAATCCCTTGACAATATGTCTAGAGACGGTTGTCTAATGTCTCATTAGTATGTAAATACTCAGAGCTAACCACGTTGGCGTCCGATAATCCCTTGACAATATGACTAGAGACGGTTGTCTAATGTCTCATTAGTATGTAAATACTCAGAGCTAACCACGTTGGCGTCCGATAATCCCTTGACAATATGACTAGAGACGGTTGTCTAATGTCTCATTAGTATGTAAATACTCAGAGCTAACCACGTTGGCGTCCGATAATCCCTTGACAATATGACTAGAGACGGTTGTCTAATGTCTCATTAGTATGTAAATACTCAGAGCTAACCACGTTGGCGTCCGATAATCCCTTGACAATATGACTAGAGACGGTTGTCTAATGTCTCATTAGTATGTAAATACTCAGAGCTAACCACGTTGGCGTCCGATAATCCCTTGACAATATGTCTAGAGACGGTTGTCTAATGTCCCTTGGGTAATTTGACTACTCAGAGTTAATCGTGTTGGCGTCCGTTAATCCCTTGACATTATATCTAGAGACGGTTGTCTAATGTCCCTTGGGTATGTGACTACTCAGAGCTAACCACGTTGGCGTCCGATAATCCCTTGACAATATGTCTAGAGATGGTTGTCTAATGTCCCTTGGGTAATTTGACTACTCAGAGTTAATCGTGTTGGCGTCCGTTAATCCCTTGACAATGTGTCTAGAGACGGTTGTCTAATGTCTCATTAGTATGTAAATACTCAGAGCTAACCACGTTGGTGTCCGTTAGTCCCAGGACAATGTGTCTAGAGACGGTTGTCTAATGTCCCTTGGGTATGTAACTACTCAGAGCTAACCACGTTGGCGTCCGTTAGTCCCAGGACAATGTGTCTAGAGACGGTTGTCTAATGTCCCTTGGGTATGTAACTACTCAGAGCTAACCACGTTGGCGTCCGTTAGTCCCAGGACAATGTGTCTAGAGACGGCTGTCTAATGTCCCTTGGGTATGAGAATACTCAGAGTTAATCGCGTTGGCGTCCGTTAGTCCCAGGACAATGTGTCTAGAGACGGTTGTCTAATGTCCCTTGGGTATGTGACTACTCAGAGCTAACCACGTTGGCGTCCGTTAGTCCCAGGACAATGTGTCTAGAGACGGCTGTCTAATGTCCCTTGGGTATGTAACTACTCAGAGCTAATCACGTTGGCGTCCGTTAGTCCCTTGAAAATGCGTCTAGAGATGGTTGTCAGTTAAAAACTTTAAAACTAGCAATATAAAATACCTACAGTAACCAACCACATATTAGGATGTAACTATGTAACCAACTAAGTGGTTAATGAAGTTTACTATTTAATGATAATGGTTTTATTATTTTAAGGCAGTAGAACCCTTCGACTACCCCGTATGTGGTAATTTTTCAGAGTGGCATATAAGGAATTAAGTCGTTGAACTAGGGAATCTAAATTAAAAGCTCCCATTTCCCAGCTGAGTAGACTTGATGACTAATCTATCTTACTTGAAAACATGTTATCGGGGAGGTAGGAATCTAGGGGTAACTTGGTGATTTGGTGATATAACCGCTAGTATATTAATGTAAATAGTTACCGTTATTATACAAATAAAACAGTGTCAAGGTTGGTACGGAAAAAGGGCGGTCTATTTTACATAAACTCAGAAAAAAAGTCAAGTCTAATTTAAATTTTTTTTCATTACACTTGTTCTTAAGACCTAGTTCAAAACTTGTCCGTTGAATTATTCAATAGCAATATTACGAAGTAATTTTTCCGTGACTAAATTAGCAGTACGTATAGAGTTATCCATTATTTAATTTATTTATTAAGTTTTAAATAATGGAATTGATAGTCTTTTTTTGCTTGGTAATATTTATTTATAATATGTACCTTATCGTAACGTTAGATCATCCAGTAAATTCTTATTGCAGAGGTATAAAACTGTATCTAATTTTAATTTTCTATTTTTTAAAGCTTTGAGGCTAATAAATTTTTATTAATCTGTAGCTGATATTTTTAATGATAGTATAACAGTTTACTTAAATAAATGTGGCAACCAGTTTAAAATAAGTTATTTTGTGTAATTTTATAGTAAAATTTGTTTAATTGTATTATTCTAGAAAAACTTAGTTTTATTTATTATTTAGTACATAGGACATTTCATTATTCTGTTTAAATACAAACATATGAAGTTTATATGATCATATTTTTGAATCTGCCAGCTTGTTTATTTTAATTTTCGTTCTTCATTGTCATAATTTAGTTTCATAAAAATATTTTGTTAAGATAGCTGTATTTGAATTGTTATTCTGTAGCTATAATGTAAAATACTTGAATAAATAAAAATAAAAAATAATAAATAAAAAACAATATTTAGCTTATGTTTTTTTTCATGCTTTTTAAGAGGGTCGTTAATCTTAGCTATAAGAGTACAATGATTGTTATATTAGTTAGGTTTTATTTTATTAAGACCTGAAATGACTCACCCCCATATTGAAGGTTGTCCTAACGACATTGCAGATCTAACGGAAAATGCGTATAACGTTCAAGTGACAAGGACTTCAGTGATTAAAATTTTAAATATCAATAGTAAAGAAAGTGTCCTTATATTAATTACACTTTAAATTTCCCAGTTTATTCTGTGGTACGTATTTAAATACATAAAAAATCTATTAAACGAATTAAACTTGTGGTAGATCTGGAAACCAGGGGAAAATGCAGTTTCTTTGAGATGAATGGTTTAACTTGAATTAAAAAGTCAAGCGGAGCCATTTATCTTATGCTAAATAGTGAATGTTTTCTTCCATGCAATTTTAGACTGTATGAGTTTTTATTTCCATGATATACTCCTTAACTTTTAATCGGAACAAGAATCGTTGCATTTCTTAAATATAATGTGGTATGTAATATCTCATAAAGACATAAATTACCATATTGTTTAGTGAGATTTACGTTGATAAAAATATAAGCATTAGAACATTGAATATATATTCATGGGCATTAAATTCAAGTTGTTCATAAAATACCTATAAAAGTTACGTGTGATTTTACGTTTTGTATAAATACTTGTTTAATGGATGTACTATGTGTTTAAAGCAATCATGTTCAATTATTTTATATTTTCATATACCTTTTCAATGGTAAAAAATGTAAACCTTTTTACAGTTAAATAATTTTACACAAATTATAATTTATTTATAGTGAAACTATAAAATTGGAAAAGCTTAATTTAAGTAACTTAAAAAGATTATTATATTAATATACTAAATTACAAATGGTTTTAAATTGGCTTATCATTTACTAGAAGTACGTCCAAAACTATAACAAATAATTAAAGTTATAATTTATTCTAGATTCGTTACTTATTACAGTTACTGAATACAGATTATAAAAAGTATGTTATAAATATTGTTATCACAAGTTATTATTTATACTTTAAAATAGTCTGTTCGGTCGTGTAGTTGAGGGTCCGTAGTATGAGACAGTCTAACAATGTCACTAAATACGTCAGCCTCACCGTATTTATCCAGGTAGCTGGAAGCACTCAACCATATTTATTCAGGTAGCTGGAAGCACTCAACCATATTTATCCAGGTAGCTGGAAGCACTCAACCGTATTTATCCAGGTAGATGGAAGCACTCAACCGTATTTATCCAGGTAGCTGGAAGCACTCAACCCTACTTATCCAGGTAGCTGGAAGCACAAAACCATATTTATCCAGGTAGCTGGAAGCACTCAACCGTATTTATCCAGGTAGCTGGAAGCACTCAACCGTACTTATCCAGGTAGCTGGAAGCACTCAATCGTTTATTAACTGTATAGATGCACTTTTTGAACGAATAGGAATGAACCACTGTACTATAGTTGTTTTCTTGCCGCAGCATATTTAAAGCATAATTTTACAATTTACTTATGAACGTTGTAGGCTAAAGTTACATGGATCGTATAATATACTGTACATTTAAAGACAGAATATAAGTTACCATATAAAACGGATGTTGATTTATAAATATGAATGGACGATTTTAGGTGATATGAGGTTATATAGAAGTATTCTTTTTAGACGTCACATAAAATAATTTGTTGAAAAATTATACAAAAAGGCAATCTGAGTACACATATATAGTCAAGAAGTGAAAATATATTAAGACGCTTTATTTCAAAATATCACTAAAATAGAAAATTTCCAACAGTTCTAGCATTTTAATATAGTTCTTAAATATGTGCTATATTGTAAGGTGTTGAAGAATATAATGAAGTAAAGTATGAAAATTGCAAGTTTTATATAATATTAGTAAAAAAAAATTGTAATAGCATTTTAATATTAGTTACTTACAATTACTTACAATATATAATATTAGTAAAAAAAAAAGTATTTTACAGATCGATTTCTGTGAACAATTATTATACATTCAACACAAAGGGAATTCCTTAACTAATGTCTCAGGTCTGAGCATGTGTTTTAACTTGTGTGATGTTTCATTGTGTGTAGTTACAATACATGCAACATAAAATGACAAACTTGACCCAAAAACCAAAAGGGAACTAAATCAACATGTATGATCTTTTGAAACTACGATGTAAAAGATAATCAAATATTCATTTGAAAGATTTCTTGTCCGTTGTAAGGACATAAGTCCCAGTTGGATATGAAGGTCAAAGTCTTACTTAGTAAGGGGTGAGAGTGAGCACAAATAACAGTCTTAATCCAATTAGACCAACAAGCTTCAAAGCCTTTGAGTGCTATTAAATATGTATAAATAACTGGTTTAGAGTGGCTTGTGCATTTACTAATTATCACAACCACCACAGAACGTATTTTATTCAAATATGTACACAGTTTTTGTGAACATAATATAAAATATATTTTGATAACATTTTGTTATAATTGGATAGTGAAAATGCTGATTTCAACTTAGTGGATGCACAAATTAATTTACTTAAATGCATTTCTACTTTCATATAGTATTTGTATATGATTATAATAATTTAATAATGATAGATATTTATTAATTTTATTTATTTCATATCTTTGCATTTACAATATATTTTTCTCATACAGTTCACTTATTTATCCCTCTAGCTTAAAGCTAATTGAGAGATATACTAATTATATTATAAACAGGCAAAGCCTTGGAGTAATTGAATATTTCTCACTTTACCACTGAAATATTGTAGTAAATGTATGTATATATATGTATTTGAGAAATAAAATTTCTTTCTTTCTATTTACTACATTTCTAGGAATAATAATATATATATAAAAAAAGAAAAACTTAACAACCAATGTAATATTGTATGGTTATTGATACATATAAAAATTAAAATGTTTTTTAAAGTTTTACATTTTTATGTTTTTTAATGTTCTTTTTATTTATGTTCTACTATATATTTTTGGTCCTTATAGCTTATATATTGTTTTTGTTTATATATTTGCAGACATAGAGTCATTTGGTGACTCAAAACATCAGAGTACCACTATACGCTACCACGCACGCTTATGTCAAGGTGGTAGATTCATTAAATATAATATAGTATGTAAATACTATACATAACGGATGGAAATGGTCGTACCTAGAAGATTTCATACATAGAATATCACGAATCAGAGCATTTAATATATAAAAATATTATATATTATTGTGTCATCATGTTACAATTCATTGCATTTTTGTTAATTATTGAGCTGATGTTCTCCAACCGTAATGTTCTTAAAGAGCTACACAAAATATATTTTAACATGAAATAGTATCATATAAATTTTTTCTATTGCTTTCCAAATATTCATATGACAATAAAAATTAATGGGATCTTTCCAGTAATAACGTACTTTTGTACCAGCACTTATTTGTACCACATTATGCAAAATAATTAGAGAAATATATAGACTTATGACACTATGTACATTTTTCGTTTATGAAAAAATTCCTTACCCAAATAAAAAAAAAAAAAAAAAAAAATCAGACTCTTAAATACTGAGTATATAATATTGAAATTATTTGTCAAGCAGAAAATATAGTGAGGAACATAATTTGTAGTCACTTTATCAGATATTTTTATTATTAATTATCAAATATAGCTTTTTCAATTAAATGTTTTAAGTGCAACAAGAAATAACTAATACTTGTAAAAGATCACTATCCTTCCATCACTAAGACTGTGAATCTTACGATGTCTCTACAGCTTTAGCCTGGAATTGTCTGAATATAAATCAGCGTCAAGTATCCAATAAAATGGAAATCGTTTGGTCCTTGTATCAGTCCTAGGATTTCCATCGTCGTGTCCTTAAACTACTTGCAAGTGAAATAGTGTGAATTATAGGGCTTATAAACGATAATCCTTGTTATATACATTTATTAGCTTTTGTAATTAATTTGGTTAAAATATCGTTTTTGTATTAAAATATTTCACGTTGGTAGAAACACAAAACAAGAGAACATAAGTTTACTATAATTTAAGTGAAAAAATATGTGAAAATATTACGTAGCTCGATTTTGGTCAAATACGTTTAAAATTTTCAGAATAGTGCGTTCACAAAGAAAATACCATTTATGTAACTAGATATGAAATAGTTTCTTAGTTAGAATATAACGTGTTGATATAATTATAGAGCCTATGAACGTAAACAATTAAAAAAAAATTACAATGTAAAATGTACATATACTATGGTGATTGTTTTGGAAACCACACTTACCATCTTCAGACCAGAGGAACTTACAAATGAATGCCATCGCGAATACTATATTCTTTTGTAAGACCCTCTGATCTGAGAATGTTCGTTTACCAAAAATTGATCGCCACAATATACGTTCCAATTGAATTTATATTATAAAAAGTTTGAGTTCTGTGATGTTCATTTTTTATGTTTATGATATTTTCTGATATAAAAAACATAAATCTTTTACTTTTTTCAAAAGTTACTAACTATCAATAATATTTGTAAATCTTACTAAGGAATATAGGTAGCTTTTAAAAAAATATATAGAACAAACTTTAAACCAGTAACGAAACATAATATGTATTTTACATTAATTATATTTATAATATTTCTCTAGAAGACTTTACCAGAGTATATTGGTAGATTTGAACTATTCTCACCACTTACTATATCAATATATGTATATATATATATATATATATATATATATATATATATATATATATATATGGTGGGATTATGATTTACAAAATTAAATAAGTGAACACTTCATTTTTACTATACTTCATTCTGATAAAAAACCTGATAATGGTCTAACATTCATTAATTTTATAATAAATGTGAATCTTGTAATAAAGAATTTTCGGGGTAGTTACATTTATGAATTCGCTTTACATAAATTGAAATCGTAATCATACATTTCATGAAGCTCTGGGAAACTAGTATTGCTGTCAAGGAGATAGTGTGTGATAGCAGAGTATTCCATACATTAATTATATGAAACAGGACCACGTGGTCACATGCAAACGCATGATATCATGCATGCATGCACAATTATAAATATATAGCCTTGACCAACATATCACGTTTCTATTGAAATCAATGTTATAATAGAATAAAATTAAACTTCAAACGATACTACTATTTTATACTACATTGTTTGCCACACAATATGGTATTTTTACTATTAATTGTGGATAAAAATAAGACTTTGGTCACTTTTTATGACTGTTTATTTTAGAAAATAAACATTGGAGTAGCTTTTGAGAGGATGGAAACGTTACATATTGCAGTAGCGCCGTCTGTCAGCAGCACATGTTCTAAGGGTGGAGTTTCAGCTGACACAGCTGTTACACTACAGCTGGGAAGGAACTTGAATAAAATACGGTGTGATAAATGATAAAATGACTTTTCTCAAATGATTCAATTTATTTATGTAACAAAAACATTATAACGACGAGACTATATTATTTAAACACGAAATAAACAGTTTTAGCAATGACATGTACTTCATGAAAAAATAAATAAATAAATAAATAAAATAAAAAGATACAAGCGTAACATTAATGACTTATCATATTATTTATTCAGGCGTTTGTTTATGTATTCATTATATGATTTGACAACTGTCGAATGGAGTAAAATAAAGCATTGTAGCATTGATTTTTAAAATATCATATAAGACAAGCTGTCAGGTAAAGTAACACGTAGATCGTTGTGAACCAAAAACATTTTTTCGCTCTTTAACCTTCTTAAATTTACATTAATAAACATCTTCTTTATATTTTCTTTAAATAGAAAGAATTATTGAGGTTTATAGTTTGCGGGAAATATAGTTTTACAACTTAAATTATTGTTGAAACTTAATTTTAACATAAAATCAATTTAGAAATACTGTATTATATGTTATGTTTTACATACTAAAATTAACTACAGTACATGGTAATTGAATATTTAATTTGTTTAGAAATCCTACGATTGTATATCATTTGAACAAAATGCTATTATTTACTGATAAAAAAAATTTAAATATTGTGTTATCTAATGAAATATAACACTTTTTCAGATTATAGTACAGAACAGATTATGTCATTTAAAATATTTTATATGACATATTTCGAAGATCATTTATGTATAAAGTAGGCCAATCCACCGGCTGTAATCTTAAGAAAAATTAGCCATAAAGAGAGAAGTAACTTCACTCGTATACAATCTTTATTTTGGGTCAAAAATATCATAGAATAGAATAGAATAGAATTTATTTTCTTAATTTTTTACAAATATAAAATAATAATACAAATGGGAAATTCCGTCATCGATTTCACCTACATGATGACAGCGCAGGTTAAATAAATACTCAAACTTTCATTTGATATACTAGTATAAAGATACGATAAAATAAACGATAAATAAAATAAACTAAAAGAAATATAATAACCGTTTATTTTCATATAGTTTTAATATAAAGTAGTCTCCATTACTTAATGTTATAGGTTTCAAATAAAGGCTTCTTTAACTAAATATTTTGTTAAAAATAATTTCAAATTTTATAAAATCCCACATACCCAATCTTGTACCCCAAAGACACCGATCACTTTGATGTTCTGGCAACCCATTACTCAACCTTACTAACAACAGTTCCTACGGCCCGCTTACTTATCCTTATTAAATAGTTAAATGTCCAGCACATACGTTTCACGCGTCTAAGAACCCATTATGAACTGCCTCATACTTCATATAACTAAACCGCTAATCCAGTCACAGTATGAATGAAATGCACTATTCATTGGCTCATTCATTTTACTGTTGTTAGATGATATCATCTTGAATTTATTTCCCCAAGTGTTACCATAACATGAAGTTTGAATTTATTTAATACTTTTATAAGGTTCATTCATTAGTAGCTCCAAATTAATTCTATAACTGATTTACCTGATTAAATGTTATTATTTAGATTTCAACGCATATGTTGAATTTATAATATTTTTAAAATTAGGAAATAAGATTACCTGTATGCTAAAACACTTGAATTTTGTTCTTATTTAACATTCAAAGAATGACAATGGTGAAATAAGCTGTTTGAACACTTATAGATCACGTCATGTTGAAGTTGAGGAAATGATAGTTCTAAGTGTTATAGAGCATGTTTCTTTTTTTCAAATAAAACAAAAGTTTTGTAGAAACAAATGTTTCAAGGCCACGGTTATTAAAGAGACTATTCAATTATATTGACATTTATGATATATCTAAATATATTTTAAATATAGAATAATTTCAATCCTTAAAATAATATATTTCATTCACAATTCCACAGCGTGAAACATTTTTCTGGATAGTGTGGAAATCGTGAATTATAAAATTTCTAAATATTTTATTACGTTTTTCATTTATATAATTTGTAATCAAAATGTTTTATGCATCACCACAATCAAAACTTTAAGTGGCATTTATCAATAAATATATGTTTTATTCGTCTTATTTTTTTACCAGGCGAAGTTAGGGCTAAGAAGCCCTCTATATTTTATATTCGTCTTATTTTTTTACCAGGCGAAGTTAGAGCTAAGAAGCCCCCACTAAACCTGGGGGCCAATGGCTTTACGTGACTTCCAAACCACGGGAGTGGCAGGGCAAAAACTGTTAGTGGTCATATCGGGATTCGACTCGGACTGATTGCGTGGCCAGCACAACGCCTTAGCCCCTAAGCTACGGCTGCTCCAATTATAATGGATAATGCCACTGTACGTGTATAGGTGGGCGGGTGGGTTAATGCCACTGTACATGTATGGGTGGGCGGGTGGGTTAATGCCACCGTACGTGTATGAACTCGTGAAAAAATGAATAGCTAAGCATGCATTTTCCACATGTATGTGGTAATGTTTCCAGATAATGTAATTTTTTAAATGCATATTAAAAAAGTTGTTATCTCAATGGTAAACTCCATAAGGAATCTGAGCATTTTGAGCTCTTATTTCTACGTTTATAAGCAAACACGTAATTGATTAATATGTGTCATAGAATTATGTCGCATATTTTATAAGTAATTCACAATTTGTATGTATTATATAAACATATTTGCCCCTAAAATACTATTGAGCGCATATAACAGCTCAATAGTAACGTGTACGCGTCTATGTAACCTGAACAGTTTCTCATCCTTTGGGAACTTAACGGACAATGGAAGCTGAGCGTTTTATAAATGCGATTTTTACTTGTAATTAAACATATAATGAGTGCTCAACTAAGTTTTTAAGTAAGTTGATTTCTGTCAGTAAAATAACCGGTTAATATATTTACACAATATATATTATATTAGTTATAAACATTATAAAACTCACTTAAATACTTTCTAACAGCTTTTAAGAAACTTATATAACTTGTATAGTTTTACCACTTAATTAACTTCCTTAGGGGTCAATATTTCCCCTATTGACTGGACAATATTTTGTAGCTGGACAGTAAAGGGGAGATCATATTAGTAGATAAAACTTACTTTATTTAATTTTATCCAAAGTTCACGTAAAACTTTTCTAAAATACTTTAATTTAATAGTTTATTTTGTGTATAAACAATACTTAATTAAGATATTAGATTGCGTCATATTAATATTCTACGTGTGTAGTGTTGCATGCCATCTCTTTTAAATGTCATGCACATAATTTGCACATTTGAGTCGGACAATTATGCTAATTTGCATCAAACGTGCAAATCAGATGCATATCTGGATTGCAGGACTAACGAAAAATCTACTATAAAAATATATGGCATTTTCAGAGAAATTTCATTTAGAAAATTAAGTTAAAAGTTAGAAAAATATATTTCATACAACAGCTCACGGTGGAATACTAATAACACATCTAATCATAAATATATCATACACCGCTTAACATTATGTATTGTTTTCTTGAAAATTACTACGGTGTTTGGGGTTTTGTAGTCGTGTCGTTTAAAAAGACAGAAAATTCAGAGTATTACTATTCATCTTATAAACCAATATTTGCAAGCTCATATAAAAGTTTTTTTGATGTTTAAAAAATTACATTAAAAAATATAAATTGTGCACTACTTGCTGGTAAAGTAATAGAAGCTAAGAGTAAGACATGTCCAAAGGGTATATAAGCTAGAAATTGTAATGGAATGGTTTAGCTAGGAAGTCTCTGAAAAACATTAAAATAATCGTGTTTGTTACAATTTCATTTGTAATTCACTATACAAATCAATGTAAACATTGTACAAATTTGTTGTAAGTAAAAAGATTATGAATAAATATCACATATATAACAAAGCTATGACCACAGGTGTATATTTAGAAATTTATTAAATATTTTATTATTTATTTTTCCGGCGGTGATCGTCGAGATATGCATTAATTAATATGGCCTTAGGACGGGTGTGATGACTGTAGATGAGCGAATGTAGTCATTGATACAAACTAAGGCCGACTATTCCCTAGAAAGTGTCACTAAAACAATTTGACTGTGGATCCCGTAGTTTTACGGAGTAGTGTAACTACCGAAGAATGCAGATCCCGTAGTTTTAGGGAGTAGTGTAACTTCCGATGAATGCGGATCCCGTAGTTTTACGGAGTAGTGTAACTTCCGATGAATGCGGATCCCGTAGTTTTAGGGAGTAGTGTAACTTCCTAGGAATGCGGATCCCGTAGTTTTACGGAGTAGTGGAACTTCCGAGGAATGTGGATCCCGTAGTTTTACGGAGTAGTGTAACTTCCGATGAATGCAGATCCCGTAGTTTTAGGGAGTAGTGTAACTTCCGAAGAATGCAGATCCCGTAGTTTTACGGAGTAGTGTAACTACCGAAGAATGCAGATCCCGTAGTTTTACGGAGTAGTGTAACTTCCGATGAATGCAGATCCCGTAGTTTTACGGAGTAGTGTAACTACCGAAGAATGCAGATCCCGTAGTTTTAGGGAGTAGTGTAACTTCCGATGAATGCGGATCCCGTAGTTTTACGGAGTAGTGTAACTTCCGATGAATGCGGATCCCGTAGTTTTAGGGAGTAGTGTAACTTCCTAGGAATGCGGATCCCGTAGTTTTACGGAGTAGTGTAACTTCCGAGGCATGTGGATCCCGTAGTTTTACGGAGTAGTGTAACTTCCGATGATTGCGGATCCCGTAGTTTTACGGAGTAGTGTAAGTTCCGAAGAATGCGGAGTCCGTAGTTTTACAGGATCGATGTTTTAATTTTGTTAAATAGCCTATTGAGTATTTATATGAAATCTGGTACTCTAGTGGTGTTAGTGAGCCGTTTCACCACTAGAATGCGCAAACTGTACTGTTTTTAGCCAGAATGATGGAGTTGTACCCGCTAGATTGCACTGCTTTTTTTGCACGTTTCAGAACAATTGCCTAGTGAGTGGACTCTAATGCAAAGTGTAAATAGAGCATTTAAATAAAAAAATAATTGTTTTATTAGTACTTATTTTAAAGTATTTTACTTAGTTCTGTATGAATAGGTTAATGAAATTATGTTCAACATTATTTTTATGCTCAACTGCCCTCGGGTTGACTTTATTTTGTTTGTAAAACACTATTCATAAAAAAGTGATAATATGAGATGTACAAATATGATTGTATACTGATAAAAAAAGACGAAATATAGAATCCAGACATGTAAGTAGAATTTTCTATGTTTAATGGTTTTAAATCTATGAATTCTTCGTTTGGCGTCCGTATTTAGGGCCAGCACTCAAAGTGTTTTAATTAATAGCCCAATGGCAAACAAACAGCCGATGGTTATCAGCTGATTCCTCCAAAAATATGGCATGATTTTTATTGAGAACTGTAGCTAACGGCGATATATAGTGTTTTATTCTATTCAATTTCAATATTTTACTGTTAGTTTATATCCCACCACCACTTATTTTATTTTTGCTTAAATTATTGAATATTCTGTCTAATTGATGAAGTAAAATACATTTAATGCTCTTACATATACAATACATAAAAATATACTTTCCTTTCCTCTAATTGTTGAAGTAAAATACATTTAGTGCTCTTACATATACAATACATAAAAATATACTTTCTTCTCCTCTAATTGATGAAGTAAAATACATTTAATGCTCTTACATATACAATACATAAAAATATACTTTCATTTCCTCTAATTGATGAAGTAAAATACATTTAATGAACTTACATATACAATACATAAAAATATACTGTTTTAAGTTTCTTACAATAATTTTCATGAAGTATTTTGAGCTGAAGTAAAATATAAGTTCTCCATACAAAGTTATTCTCAGCAACATAACCTAACTACTACCTTTTAAAAATCGGCTACAATGCTTAAAATTCCCTTAACATTAATTACCTCAGTAGCAACCACTCCTCAGCCGTAGGCTGCCTGTGGGGGTATGTTAAACTAGGTAGCCTTCCGTAGCACTACACTGGATGTTTTGAAAATTTCCATAAAAATACATCTGATGAAATACAATGAAAATATGCTTTTTTTAATATCTGAGATTTAGAACTATTTGTGTAATATTTATGAAATTCAACCTTACTTTGGAGGTCAGAATTAAAGCTGAATTATGGATATTATCATCCTTGCATTTGCTTTACACTGGATGTTTATAAAAAAAAAAACAAAAAAACAAAAAAAAAACATAAAGCTTTCAGGGTATGGTTAGGCCTCAAGTACACGAAGTATAAGAAAACAAGTTCCTAAAAACACTTATTGTAAGAAATAATAATTGTCCTAAAACGTTTAGTTTTACTTTGCCTGTCTCTGAATGTGGTTTTTACACAATTTAACATATCGTATTAACCTTGTATATTATATAATCCCTTAAGATAGAATCGTCAAACTCAGTACACATATGAGAATAAATAAGACCTAGTTCAATATAAAGTATCAAGTTCCTACTTTGAACAATTATCAATATTTTGAAGATCGGACCATTGATCAATTTTAAGTTTATTTAAACAATACATGCTAATGTTGTGGAAATGTTATACAATTGGCATATACTTTATTCAAAATAAAACTTATCACTTATAATGATCCAATACTAACCATATTTGTATAATCTTTTATGAAATCCATTTTTAGAATTGTGCGTGTCTTGTGATTTTTTTTATTTATGATTTTTAACATGTTAAGCTTTGGAAACTAAAAATTCCCGCCTTTTGAAGTAGTGCAAAATAGGAACTTGATACTATATACTGACTTAGGTTTTATTATTTCTCACAATAACATCTTGAGAGTTAAATTATGTATAAGATATCATAAATTATGTACAAAATCACATGCAGACGATAACTAAGCGTTATAAGACATATCTTCGTTGAAAAATGTTTTTATTTTTCCTGTGAATAATCATATCCCAAAATCTTGAAGGTTTCATGAAGATTCTGTATTGAGGTAAACTATACAAAGTAGTAAAATTGTTAATTTATTGCATTTTTATCATCTAAATTCTAGATTTGAATATATTTTGCATTTATGCTTTTTATATTCTCATGGTTTTCCGTCGTATTTATCGTAACCATATTATAAAACATTATGTTAATACAATTTTAACACAGTTTAATATCTGTTATATGCTCTAATATGTTTTACAAAAGTGAATACCGATACGGCTTTTCAGGTTAGATTGAAAAAATCCCAAAAGTTACATATTTAATTTGTGTTGTATTTCTTTATTATTAGGTGAAGTATGTTTGCAGGTATACCTGCATATTACTTGGCAGGTATACTGCAGGTATGCTGTTTGCAGGTATACCTGCAACAACTACACGGCAAAGAGGTTTTACAATACACATAGCGTATCAATTAGTTTAAGAAAGTATATTTTCACTTTTTGTATGTACGTGATATTTTTGCACGTTGCATGTGAGAATTGGTCAGAGTCTTACTGTTAAACATTTAATAAGCAGCTGTAATTTAGAGGGTCAGTTGATGTACGTATGAGCAGGTCCCATTCGATGAAAACCTAGCTGCCCTCATAAAAAAAACAATATTGAACTAACTACAGACTACCTTAAATTAGTCGAAAGTTATGTATAGTGTAAAGTTCCTAGATTATAATAGAACTTGATGGTTATTTGGATATCAGTAAACCCTATGATAATTTTTATAAATTCTAGAATATACTTTGGTATAGTTTAACTAAACTTCAATAAAAGTCTATGTATTTTTATTATTTTGAATCAACCCATACACTTTCGGTGGTATTATATCATCTTTTATATGTATGAAAATAAAATAAATGACACTGATCTGATCGGAAACACTCCTGAAAAATAATAGAAGTACTAGATTTCAGTATAATACGTAATATAGGCAAGAGAAGACCCATCAATATGGGACCCCAGTCCATTAGGTACCTAGCTAGTTAGGAATTACGTTAGGATGGACGGATTTAAAAATGTATGTCAGGGAGCAACTCACCTGTCTTAACATAAGATAGGTGGATGGAAAAGCCTGTTTAAAGCTACATTAAGGGCCTATCCAGATGTACACTTTATTTTTCCGTCGGCTTGTAAATTCTTACGTTAGTCCAGAAGGCGCAGGGGCTTTAAACACATTTACTAGATGAGTAAATGGACTTATATATATAGGCCTACAACATGTTTCAATTGTTATTAAAACGATTGATTATGAACATTTAATGTATGAAGAAGGTTGACTTAACTACTAAAAGGTTTAAATATTTTATAAAAAAATTAGTGAAATAGAACTGTAATTTCATAATACATATAATAAAGTAATCTAGATAAAATACAGAATCTATCTAAATATTTTTTAAGTATCGTTTAACATATACTAGTTAACTTTTAAATATTCCGTGTTCATAATATTGTAATGTAATAGAAACAATAATAGAGATTTGAATAAGAACAAGCGATTGAAAATGTTTATTTAAAATTTCCGAAACTGTCATTTAGTTTATGATCGGGGTGGAACAATGTTCCACAGCTAGTGTTATTGGGATAGGGGGGCTGGTGACGAGTTGTATCAATTCGTATTTGAAAATTGACTGTAAAGAAAATAACTTTAAAAATACCCTTTCAACAACAACAGTTCTTGTATGGATAGACAAACCATGTACAGCTTAAGAAGATGTAGAATGTTGTTCGTTCAATAACACTTGACTTATTGTTATTATTCATTCATAATTATTCATCTCTAAGACGCCGATCGTAGAGATATGGGCGAATATGAGGAGTGAATGAGTGTAGATGAAATAGTGTAGTCATTGTTAGTAGCTCAGAAAGGACTATTTATTAATAGCCCAATAGGCAACTATGGCACCATCAGCTTTACGTGGAATCCGAACCACGTAGTGTTGGTCTGATTTTCAGCTAATAGACAAGTCTGACTCTCAGTTCTCTTCCCCACACAACATCTGAACCTTGACTACCACTCAACACGGACACTCCAGACTTCTCTAGTAGTGTCTACGTTGATGGCAACTATTGAGCGGACGCCGTGTCGGTATTAAGAGAACCGAGCTTGGAACCTATCGCCTACAATCTCCCAAACACTTTGTCCCCAAGTAGCTGGCTTACAGCACTGCGCCACCAGTGCCGACAAAAACTGTATAAACATTAGTTATTTTAGTGAGGTGAACACAAACAAAGAAGAAACTAAATTGCCAACTATATTGAAATTATTCATACTTTTAATATACTTTCGAAGGAATTTCATGCATACGTCTGCACTAGTAACACAGTGCTGTAACCCAGCTACTTTGGGATAAAGTCATGTGGAGATTGCAGGTGATAGGCAAATAAATAATTGGTAGCTGAGAACAAACCATACGATCTACCATACAATGTGTCTCAAAACAGCCTACATTAGTTAGTAAAAATTACTGCACTATATTTATTTGTTAAAGTTTTTTCTACATTTTATTTACTTTTATTACAAAATTTCCTTTCTCAGAAGCTTTTAGGGTAAAATTCCTATTCAGTGTAATAAAATCAAATAAAAAAAATAAATAATACAAGTGGTCTTAAGAAAACATTGATATTCACCATACTCATTTACCCTTCATATTCACAGATTTCTCTACGAACAGTGTCTTAATAATGAATTATTAATTTCATCATTTTGTACTAGGCATTTACATTAAAGGCATGTGCATGCTTTGTTCGTCGATGCGAGCAAATTAATTTTATCTATTTTAGTGTTAAAGTTTTTTTTGGAAAATTTCTATTATCCATTCGTTAAGTATTGGGCACATCATATCAAACGTGAAACAACCTTTGCGAACCTCATGGCAACTGCCAGATATGGTACGCAACCCTAATTGGCCATGCGCTTCATATTGTACATAATTTAGCATGGCCTTATGTACAATACTTAAGAAACTTTTGAAATGTACCTTTAATTGCTTTAGATCATTTAAATAAAATAATTGCTATACATTTCAGTTAACTTGTATGTTACTCTCTTAGCTCTTGATAAAGCAAAAAGTGCAATGAAAGTAAAGAATATGCATATAAAAGAATTGTAACAAGTAAAAATATTGAATTAAGTTGGTAATAATTATGTTTCAGTAATGCAAGTATTTTATTAGTACATGTAAATAGTCCAACGAAATACGTTGCAGATTCTCTTCAAAAATGTTAGGAATTTTTGTTTGGCTCATATCCCAAACAAATCAACGGTTTGGATAGTCTAATTTGTATTAGCAAAAACCTGCTCACATCGTAACGTTATCTAATCGTTAAGCACAATCAGATAAGGAACGAATTGGTTCCTGTTGGATAGTCACATATATTTTAATCACAAGAGATTTTACGTCTGTACATATGATTTAAGGTTAATTTTGCTACGATATGTAATTTTTTTTAAACATGAACATCATAAGAGATCATAGTTTAACGGTTTAGTTGAAAAATAAATTGTGAAAGGAATTCACAAATGTATTAAGTGACTTGTATGTGATAAGGGATAACAAGATACGAATAATTAATATGAACGTACTTTATTAATATACTGTAGTATAAGTAAAAATGTACAAACAAATCTAATGTTATTGTATAGTTTTATCATCTAAAATACTTGCTTACTGATAGTTAGCGTTTAAAAAATATTGCACACCAGCAGAAAAGTGGTTTTCAACATCTTTCACACTGAATACTTCAGTCTGATGAAGTTTTGGCAGCTATTTACACGGGCCTCAAGTTAGGCACGATACATAGCGTGTTAAGGTTATTTAACTTCATCGCCTGCAGAGTGTGCTCTGCAAGACTAAAACTGTAGTGTTTGATATGTGATAATGAGGGGATTAAAACGATAACAAGAAAATAAAAATCAGGTATTAACAGATTTACAGAACTTGCACCGACATTTTTTTTCTACTCTAAGATGTGAGGATGACATATTTTTATATGTATTGGGTATTCTACATCTAGGATTGGAAGAGTCCCAGTATTTGTAATTACTTTACAAACACTTTATAGAACTAAGAAGAAACTTAGGTAAACTAATTGATGTTGATTAAATCCTGAATGAAAGAAAAATATATATCTATTACTATACCACGAATGAAATATCCAACCATATCCTCTATCTGCATAATTTAAAAAATATACATATACTTTTTAATTGAATTTACAGATCATACTTACTTTAAGGTTTTGTCGATTACGTTCACTTATTTATGTTCCTATTTTTTACTGTTTAATAAGTTTTATATTGCTTATCTCTTTTGAGTTATAGTATTGAAATTCTAGATATTATGGAAGCTACCAGTAAATATAAAACATTACAGTAAGTACTTTAAGGTAACATTATTTGAGACTAATCCTGAACACGATAAAGGCAACGAGGCCATTGAAGCTGTCTTTCATTAAAAATAAACCAGCTATATGTGCAGTGATTTTATTAGCACAGTTGCTAGAAGTAAAATATCAACAAGTTTTGTAAAAATACTCGTTTTATATGTTAAAACAACCAACATTTTCAACATTAATAGGTGTTAAAAATTAAAAAAATATTAGTGTGGGCACAAATTAAGCAAAACTCAATAATCCAATGCCTTTCTAAATTATTCCTCGGAAGTCTTAACAGTTATTAAAAGTATTTTGTGAAATAATCCAACAATACATACCAATCATAACTGGAGTGATCTGATGATTTGTGATCCTGCGTGAATATAAATTGTCTAATCAATACATCACTAAGAACACCAGGATGAAAATTAGAAACACCGCTCTGGTTTCCATAAATGGTTCTTCTTTTGTTCCTTAAGAGGTACTAAAATAACGCTGTTTACAAATGACTAGTGGATCATTGGTCACCCGTATATAAACTAAAATCACTTCATATAAAAATATGAAATTAATATTAAAAATAGGCCACACATATCGTGCGTGACGAGCGTGGATATTTAGCGCATCTAGGGGTTTCAGCGATGGTGGGGAAACATTCATCCACCCCACCACCGTACACCACGTGCGTGACTAATGGTTCCTGCGTGACGAGCGTAGATATTTAGCGCATCTAGGGGTTTCACCGATAGTGGGGAAACATTCATCCACCCCACCACCGTACACCACGTGCGTGACTAATGGTTCCTGCGTGACGAGCGTAGATATTTAGCGCATCTAGGGGTTTCACCGATAGTGGGGAAACATTCATCCACCCCACCACCGTACACCACGTGCGTGACTAATGGTTCCTGCGTGACGAGCGTAGATATTTAGCGCATCTAGGGGTTTCAGCGATAGTGGGGAAACATTCATCCACCCCACCACCGTACACCACGTGCGTGACTAATGGTTCCTGCGTGACGAGCGTAGATATTTAGCGCATCTAGGGGTTTCACCGATAGTGGGGAAACATTCATCCACCCCACCACCGTACACCACGTGCGTGACTAATGGTTCCTGCGTGACGAGCGTAGATATTTAGCACATCTAGGGGTTTCAGCGATAGTGGGGAAACATTCATCCACCCCACCACCGTACACCACGTGCGTGACTAATGGTTCCTGCGTGACGAGCGTAGATATTTAGCACATCTAGGGGTTTCAGCGATAGTGGGGAAACATTCATCCACCCCACCACCGTACACCACGTGCGTGACTAATGGTTCCTGCGTGACGAGCGTAGATATTTAGCGCATCTAGGGGTTTCAGCGATAGTGGGGAAACATTCATACACCCCACCACCGTACACCACGTGCGTGACTAATGGTTCCTGCGTGACGAGCGTAGATATTTAGCGCATCTAGGGGTTTCACCGATAGTGGGGAAACATTCATCCACCCCACCACCGTACACCACGTGCGTGACTAATGGTTCCTGCGTGACGAGCGTAGATATTTAGCGCATCTAGGGGTTTCAGCGGTAGTGGGGAAACATTCATCCACCCCACCACCGTACACCACGTGCGTGACTAATGGTTCCTGCGTGACGAGCGTAGATATTTAGCGCATCTAGGGGTTTCAGCGGTAGTGGGGAGACATTCATACACCCCACCACCGTACACCACGTGCGTGACTAATGGTTCCTGCGTGACGAGCGTAGATATTTAGCGCATCTAGGGGTTTCAGCGGTAGTGGGGAAACATTCATCCACCCCACCACCGTACACCACGTGCGTGACTAATGGTTTCTGCGTGACGAGTGTAGATATTTAGCGCATCTAGGGGTTTCAGCGATGGTGGGGAAACATTCATCCACCCCACCACCGTACACCACGTGCGTGACGAGCGTAGATATTTAGCGCATCTAGGGGTTTCAGCGATGGTGGGGAAACATTCATCCACCCCACCACCCTACACCACGTGCGTGACTAATGGTTACGCCTTTTTAAGCTCCCGTCCGTGCTTACCTTCCAAAGCACCAGTATTTGTATTTTTTTGGTTCAAATAACACTCTTATTACGCAAGTTCACTTTATTGTTATTATTTATTTTTGTATGATTCTTTTTACTGTGTTGTTATTATTATCAATTTAGGTGTAATTATGTAATAATGATTTAATGTTACCATTTCAAGCTTGTCTGCTTTTAAGATCATATATCCGTGATCAGTGGTTACTACACAGCCAGCTTATAGCTCGTCATCTTTACTCTGGTGTTCCATGATGACGATATATTTGTGTGTTGCAATGGTTGGGATGCTGTAAGAAGAACAGTACTCTATCTCTCTTTCAACACTATGTCCATCTCTCTCGCACCAAATTCTTCAAGTTGGTAAACATACATGCTTATAAATTATAATTTGCATTCACACACATGTAAACAATATAATTTCATTAAAGATTTTTTTGCAGGTAAGTAATAATTTAACATATTTTTTTACTTGTGAAATCTTAACTTAAATCTGACAGTAACTGAGTAATAATACAGTCTTATTAGGAAATAAGAGAGTGCAGTACAACATAAAATATCATAAAGAAAATAAATCTGAACAGTTAAATTAATTTTTTACTACAGATCAAAAACGTAATTACGATATTCTTCATTATATTCACTTTCACACGAAAAAATATCAAGTACATGAACGATGAGTAAAAAATCAGATTTTTAAAATGTTAATATAGAAAACTAGTGTATGAGGGAGTGTTACATTTCTATAGTTAAGAAATTGACATTTAATTCATGTCAAAATTTATAGCTGTATTACATTTGTTACTATATTTGAAATGTATAAGAGAGTGTATTAATATATAGTGTGTTGTGCACTCCAATTTAGTAACCCTATATACATTTATAGTTGTATTAGATTTGTTACTATATTTGACATATATAAGAGAGTGTACTGACATATAGTGTGTTGTGTACTCCAATTTAGTAACCCTATATACAATTATAGTTGTATTAGATTTGTTACTATATTTGACATGTATAAGAGAGTGTATTAATATAAAGTTTGTTATGCACTCCAATTTAGTAACTCTATATACAGTTATAGCTGTATTCTATTTGTTACTATATTTGACATGTATAAGAGAGTGTATTAATATATAGTGTGTTATGCACTCCAATTTAGTAACCCTATATACATTTATAGTTGTATTAGATTTGTTACTATATTTGACATGTATAAGAGAGTGTATTAATATATAGTGTGTTATGCACTCCAATTTAGTAACCCTATATACAGTTATAGCTGTATTAGATTTGTTGTTATATTTTACATGTATAAGAGAGTGTATTAATATATAGTGTGTTGTGCACTCCAATTTAGTAACCCTATATACATTTATAGTTGTATTAGATTTGTTGCTATATTTGACATGTATAAGAGAGTGTATTAATATATGGTGTGTTGTGCACTCCAATTTAGTAACCCTATATACATTTATAGTTGTATTATATTTGTTACTATATTTGACATGTATAAGAGAGTGTATTAATATATAGTGTGTTATGTACTCCAATTTAGTAACCCTATATACATTTATAGTTGTATTAGATTTGTTACTATATTTGACATGTATAAGAGAGTGTATTAATATATAGTGTTTTATGCACTCCAATTTAAAAACCCTGTATACAGTTATAGTTGTATAAGATTTGTTACTATATTTGAAATGTATAAGAGAGTGTATTGATATATAGTGTGTTATGCACTCCAATTTAATAACCCTACATACATTTATAGTTGTATTAGATTTGTTACTATATTTGACATGTATAAGAGAGTGTATTGATATATAGTGTGTTGTGCACTCCAATTTAGTAACCCTATATACATTTATAGTTGTATTAGATTTGTTACTATATTTGGCATGTATAAGAGAGTGTATTAATATATAGTGTTTTATACACTCCAATTTAATAACCCTATATACATTTATCTTTCCTTTAACATTCACTTTTACTATTTACTTTTTATAAAATAACCATGTCCATTTTTTAAAGGGTTTTCAGTTTGTTAGCAGATCATTGCAGTTACAAACATTCTATTTAAAATTATGTATAGTCAATTACATTGGTAGTAATTGTAATGGTTATGAATTTAATTCGTCAAATAAATTTACCAACTGTTACATGAGCTTTCGTGGAATAACAGATGCCTTTTAGAGTCCCATTGGTTTGTGGATGAGCAATCTTGAATTACAAGATAAATCACACCTTTTTTATTAGAAAAAAATTATGTTCAGAATAAACACAGTTGTGTTCTTAATAGAACATTATTCAAAATTTACTATAATAAAGTAAATTAATAGTTTTCAGTCAGAATTCATAAAAAGTTCTATAAAGTTTAATGAAATAAAACAAGGTCTCCTTTGAAGTCTTTGAATTCATTTCATAAGCCAATTAACAGGATCAAATCTGTTACACAAATAGCAATGGTATTTATATAAATGTAATGCTATTTGTGTAGTAATACTTTGTAGGTGTTAGAATAAAATTATTGCAAAATGATATCATATTCAATTTAATATATTTTCATTGATGATCATGTAATTAGTGAATATAATTTATCCGATACAGACTAAATGTCTTATAAATTACTGATAGTTCACTTTAACTTATAATCCTTCCGGAAAAATGAATGTATATAATTACCTGGTAGTAAAATAAGTACTGACATGTATTACTGTTGTGTTATAGTAATGAACACCATCCAGGCTTTTACCTCTGTCTTGATTAATTAAATTAACATTAATATTACATTTAAAGAATGGTTCTTTAGATTAACGACTTGCACCTTCAAAATAACGTGAATTTACTAACAGAAGTCGTCTTTATTGGTGCTAGTGTCGAACAACTATGAATGGTCGGTACCATATCGATACATTTGGTGTTACTCTCTCATTTAACTATATTCCGAGATTCATACAATTTACGTCATAGTCTTTACAACAGTTGATAACTAACATTACTGTGTATATTCTATCCATCCATAATTAATTATTTTAGTTTGTAACTATGAGTGTAAACTGTGAAGATTTGAGAATTTTGCTTTGAGGGAGCACTTAGAAAATAATATTAGGTCACCTGATCTCAAGTTACTCAACGTTACTCACAGTAAAATTTGTTAGGTGACTATATTTTGGTGCTTAGTTTATATGATCCAGAAAACTTGCGTTGAGTGATTTTTCCATAAGATATCAGTGTACTTTAAGGTGAGATTAGTAAAACCTATATGAGTTAAAATGTGTTAAATATGTTACTAGATATTCTCCTAGTTAATTTGTAATTAGAACTTATCACCGAAATCTGGGATTCTAACGGCTTTAACACATCCTTCTAGGAATTATTTTTTAGTTAGATTAATTTAAGAAATAATTTATTAGTATTGTATTTGTAACAATATTTAGTTAGTGGACATATTAATTTTTTAAATGTTTGTTTAAATTTGCTGCAAAAGAACTCAAATATTTACCACTGGTGGAATAAAGCCTAAATTCAATAAAATTATTATTTCCTAGTATATTCTAAAGGGGATTCATCCAATTTATATATATATTTACTATCAACCACTGTATTTAATACTGAGAATACAACAACACATTCGAGATTTTCTCAGAACTTTTTCACACAAATTCACGTTAAAATGTATTTATGGATATTTATATTAAATTTATTTTCCACTTGATTTGAAAGTTCACTTAAAGAGTATGATCTTTCAATTGAAGAATATTTGAGTTATATAGACTTGTTATAGTATTTCATGCAAGCCGTCAGAGGAAAACAGATTAGTTCGAAACTGTAGTTACATTCATAGAACATTGGCCACAGCAGTAAATTACAAGCCTTTGTCTAAAGAGTGATGACAGAAGTAGGGGTCACAATCAATCAACCCTATAACTTCCCCACCCTCTAAAACTTAGTTTATATATGGTCTCACTTAATATGTAGCATTTCTGCTTCAATTTATACACATACTTTATCAAGTGGAGTTATTGATGATCTCTATGCATGATGAAAAATCGACGATACTTTGTCATGGGGGTCAGTTAGAATTGTGAGGTGTTAATTAAATAAAGGGTGAACATTTTTGTCCTCAATTGGGTAAAAATTCAGACAAGAGGTGACCCATTTAAACTTAACTGGGTCATGAAAGTCATTAAAAGAGGAGATCAGTGTGACGAACTATCTCTATGACGATATGTTTCTTCATAGGTAGTTTGTATGCATTGGAATGTGTATATTTGTTCATTCGAGTAGACAAATATTTGAATAAACAAACGATCTTGGTTCAGCCCAAAATAGTTATCGCAAGTTTTTTCAAAACATTTTGTGCATAGGGTTTAAGCAAGTAGTGACGGTTTGTTTCCAGTTTTTGTGTAGTTTTTATATTTCAGATAAAAAAATTGTAATAACTTTATTTATAATATAATATCATTTTAATATTATAATTATGTTAAAAAATATTTTGTTTCACTAATTATTTTACCACTTCAATAATTTTTTTTAACAAAGCAATAAAGGAACAAGCATTGGACGTAAGATTAGCTAACTAAACTAAGTTTGGAGGTAAGAGGTGGAAACACTTAACTGTAATCCAGCAAATAGCTGGAGGGAGTTAGCCCAGAGCTACACTTCTGGTAAGCCGGATTTCACTGGGGAGTTGTGAGTCTGGCTACAGCATTCACAGTTATTATGTTCATTGACAACTCGAGAAATTTGATTATTTTATATTTATGAAAAAAAATCCGCCTCTTTGTTAAAAATGTGTAGATGATAACGTTTAACAAATAGTAAAAATCAGGAAAAAATGTAAACGTGTTTAAACATGAATAGTTAACCTTTAGCTCATATTCAAATAAATTAATGGCCTAACTTACAGTTTGTCAATTTATTAAAATTAGCTTGAAATATACAAACTAAAATTACGTATTAGACTACATCATCTAAGTATAGACTTATTTATCTGACATAAGTAATTGTGTTTTTAATTCCTTTTACTAGATATCCCATGACATAATTGTATTGCAGTTCTTCTAATTAGTTCACTGTCAAATTATTGAATACTTAACAAACCAGAATATTTTTAATGATTTCCAGTCGGGCTTCCGCACTACTCACAGTACCGAAACAGCTCTTCTTCGAATTACTGATGACATACGTAAAGCGATGGATTCTAGTCAGGGAACTATTCTTACTCTCTTTGATTTCTCAAAAGCTTTCGATTGTGTAAATCATCAACTTCTTCTTTTAAAATTGAGGGCATTAGGGTTTTCTGACCAAGTAGTTTCCTGACTAAGGTCATATCTTTCCGGCAGGCGGCAGTGTGTACAGATTGGTAACGAGACATCTGACTGGGAACATGTTACTTGTGGTGTGCCCCAAGGCTCTATACTGGGCCCTTTGTTGTTTGTCCTCTATGTCAATGACATAACTTCAAGCATCACTCATTGTAAATATCACATGTACGCCGACGATCTCCAAATATACCTGCATTTTTGTCCAAACATGGTAAACGACTCTATTCAGATGATGAATGCTGATATATCCAATATAGTTAAATGGGCGGAAAAGAATGGTCTTAATCTGAATAGCAGCAAGACGAAGCCAACTATCATAAGTCATTCCCAGCTCAGAAATGCAATCAACCATGATACCCTACAAGAGATAAGTGTAAATGGACAAGCTGTTCCTTTTTGTAGCAAGGTAAAGAGTCTTGGGGTAACAATCAACACTACTCTTACTTGGAACGAAGCCGTTGTCGAGACATGCAGATTATTTGCAGGAATGCACTCGCTAAAACGACTTCAACACTTTCTACCTGCAGAAATCAAACTGATCCTAGTCAAATCACTCATATTTCCCTATTTTACTTACTGTAACTCAGTACTCAATGACATGACTGTATCACTTGGTGAAAGACTGCAAATGACTCAAAATTACTGCCTCCGTTTCGCTTTTAACATACGGAGAGATGAGCATATAACTCCATACTATATCCAGTCTAAAATTTTGAAACTATCTGATCAGAGGTCTATCAAAATTCTCTCTTTTACTCATTCTTTCATTGCCAAAAAATCACCAAAATATTGTTCTAAAGATTTTGAGTACGTGGCGGAAAGAAGTTCAAGTGGATCAAGATCGGGATCTTCACTTTTGCGCATGCTCCATCACAGAACAGCTGCATACGACAAATCTTTCACAATAACGGCGTGTCGCTTATGGAATTCCCTCCCAATAAATATTACCTCAATCCCTAGCCTTTCCCGGTTTGTGGTGTCTTTAAACAACATTTCATGGAGCGGATGATTTCGGCCAGTTCGTCTTAGGGCTTGGGCTCTGCTGCGGTGGAGTTGGTAGCGAGCGGTATGAATGAGAGGATGTATGAATGGAAAAACATATTTAAAAATTTTTGCAATGCTGTTTTACTAAAATTATTATTGTTGTACAGTATGTTCATGTGAAGTGTAATAATGTAAAATGTATGTTTTTTAATTTTTTTTTTTTTAAGTTCATGCTAAGTTAAGTAGTAAACCTTTTTTTCTTTAAATGACTTATAGCTATTTAATATGGTATTTTCATTTCTTTATTGAGTTATTATACTTTATTATTGTTTTACTTAAGGTTAAGTGTAAGAAAGGGCCATGTGGCCCTAACTTCGCCTTTTTTGTAAATTAATTGTATAATTAATTTTCAAAATAAAGAAATTTATATTCTATTCTAATAGTTTAATATTAACCATACTGGATACATTTAATTTAAAGAAGTCAATGATATAAATAATACCTTTTCTACATATAAAATATGGTGATTAAGAAATTTATCAAATAATATATAATCTCACGGACATATAAACCTCTGATGTAATACATAAAAATTGTCAATGAATCTTTTGTAAACATTTACGACAACCACTATGCTCTTTTCTTTATGATATAAAATTTCATACTTTGTGGTTAAAGTGAACCGTTAATATCATATATTATTTAATAAAAAAATTTACAAGGAATTAGATGTGGAATTAGATGAAATGTAAATTGATGCTTGGGTATGAAACTAAATTGAACTACATGTAATAAATGTATAGAAACAACAATGAACATTTTTCCTAAAATTTCTTGATACTGATCCCATATTATATATGAACATAATAAATTATGTTAAGTTCGTTTCTAACCAGTATGCGTAGTTTATAATTTAAACGAACCTGAAATCAATGGTTAAGTTGCATATTCAGGCTTCTATTGTTATACATGAGATAGACCCACATAAATTTCCCCCCTTCTTTAAAAGTGACAAACACTCCCTAAATACATGCTTTTGGTAACAAAGTAAAAGAGGAAACGAAGAGACTATGAATAAAAATCGCCAAATTCCACAACCTCGTGAGTCTGTTTATCAATGGTTACTGCAAGATCAGTGACACTTAAGTATGACAATACTTGCCAACACGTATCTGGTGAATAGGGATTGGTGTTTTTTCCACAAAGCATAAGTTTTTTCTCCACATTGGAACATTATATCAAGAAGCATATACAAAGATTTTGTTTTGTACCTATTTACTTAAGATAATGTGTTGATGGAAAGAGTTTTTATAATGGATTAAATGCAATATTCAGAAGTATATTAAAGGAAAACAGGATATATGAATTGATTATTTCATCGTGCAGGATATATGAATGAATAGTTTCATCATGCTTACTACAGAAATTTATAAATAACCATTTTAGCTTAATTCATCAGGTGATATCCATGTTTTTACATACTTTTAAGTTTACTAATGTTGTTTTGTCTTGATAATTAATTGATAATTTATAATTTTAACATCATCTAGCCATTAACGTGTCAGCAGCCTTTACTGAAGGGTTCCGACATAGAGCGTAGCTGTTCTTGGGATGGATAACCTGTGAGTGATCCCGTCCTTACCATGGAAATAAATACGCACGCAGTCCACCAGTCCATTCACGGGAGGTGATTTAAAAGTAACCTTTAAGCTAGGGTTTTTGTAGACTAATTGTTAGAGAGGGCTTTATAACCTAAACTTTGCCTGGTAATATAAGATCTCCCTTAGGAGTTTTTTAAAAACTTGTTATTATGTTTGAGTTTCCTTTGCTATATTTACGTGATTATACCAAAAGGTTACCTCCAGGAGGAGGTAAAAGTTAAAGTAGGAAACAACATTTGCAATGTTTATATGGTTTTTAAATACATTTCATATTTTACTAATGAATAATATGTATTTTGTATTAGCGTGGGTAAAATTTAATAGCCGAATTATGAACATAATTTTTTTAAATAAAAAAAACTTATAATTAAGTAGAATTAATTGGGATAAATTAACCTACAGTAAACGTATGCATTATATTAACTTTATCTATTTTCGGTATCTGACAAAATATTTAACATAACGTCAAAATATCTTTATTTTAATTATTTTAACTTTTTTTACCATAAAAACTAAATCTGTCTATAGCGGGCCTATTTCTGTATAAAATATAAAACACTGCGAATGTAATGTTTTTGCCTTAAAAGACAGTGTCCAACTTAATATTTTCGCAAAAAAATAAAATCATAATCATACTTATTTTAAAATGTTGTTTAAATTTCTTGTCTTGTGGTGTTAAATTGTTTTTTTGACTATTCACATATGTCAACTAATTACATGAATAAAAAAAGTCTAATACAATGAATTAAAAAAGTTAAGTCTAAACTTTTAGAAACACTCAACATCCCAATTAACTCCTTAATTTAATCCTACACCTATTTTAAGGTTCAAAATGTGCAGCTTTGACTCTTTTATGGCCGACTACGTGAATCGAAAAATAAAAGAATCTTTATTTTTCAGGAATTCTGCCGTAGTACACACTCTGAAAATACTTGATTAAGTTTTGTGGTATGTTGGTTAACACATTTTGCTGTTAAAAACAAACAAGTTCACAGATACAATGATGAACATTGAATTAAAACCAAGGCTGTACGTAACCTTATCTGACGTGGCAAATGTATAGCCTAGTAATGGCTACCGGGCATACATTTTTAAAGCTACATAATGTACGTCATCATAAAGATCAAAGTTGATATTCTAGCAAAATCTTATATTTTCCCTATGTTAATTACCCTGGTTGTATACAGTAATTGGATCAATGTTTGGTAAGACCACTTAGGCCTAGTGCTTGGCACATACCATAAACTACAGCCATTGAAGTTGGCTGCCATATATATCAGCGTAGAGTTATAGGTACATTACCTATGTACCTAGTAATGTTGGTACATGTTAGATTACCTACTACACCTCGGATGAGTAGAACAATTTGCGCATTGTCTATTGTTTTATTTTTTTCATTTACAAATATCATCATAAGCAATAATAAATAATATATTGTATGAAAATAATACTAAATTAAATCTATTTTATATAGAATTACTTTATAGTATTGCACGAATAATGGCAGTTACAAAAATAGTAATAACTACCCTCAATCCAAATATAAATTCAAACCAAACTACCCACCCAAGTACGTATAGTGGTGATGACATTGCGACTCACTCATACACGTACTACAATGGTTATAACCCACCCACCAAATTATACACATACAGCTTAGATAATTATAAGGCAATTATCTAAGCTAAATATATTTGTATTTAAATTCAATGTTTGTATATACAGGGTGGAAAAAGAAAAAGGACACGCTTTCACAACTTTTCTATGACCACTGGTAAAAATGAAATCTTGTACATCATAATGGTTACAAAGTACACACTTTTTTTACGCTATTAGTAACATTTCATCTTTTCAGGGGGACGGCCCACGTGGAGTTGAATGAAACTCTTTAATGTAAGCCTAGGTCGAGTTTGGTATCAAATTAAAGGTCTATTCAATAGAAATTAATTGCTGCAAACTGGATTTCGAAAGGTCTATCCTTTCCAGAGTACCGTGTATTTGAATTTAAAAGTAACTAATTTTAACAATATTATTTCTACGTTATTTAATGATTTTAGTAAATTATTCTGATCAAAAATTATACTTTATGTAATTTTAATAATAACTCAAAACAATTGTATTATCAAATTATCTATAGAAAAAAATAAAGTTTTAAAGCATAGAACATATGAAGACGCTTTCACAACAACTTTATTTTTTCCACAGATAATTTGATAATTTAATTTTTGAGCTATTATGTTCCATAAAGTATAATTTTTGATCAGAATAATTTACTTAAAAGTCGTTAAATAGCGGATAAATAATGTTGTTCAAACTAGTTACTTTGAAATTCAAATGACCACTGATCTGGAAAGGATAAAGATTTTGAAGTCCAGTTTCCAGCAATTAGTTTATATTGAATAGACCTTTAATTTGATATCAAATTTGACCTAGGCTTACATAAAGATTTTCGTTCAACTCCATGTGGGCCGTCCCCCTGAAAAGATGAAACGTCGCTAATGGCGCAAAAAAATGTGGTCTTTGTAACCATGATGATGTACAAGATTAAAATTTTACCAGTGAAGTTATAGAAAAGTTGTGAAAGCGTTTCAATATTTTTTCCACCCTGTATTTTAATATATTTGTCATAATTACAACATTTTACATTATTTTTCATTTAAAATAGCTACTGCTTGATCTAAAAATTCTTACTTAGAACAATATCAACATCTAAGAATATTTGCTCATACATGAACATCGTTTTATATATCTTATTTGAAGGTGTAATTTACACGAGTTCTATAGAACACTATATTTTAACAACTACAGTAGTAAAAAAAGTATTTCACATAAATAAAAAGGCACAACACATTTTAAAATCATAACTAGAAGTACATTTTTCCAAGTGTCATAATTTATTAAATATCCCAAATAAAAGGAGTAAAACAGTTGTATCAATGGCAACGTGTCCATTTGAACAAAGGTTTCAATGGACATTCGTGCCAGTGTACATCGACAACACACACTTGTTACCTTCATCAGAGAGCCACGTTTGTTAGTTTGTTCAGCACTGCATGTCCATTTGTAAATTAAATATTTTAAGTGCGGATGTTCTAAGTTGTTATACTTTTTTCGGTATTTAGAAGTTGCTATTAAACACACAGCTACCTGAACTTGATATATTTATTAAATCCATATGGGTTTTAAAATAAAAAATGATTTGTAATTAGTAATTAAATTATTTCAGCTTATTAGTACCCGTTCCCGTCGAGCGCTCGCATCGGTTTTTGAATGATCAAATATACATTTTTTTAACCGTTTAAGGAAAAAAAATTGACAAGCCGATTCAACTTGAATTGCCTTTTGCCTGGAGTATTACAATATTTATCATATATATCTAGATATGTAGGAATCAAATTCAACCCTTTAAAACTTCGCCATTACATAAATTTCCAGTGAAATTATAATCTTTCCTATATTTATTTATATATCAAGATTGCAGTTTTGTTTGGCAATGTAATTTTTGTTACTCAGATTACAAATAATTATTGTTTTAACCCGGATTCATTGTGTGTATATGAATGTACGTGGTTAATAAAGTCGATATTGTTCCACGTAATTACAAATTTTCAACATAAAAGCTTATTAAGTAATAAGGGATAAGGTTTTTTTAGTAGGTTAAGACATTTTATTTATATTAAAAAAAATAATGATAATTTGAATAAGATTTTCTTTATCTGGAGATTATTGGAAAATATGCAGTATTTTAAGACAAAGTATGAAATATTAAAAAGTAGGTGATTATAATAAGTAAATACAAATAGCATGGTGCACCCTTATGTATTTTAAAGGATGTAGCAACACGTAAATATATTTTATATTCAAGGAAAGCAGACTTTGGAAAGATAAACGTTGGTTGGTTGGTTTTTCCATTAAACTTTACAATTTCTTTACATCTGCAACTGAGAGACGAAACTTTTCAGCCCTTTGCTGAGAAATCTGACACAGGATACTCAAATAAATTGCTACATTGAGTTTCAATATATTGAGTACTGATTGCTTCTCTATACAGCTCCTAAAAGAGGGAATACATAAAAATTATATACTTTATTAAAGACAAATTAGCAGGTGTATTAAGGTAAGCTAATATTCTATTCATTCATAATTTTTCCAAAAATTATCACATATTTGATGCTAAGGGTGGCGTATTTTTCACACCATTTTGGAATAATTTGATATTTTCAATGACTTAAATGGATTATGTTGCTAAATCTTGTTTATAGGTATGTTAAAAAAATGTGTACTGGCTTGATTAATTTTCCTCCAGCTATGATTGCATTGCTAATCTATTTTAATGGTATATTCGTTCACCAATTATATATTTAGTTAATTAGTAAAATTTGATGTAACACTTTATTACTTTTAATATTTTATGCCAAATCAACTTATTTTAACCACACAAATATTTTTTTCTTCAATTTTAGAAAAAGAAGTACCTTTATCACTAAATATAAATTAGGCTGGTGAGATTTAGCAAGTCTTCCAAACAATCCATTGGTGTAAGAATATTTCAGATCAAGGTTATTTATTTCCTGATGCAATCAGACTCTAGAAGTAGTTAGTAAAGTTTTACGTAAATTATACTCTTGCTATACAGTATGTACTTAAAAGAACATAAAAAATGTAAGAATTTATTATAAATGCCATTAGAACTACAAGTTTCAATGTTTTTTATAAGAATAATTAAAATAATATGAATATTACTTAACGTGATAGACAACAATTTTTAAATAAATGTAAGTTTTTCATAAATACATTATAATCTTTGTATTTCAGTAACGTCAATTGGTCATAGTTATTATAGTACTTTAGGAGGGATCAAACAAAAAATAAAAAGTCTAATAAAATACAAAATTAAAGTTTAGAATAAACTACTTTAATATTATAAATTTTGATTGTTGTACAAATCAACACGAATAAAAAACTCGTAAGTTATATATTTTACAAAAATGCATTTAATTCTTGTTTATGTACTTTAATTTATTATAATAGATTAGTAATGATTAACATCATTAAAACCTAAAGAATTTAATAATATATTTAAGCAGATAATACATTTCAGAATACATTCAAAAGTAAAATTTTGGAATATTTTATATTTAGACATAAAAATAATCAACACGTGTTTATAAAAACTATTAATTTTTACTCTTACTAACTAACACATATTAGGCAAACTTTACCTGAGATATTCATGTCAAAATTAACGACGTAACCTAGTGTGTTACATTACTATTATTAGGGTTACATATTTATCCATGATACAAACAGCAGGGAGTAGCTAGATACCGGTGCATGTTGTAATGTGACCGTACATCAGCTGGTATATACATGCCATAGTTAACAACTTAACTTTAAGTGTTACGTTAGGAACGTTCTTACTGGTATTGGGGTTGTATATCTATCTATCCATGATACAAACAGCAGGGAGTAGCTAGATACCGGTGCATGTTGTAATGTGACCGTACATCAGCTGGTATATACATGCCATAGTTAACAACTTAACTTTAAGTGTTACGTTAGGAATGTTCTTACTGGTATTGGGGTTATATATCTATCTATCCATGATACAAACAGCAGGGAGTAGCTAGATACCGGTGCATGTTGTAATGTGACCGTACATCAGCTGGTATATACATGCCATAGTTAACAACTTAACTTAAAGTGTTACGTTAGGGATGTTCTTACTCCTCCTGGGGTTATGTATTTATCTAGGATACAAACAGCATGGTATGGCTATGTACTGATGCATGTTGTAATATGACCGTACATCACCTGGGATATACATGTCACAGTTAACGACCTAACTTAAAGTGTTACTTTAGGGACGTTCTTAATGCTTCTGGGGTTATGTATTTATCCAGGATAGAAACAACAGGTAGTGGCTATGTACTGATGCATGTTGTAATATGACCGTACATCACCTGGGATATACATGTCACAGTAAACGGCCTAACTTAAAGTGTTACTTTAGGGACGTTCTTAATGCTTCTGGGGTTATGTATTTATCCAGGATAGAAACAGCAGGGAGTGGCTAGGTACCAATGCATGTTGTAATATGACCGTACATCACCTGGGATATACATGTCACAGTTAACGACCTAACTTAAAGTGTTACTTTAGGGACGTTCTTAATGCTTCTGGGGTTATGTATTTATCCAGGATAGAAACAACAGGGAGTGGCTATGTACTGATGCATGTTGTAATATGACCGTACATTACCTGGGATATACATGTCACAGTTACCGACTCAACTTAAAGTGTTACGTTAGGGATGTTCTTACTGCTCCTGGGGTTATGTATTTATCCAGGATACAAACAACAGGTAGTGGCTATGTACTGATACATGTTGTAATATGACCGTACATCACCTGGGATATACATGTCACAGTTAACGACCTAACTTAAAGTGTTACTTTAGGGACGTTCTTAATGCTTCTGGGGTTATGTATTTATCCAGGATAGAAAGAACAGGGAGTGGCTATGTACTGATACATGTTGTAAAATGACCGTACATCACCTGGGATATACATGTCACAGTTACCGACTCAACTTAAAGTGTTACGTTAGGGATGTTCTTACTGCTCCTGGGGTTATGTATTTATCCAGGATACAAACAACAGGTAGTGGCTATGTACTGATACATGTTGTAATATGACCGTACATCACCTGGGATATACATGTCACAGTTAACGACCTAACTTAAAGTGTTACTTTAGGCACGTTCTTAATGCTTCTGGGGTTATGTATTTATCCAGGATAGAAACAACAGGGAGTGGCTATGTACTGATACATGTTGTAAAATGACCGCACATCACCTGGGATATACATGTCACAGTTACCGACTCAACTTAAAGTGTTACGTTAGGGATGTTCTTACTGCTCCTGGGGTTATGTATTTATTCAGGATACAAACAACAGGTAGTGGCTATGTACTGATACATGTTGTAATATGACCGTACATCACCTGGGATATACATGTCACAGTTAACGACCTAACTTAAAGTGTTACTTTAGGGACGTTCTTAATGCTTCTGGGGTTATGTATTTATCCAGGATAGAAACAACAGGGAGTGGCTATGTACTGATACATGTTGTAATATGACCGTTCATCACCTGGGATATACATGTCACAGTTAACGACCTAACTTAAAGTGTTACGTTAGGGACGTTCTTATTGCTCCTGGGGTTATATATTTATCCAGGATACAAACAGTATGGTGTAGCTAGGTACTGATGCATGTTGTAATGTGACCGTACATCACCTGGGATATACATGTCACAGTTAACGACCTAACTTAAAGTGTTACTTTAGGGACGTTCTTACTGCTCCTGGGGTTATATATTTATCCAGGATACAAACAGTATGGTGTAGCTAGGTACTGATGCATGTTGTAATGTGACCGTACATCACCTGGGATATACATGTCACAGTTAACGACCTAACTTAAAGTGTTCCGTTAGGGATGTTCTTACTGCTCCTCGGGTTATATATTTATCCAGGATACAAACAGTATGGTGTAGCTAGGTACTGATGCATGTTGTAATGTGACCGTACATCACCTGGGATATACATGTCACAGTTAACGACCTAACTTAAAGTGTTACTTTAGGGACGTTCTTACTGCTCCTGGGGTTATATATTTATCCAGGATACAAACAGCATGGTGTAGCTAGGTACTGATGCATGTTGTAATGTGACCGTACATCACCTGGGATATACATGTCACAGTTAACGACCTAACTTAAAGTGTTACTTTAGGGACGTTCTTACTGCTCCTGGGGTTATATATTTATCCAGGATACAAACAGCATGGTGTAGCTAGGTACTGATGCATGTTGTAATGTGACTGTACATCACCTGGGATAAACATGCCACAGTTAACGACCTAACTTAAAGTGTTACTTTAGGGACGTTCTTACTGCTCCTGGGGTTATGTATTTATCCAGGATACAAACAGCATGGTATAGCTAAGTACTGATGCATGTTGTAATGTGACTGTACATCACCTGGGATATACATGTCACAGTTAACGACCTAACTTAAAGTGTTACTTTAGGGACGTTCTTACTGCTCCTGGGGCTATGTATTTATCCAGGATACAAACAACAGGGAGTGGCTATGTACTGATACATGTTGAAATGTGACCGTACATCACCTGGGATATACATGTCACAGTTAACGACCTAACTTAAAGTGTTACTTTAGGGACGTTCTTACTGCTCCTGGGGTTATGTTATTTATCCAGGATACAAACAACAGGGAGTGGCTATGTACTGATGCATGATGTAATGTGACTGTACATCACCTGGGATATACATGTCACAGTTAACGACCTAACTTAAAGTGTTACTTTAGGGACGTTCTTACTGCTCCTGGGGTTATGTTATTTATCCAGGATACAAACAACAGGGAGTGGCTATGTACTGATACATGTTGTAATGTGACTGTACATCACCTGGGATATACATGTCACAGTTAACGACCTAACTTAAAGTGTTACTTTAGGGACGTTCTTACTGTTCCTGGGGTTATGTATTTATCCAGGATACAAACAACATGGTGTAGCTAGATACTGATACATGTTGAAATGTGACCGTACATCACCTGGGATATACATGTCACAGTTAACGACCTAACTTAAAGTGTTACTTTAGGGACGTTCTTACTGCTCCTGGGGTTATGTATTTATCCAGGATACAAACAGCATGGTATGGCTAGGTACTGATGCATGTTGTAATGTGACCGTACATCACCTGGGATATACATGTCACAGTTAACGACCTAACTTAAAGTGTTACTTTAGGGACGTTCTTACTGCTCCTGGGGTTATGTATTTATCCAGGATACAAACAGCATGGTATGGCTAGGTACTGATGCATGTTGTAATGTGACCGTACATCACCTGGGATATACATGTCACAGTTAACGACCTAACTTAAAGTGTTACGTTAGAGACGTTCTTACTGCTCCTGGGGTTATGTATTTATCCAGGATACAAACAGCATGGTATAGCTAGGTACTGATGCATGTTGTAATGTGACCGTACATCACCTGGGATATACATGTCACAGTTAACGACCTAACCTAAAGTGTTACTTTAGGGACGTTCTTACTGCTCCTGGGGTTATGTATTTATCCAGGATACAAACAGCATGGTATGGCTAGGTACTGATGCATGTTGTAATGTGACCGTACATCACCTGGGATATACATGTCACAGTTAACGACCTAACTTAAAGTGTTACGTTAGAGACGTTCTTACTGCTCCTGGGGTTATGTATTTATCCAGGATACAAACAGCATGGTATAGCTAGGTACTGATGCATGGTGTAATGTGACCGTACATCACCTGGGATATACATGTCACAGTTAACGACCTAACCTAAAGTGTTACTTTAGGGACGTTCTTACTGCTCCTGGGGTTATGTATTTATCCAGGATACAAACAGCATGGTATGGCTAGGTACTGATGCATGTTGTAATGTGACCGTACATCACCTGGGATATACATGTCACAGTTAACGACCTAACTTAAAGTGTTACGTTAGGGATGTTCTTACTGCTCCTGGAGTTATGTATTTATCCAGGATACAAACAGCATAGTGTAGCTAGGTACTGATGCATGTTGTAATGTGACTGTACATCACCTCGGATATACATGTCACAGTTAACGACCTAACGTAAAGTGTTACGTTAGGGACGTTCTTACTGCTCCTGGTGTTATGTATTTATCCAGGATACAAACTGCATGGTATAGCTAGGTACTGATGCATGTTGTAATGTGACTGTACATCACCTGGGATATACATGTCACAGTTAACAACCTAACGTAAAGTGTTACGTTAGGGACGTTCTTACTGCTCCTGGTGTTATGTATTTATCTAGGATACAAACTGCATGGTATAGCTAGGTACTGATGCATGTTGTAATGTGACCGTACATCACCTGGGATATACATGTCACAGTTAACGACCTAACTTAAAGTGTTACGTTAGGGATGTTCTTACTGCTCCTGGAGTTATGTATTTATCCAGGATACAAACAGCATGGTATAGCTAGGTACTGATGCATGTTGTAATGTGACTGTACATCACCTGGGATATACATGTCACAGTTAACGACCTAACGTAAAGTGTTACGTTAGGGACGTTCTTACTGCTCCTGGTGTTATGTATTTATCCAGGATACAAACTGCATGGTATAGCTAGGTACTGATGCATGTTGTAATGTGACTGTACATCACCTGGGATATACATGTCACAGTTAACGACCTAACTTAGAGTGTTACGTTAGGGATGTTCTTACTGCTCCTGGAGTTATGTATTTATCTAGGATACAAACAGCATGGTATAGCTAGGTACTGATGCATGTTGTAATGTGACTGTACATCACCTGGGATATACATGTCACAGTTAACGACCTAACTTAAAGTGTTACGTTAGAGACGTTCTTACTGCTCCTGGGGTTATGTATTTATCCAGGATACAAACAGCATGGTATGGCTAGGTACTGATGCATGTTGTAATGTGACCGTACATCACCTGGGATATACATGTCACAGTTAACGACCTAACTTAAAGTGTTACTTTAGGGACGTTTTTACTGCTCCTGGGGTTATGTATTTATCCAGGATACAAACAGCAGGGAGTGGCTATGTACTGATACATGTTGTAATGTGACCGTACATCACCTGGGATATACATGTCACAGTTAACGACCTAACGTAAAGTGTTACTTTAGGGACGTTCTTACTGCTCCTGGGGTTATGTATTTATCCAGGATACAAACAGCATGGTGTAGCTAGATACTGATGCATGTTTTAATGTGACTGTACATCACCTGGGATATACATGCCACAGTTAACGGCCTAACTTAAAGTGTTACGTTAGGGATGTTCTTACTGCTCCTAGGGTTATATATTTATCCAGGATACAAACAGCATGGTGTAGCTAGGTACTGATGCATGTTGTAATGTGACCGTACATCACCTGGGATATAAATGCCACAGTTAACGACCTAACTTAAAGTGTTACGTTAGGGATGTTGTTACTGCTCCTGGGGTTATATATTTATCCAGGATACAAACAGCATGGTGTAGCTAGGTACTGATGCATGTTGTAATGTGACTGTACATCACCTGGGATATACATGTCACAGTTAACGGCCTAACTTAAAGTGTTACGTTAGGGATGTTCTTACTGCTCCTGGGGTTATATATTTATCCAGGATACAAACAGTATGGTGTAGCTAGGTACTGATGCATGTTGTAATGTGACCGTACATCACCTGGGATATACATGTCACAGTTAACGACCTAACTTAAAGTGTTACGTTAGGGATGTTCTTACTGCCCCTGGGGTTATATATTTATCCAGGATACAAACAGTATGGTGTACCTAGGTACTGATGCATGATGTAATGTGACTGTACATCACCTGGGATATACATGCCTCAGTTAACGACCTAACTTAAAGTGTTACGTTAGGGACGTCCTTACTGCTCCTGGGGTTATATGTTTATCCAGGATACAAACAGCATGGTGTAGCTAGGTACTGATGCATGTTGTAATGTGATCGTACATCACCTCGGATATACATGTCACACTTAACGACCTAACTTAAAGTGTTACGTTAGGGATGTTCTTACTCCTCCTCGGGTTATATATTTATCCAGGATACAAACAGCATGGTGTAGCTAGGTACCGTTGCATGTTGTAATATGACCGTACATCACCTGGGATATACATGTCACAGTTAACGACCTAACTTAAAGTGTTACGTTAGGGACGTTCTTACTGCTCCTGGGGTTATATATTTATCCAGGATACAAACAGCATGGTGTAGCTAGGTACCGATGCATTTTGTAATATGATCGTACATCACCTCGGATATACATGTCACACTTACCGGCCTAACTTAAAGTGTTACGTTAGGGATGTTTTTACTGCTCCTAGGGTTATATATTTATCCAGGATACAAACAGCATGGTGTAGCTAGGTACTGATGCATGTTGTAATGTGACTGTACATCACCTGGGATATACATGTCACAGTTAACGACCTAACCTAAAGTGTTACGTTAGGGATGTTCTTACTGCTCCTGGGGTTATATATTTATCCAGGATACAAACAGCATGGTATGGCTAGGTACTGATGCATGTTGTAATGTGACCGTACATCACCTGGGATATATATGTCACAGTTAACGACCTAACTTAAAGTGTTACGTTAGGGATGTTCTTACTGCTCCTGGGGTTATATATTTATCTAGGATACAAACAGCATGGTGTAGCTAGGTACTGATGCATGTTGTAATGTGACCGTACATCACCTAGGATATACAAGTCACAGTTAACGACCTAACTTAAAGTGTTACGTTAGGGATGTTCTTACTGCTCCTGGGGTTATATATTTATCCAGGATACAAACAGCATGGTGTAGCTAGGTACTGATGCATGTTGTAATGTGACTGTACATCACCTGGGATATACAAGTCACAGTTAACGACCTAACTTAAAGTGTTACGTTAGGGATGTTCTTACTGCTCCTGGGGTTATATATTTATCCAGGATACAAACAGCATGGTGTAGCTAGGTACTGATGCATGTTGTAATGTGACCGTACATCACCTGGGTTATAAATGCCACAGTTAACGACCTAACTTAAAGTGTTACGTTAGGGATGTTCTTACTGCTCCTGGGGTTATATATTTATCCAGGATACAAACAGCATGGTGTAGCTAGGTACTGATGCATGTTGTAATGTGATCGTACATAACCTCGGATATACATGACACAGTTAATGGCCTAACTTAAAGTGTTACGTTAGGGATGTTCTTACTGCTCCTGGGGTTATATATTTATCCAGGATACAAACAGCATGGTGTAGCTAGGTACTGATGCATGTTGTAATGTGATCGTACATCACCTCGGATATACATGTTACAATTAATGGCCTAACTTAAAGTGTTACGTTAGGGATGTTCTTACTGCATCTGGGATTATGTATTTATCCAGGATGCAAACAGCATGGCATTTTTGTTGAATTATTGCACGGCCACAATATAGGACCTATCATACTACAACATTTCAGCCTCAGATGCCTCATGGTTTTTGAGAAACAGTGATCAGTGAGTCAGTGGTCTTTGGCTTTTATACAGGGTGTTTGGCGAGAGGTTGGCACAATTTAAGAATATGATAGTAGACATAAAGTAAGCAAAAAATTTCCTGTAAACATGTGCCCTATCTCGCCTTGTTAAGTGTCTGTCTGTCTGAATGTGTTATTTATTGAAACAATTATATCTCAACCATGGTTTGGGCTAATATTTTGAAACTTGGCATATTTGCTAACCTAGTTAGGGTTGGTTTAAATTTAAAAAAAAACTATCTTTATCAGTTTCAAAATGGCAACCATAAGAAATGTTGAAATTTAAATAACATTAAACCAATTATTTGTATTGAAAATGTATTAGAATACTTTAATTTTTGAAATTTAATAACAAATTCAAAGATAACTCAATTGTCAAAATCGGTTTGAAAATAAAAGAATAAAGCACTTTTTCATGTAGGTTTGTTTAGGGTTTTCACTTGTATGAAGTTTACTAACAAAAAGTATAACTTCGTATTCATTATAAACAGCTGTTTTTAATAATTTTAAATATCAGATTTCTTATGTGAAGCCCATTTTCATGTATGCTTGTTAGGGTTTCCTTAAAAAATAGCCTTTTGTCAATAACAACATTTATTTCACATAAAACAAAAACAAAATTTTATAATTGTATTATAAATGCTGTTCAATGTAACACCCTCCTTCATCAATGCATACTTCAGCATAAAATAATTAATTAATCCAAAGCCATGTATACTTTAAAATAATTAAAAACAGCTGTTTATAATGACTATGAAGTTATACTTTTTGTTAGTAAACTTCAAACAAGTGAAAATCCCTAAACAAGCATACATGAAAAAGTGTTTTACTCTTTTATTTTTAAACTGATTTTTAAAATTGAGGTATCTTTGAGTTTGTTATTTAATTTACAAAATTAAAGTATTGTAATACATTTTCAATACAAATAATGGTTTTAAAGTTATTTAATTTTAAACATTTCTTATGGTTGCCATTTTGAAACTGATAAAGATAATTTTGTTCCTTTTTTATTTTAAGGTTAGCAAATATACAAAGTTTGAACTTATTAGCTCAAGCCATGTTTGAGATATAATTTTTTTAATAAAAAACACATACAGACAGTCAGACACTTAACAAGACGAGATAGGCCACATGTTTACAGAAACGTTTTGCTTATTTTGATGTCTACTATCACATCCTGAAGTAGTACAAACCTCTCTCGAAACACCCTGTATATATAGATAGGCTTGCATTCGCGTATCATTTAATTTTAAAGTTCAACTTAGATATCGTGAAATTAAGCATAATTAAAAGAATGAAAATAATTTTACTCATTTAAAAACGAATGAAAACTTATGAAATGATAATTTGATGGATTTTTGGGCTTTTATTTAAAAATAATGAGTTAGAGGTGCATGAATGTAGTATTGAAAAAACTTAAGACTGGATTATAACGGGATTTAATTATTAAATAATAATAAAAACACTATTTTTTAAATACATTTTTTAATAACGTAAACTAATGAACTTGGGTATTGGTTGTAGCATATAGTACATGCACAAAATTAACTGGTGAAACTAAAATTCAATTAAACTATATTTCAACTAGGCCTAGTTCAAATTGAAATAGTCCCATTTTGAATTAGGGGTTTAATTAGAGGGAAGAGTTAAGTAAAGACGTTATGAAGAGTCTGTTTTTATCTCTACTTACATACTAACAAAAAATTATTAATCAAAAAATGTTTAGGCCTATACAATAATAATTGTCATAATCTAAGAATGATTGCAATATCACTGTATGGAATTCATGTTTGCAATAAAATATGTACCTATAGAAGATCGCAACTTAGATATTCCTTATACAATATAGGCCTTTTGTAGTTGGTGGCAAACCCCCTAACACACTACCACTATAGCCTACTATAAAGCTCGACCTAGTGACTCACTGAATGACTGACACTAAATACTGAGGCACTTGTCACAGTCCTACTCCTAACATACAGTACTTAAATTGAAGCTCTTGGTTTGAAATCTCCAGGAAAAGTCACAAAAGTTTAATTTTTTCACTCATAAACAATATGTTGGCCTTTTTTCCACCAAAACTGCCCAATGTATTTCTTACGGGAAAATCACAATAAAGTTGTTTTTATGATCTAACTTGAGAAAAATCTTGAGTAAAATTTTCAAACCATCACAGTTTGAATTTCAGCTTAAAAAAAAAAAAAAAAAAAAAAAAAATATATATATATATATAAATTGGCGTATCAGGGGCCCAAAAACTGAAATATTTGAAAATTAACCGAAATTATTTAGCACCGATGTTATCTACGCATGTAGTGTATCATGGTACTGTAATGGTATTTTTTCTCCTGGTCCAAATACACCATTGTAAAGGGTAATAATAAGAGGTATATACCAGTATATCTGATCAAGGGTACTATTAAAATAAAACGCCTAAGTGAGGTTTCAAACTATAGGTACTTATCTCCTTAATCTCATTATATTAATATAGTTTGGAAGAGACAACACTTAAAGGATCTCCGTCACAAATAAAAAATATGCCTAAATACCAACATTGGGTAATGTTAAACTATTACACCCAAGTGGGTTATCAAATTAAAGATATCCTTCTCTTAATTATTAACACGTTCGCTGCGTCAAAAAAATGCGGAAGGTGCCTAAAATGCGGGAATTTTTTTATTTTAAATTATCTTACCTTAAGTTATCCAAAGGCCGGAAATGATGTCTAAAGTTGATTTATGATGTCCTTTTATACCGGAAATGACGTATGTCTCCATGTTACACCGGTGTAACACACGCACTGGTCACTTTCTATGATACACCGGTGTTACATCCGCAGTCTTGGTTAGGGTCACTGAATATATATAATTCCATTTATTACTTACTATGTCACTATTATTTCACTAAAAACTATTCTACAACTATCTATAAATTATTTCCATTGTAGAGATTCACTCTTTATGTGGTTTCATGGTAAAACTCAAAACAACCTGCTGCGCACAAACCGGGTTGTTCAGGGCACTGAGGGCAATAGTAGGGCGTCATTTTTACCTTCTTATGGAAATGGGACACTCTACATCTTTTTATTTTGACCCTTCCATCATTTCCTCTGGTATCGGTCATTTTAATAGAGAATGTTACACCGGTGGTAGTGTTACATACGCATTCTCAGACTAGCCGGTACGTCAAACGGAACGTGGAGCCCGCTCCCCCACTCATTCAGGCATTGCAGGTTGGCCACAGAACCACCAAAACTCAAGACACCTGCCTAGGACAATAATTCCCGCAAATCCATATACCATGTAACACCGGTGTAATACACGCAGTTTTGGCAATTCTGCGATGTTACACCGGTGTAACATACTCAGCGAACGTGTTAAAAAACCATCATATTTAAAAAAAGACTATGTAGAAAAAAAATAGAATTCATGTGTGTACTGCTTAAAAGTACTGGTGAGGCCATTACATTCTTCTCAAGGCGACAAGCCGATATCCACAAATGGGACTGTAGCAGAGTGCCTTGGTGACGCCGCACGCCGAACTCCCCACGAGGCCGTGAGCTGAGTTCCACAAAGGGGCCCGTAGCGGAGCGTCTTGGCGAGGCCATAGGCCAAGCTCTGCCACCAGGTCGCAGGCAGAGTTCCATAAAGGAGCTAAAAGCAGAGTTTACAGGTGAGGCTGCAGGCCGAGCTTCCCTCACGAGTGTAACAAGTGACGGGTTGGCAAGCGAAGCTTGCAGGTGTACCCCCTAGTCACTGTGTTAAGCTCTTAGTTGGAATTATATGTTGAAAAATTACATGGTTTTAATGATTTTTGGCTTTTTAATATTTTTTATGCCTAGACGGTTTCTTTGTCTGTATTTGAAAAAATATTTATTAATACCAATAAAACATCTAAATTGTATCGTGGTTATAATAAAACGATTATGAGGGAATGATATGGTAAAAACACAATGAAAAAATGTTTACTATTTAACTCATTAATTATGTTAACATTTAATAGGGTTAAGTGTTAGACAAGGCAGTCTAATCCAAACCTCACCATATAAAATACACAGATTTTTGGATTTCATTGCATTACATTTTCTATCTTGATCAATCATAACTAATCATATTAAAAATGAAGACTTAACAATTAATTTTTGCTGTTCATTGAATGAGTACTGTTCATAAAGATAATGAATGAGATAAAACTGACTAATTGGTTGAAATAAACTTAATTTTTGCAATCTTAGTTTACCACTCCAGGTGCTGTAAATCTTGGAAGTTAAATTAATTTGGATGACAAACTTTTCCAATACACTACGTGAATTATAGCGTCCGTAGGGATTTAACGACTTCTTAAGAACCTCTCGTTAGCTCGAATCTGGTTTTCTCTAAAAAATTTTGATAAATTTTTAACCACATTTTAAAAATGTTCTGTATTTTAAATTAATTCTAGTGGCTCTTTTTCCTGTACAGATATTAACTTGAACATTAAATAAATAAGCATATTTAAATATTTTGTGCAAGACAACAATGCCTTTCTTATACAATGTATGCGTCATTAAGATTCTTAATGAAAATAAATATTTTGTATATGAATAAATAATAATTAAAATATTTACGAAATAATAGAGAAATATTTTAAAATAAATCAGAATTAGGGAAATAGGAAATTTTTTTCATTCATAAAAAGTGATTTGTATTCATTACCTTAACTTGTTTAGATATTAATAAATATTTAATTACTCATTTACTGTTTTTAACAGTCTTAACTAGTGAATAATTTAACCTCATTCGAACCTCCGAACCTCCACTTGGTGTTGAATTTGGAACTACTATCAGCTGTCATCCCTTCCTCCGTCCCCAAACCATTGTGTGGTTTGAACACTCTGTCAACACTCCTACCTCTCTTGGCTACCAGGCAGAGTAGCTCACGCCCGTGTTTTGCAGTTGAACATTACTTCACTAAAAACCGTTTAACTCATACATTGTTTAACATATTCATTTCAGATTTTAAAATGCCTTATAGTACATGTGTGACTAGTGCCCCGTAAAATAATATCCCATAAATGGATAGAACATTCGAAATGTTTTTGGTTATTTAAACAAAACAAATAGAGCAATATTTATTTGTCTATGAAAAACCTAAACCTTCAGAAAATATTTATCTCAGGGGCGATCAATATACATATACGGAGCTGTAATATTGTTTTGGATTAACATTAGTCTGAAATAAAATGAAACGAAATACGTCTTTATGTTTTAAGGTGAGGTTAGGGTTAGGACTGGACTACCACCTAACCTTAACATTTGAGTCTCGTGGACAATCACATTTAATATGTTAGCAGGTGTTGTAGACTATTAACTTAACTTACACAAGAGTATTAGAAGTAATAATTTTATTATTAATTAAATAAACATTTTTGGGAACCTATTCTTTCTCCTAAAATAAGAATGAGGAAAGAAAAATGTGTAGGGTTTGAAATACATTTTCTATTTCAAACATTCTATTGTGTAATTATAATATATCGTAAGTGGTATGTATATGTATGAGGTCTACACCAGAAAACTGATAATAAACAGGGTGTTTGAAAGGTGTGGGACCAGACTTCAGGAAATAATTAAATAGGTAAAAATAAGCAAAAAAGTTCCAATGAAGATGAGTCTTATCTCGATTAGTTTTGAATATGTCTGTATGTGTGTTAAATATATATATATTGAACTTCACACCACCTAATATACTCTAAAAATATAAAATAATATTTTTACCCATTCAAAATGGCGGCCGTTTAAAGGTTTTAATGCTAAATTTCATGAAAACCAAAGCAAACATTGTTTACGATACATAATATTTAGCATAAAAAGAGGCAAATCTTTTGGTACCTCCTTTATAACAATCTGACAATAAATAATTGAGGAAATATAATTGTTCTTATTGTTTGCTAAATGTTTTTGTAACTTTCGTATAGTTGTGTCAATTGCACTACCATTCAAATTCTACATAAAAACAGAAAAATTACAGTTTCTCAGTAATTTATTGTCCAATTGTAACAAATGAGGTACCAAAAGATTATCCTCTTTTTAAGCTAAATATTATGTACCGTAAACAATATTTGCTTTGGTTTTCATGAAATTTAGCATTAACATTTTTAAACGGCCGCCATTTTGAAACAAGTAAAAATATTATTTTATATTTTTTGTGTATATTACGTGGTGTGAAGTTCAATATTCGTATCAAGTTTCAAACTATATCTAATACATAGGAGATATGGTATTTTTTTTAAATACACATACAGACAGACAGACACCAAACTATGCGAGATAAGACACATCGTCAAAGGAACCATTTTGCTTATTTTTAAATATTTAATCATTTCCTGAAGTTTTACCCCACACTTTTTAAACACCCTGTATATTAGTTATAACAAAATAGAACCAAAATGTAATGAGAGCTCTTGAATGTAACTTGACCAACTTATTAAAATTACGAATTAAAAACTCGTAAATTTCATAAAACATCCAATTTGGTCCACACAATTATCATATGCTTAGTGTAAGTATTACAAAAGTTTTTTTTCTATTTGTACGTGTGTCTTTTTTTTATTTATAAACATTTACCCCGCAGTGACTATTTATGTTGGAATACGTTTAGTATACTCCATAACTAAGGGCTCAGTCACTTCAGTTGGAAGTAGCTTGACTCTCTATATGGCTTCAAACCCTATTGGCTGGATTGGCTGGAGGATAACACGAAAAGCTCTCTCTTTCAGTGGAATGTCCATTAACTCTTTGAAAGAGAGGGATCTCCTGTAATCCTATAACAAGTGATTTTTACCGAGAAATCCATTATATTTTCAATGCCAAATACTAGCAATATATACTCCTAGTCTGAATAGTATATGTTTACTGAATGTTTTATAAATTAGATAAATATATGATCAAAATGGAATGAAATCCTAATAATATCTATGTTAATTGTAAATTGTTTTTAATAAAATAGTGTAATCATCTTTTTTTCATTAAAATTATGTTTCCCTAGTACTAATCTAATGTAAAAGAGATCTAGGCACGAGTTACGTAATACATTTTTTATAAAGATGTATCATTTTACAAATCTTAACTTGTTAATTTGCCTATTACATCTAGATATATGTAATAAAATCTACATATTTGATTCAGTAATTAAATCGGTCCACATTAAACCTATCAATCTGGGAAGAAGATAAGTTAGCTTAATAATAAGCATAATAACATTTATTTTAAAGCCTATGGGTGGCTTTTTATATATTGGCGAAAAAATCTTAGAAATTAAAAACATTACCAAGTCACCATCCAACTTGGCCTAAAAGACCCAATTATATTTCATCACTGCAGTGATTTCATTAGTATAAATAAAATTTTATTTTTATATTGGTGCAAATATTTTACAATTTTAATATCTACAAAATCAAAATGCTTTTTAACAAAAAATTTTCCGTTACTTTTGATACATTTAAAAATTTTAAAATGATGCTGATATTGAATTAAAGATGTGCACTAAGAAAGAACTTATCGAAGTTATATTAGATATAGCTTTCAAAATAGCCTACTAATGTTAGCATAATCTCAGACCGAGGATGAGGTGTCACGTGTGAGGCAATTAAGGGGCAGGCACGCGAAGCGTGCAGAGGAGTCTCCTGGCTATAACTATTATCACTACCATTGTACGTGTGTGGGTGGGCGGGTGGGTCACTACCATTCAACGTGTGTAGGTGGGTGGGTGGATCACTACCACTTTACGTGTATTGGTGGGTGGGTGGGTGGATCACTACCATTGTACGTATATGGGTGGGCGGGTGGGTCACTACCATTGTACGGTTCATAAGTAGGGTTCATAAGTAACCCGAAATAGGAAAATTTTATGGTATTATTTGGTTGTGCTAAATTGTGTAATATAAAGATAAATATTTCCTTTTGAGCTATTGTCTTTGTCTATTGAGACCACAACACTAAGTAGCGACCACAAAATGATAATGACAAAATGTTGACTCACCCATCCTCCCATACACGTACGGTGGTATTGACCCACCCACCCACCCATACACGTACATTGGTATTGACCCACCCACCCACCCATACACGTACATTGGTATTGACCCACCCACCCACCCATACACGTACAGTGGCATTGACCCACCCACCCACCCATACACGTACATTGGTATTGACCCACCCACCCACCCATACACGTACATTGGTATTGACCCATCCACCCAGCCCTACACGTACAGTGGTATTGACCTACCCACCCACCCATACACGTACATTGGTATTGACCCATCCACCCACCCATACACGTACATTGGTATTGACCCATCCACCCACCCATACACGTACAGTGGTACTCTCAGTCCTCTAGTTACTTTTACTATTACATTGTTTTGGACCAATGGATCCCATCAACTAACAATTCAGTCCTTATTTCAGTATTTTATCAATGCAATCGCACGAGGAACTAATAGTTACTTCATGTTCATAACGGGTTATTTTTAATTTATGTAAATCGAACTCTTTAAAGTTATTTTTGTATTGGCTAGTGATTGGACGCCAAAACAGACCAAACCTAACGAGCCCTATTCTTGCCTCACAATTTCAGTATTTGTGCAGTAATGAATAATGGAATAGTTTGTGCTTAGGTTTAGTTCTATGTAGAATTGTACATTGAATAGGCAGCTTGATTAATTTGTGTAACTTTGTGTACTGTGCAATATGTTATATGTTAGTTGTGAAGAAAATAATTATATTTCTATATCCATACATGCATTACACTCATTCGCCTCTCATATTATATCGTATCTTGACCATTTGCGTGATTTAAATGAAAAATAAAATAAATTAATAAAACCCTTTCCCTGAAAATATATCTGTTAAACATAGTTTACCAAAATAAATCACCATAATATATTGTAAATTTTGAGCTAATATTACAATAATTTTATGTTGTGAGTACTTCACTTGTATTCTTACTAAACCTTTCAAGAATTCAAAGAAACTAAATAAAAGTGAAGTCAATAAGTGCATAGTGGTTCACGCTATGCACTTTTCGTTTCTATGTTGTTTGTTTGTTTTAAACTACCACAAAATGTAGTCCCATAGGAGACATGGAGTATAGCATTTCAATTAGCCATTCACGCAAAATATATGTTTTATTATTTATAAATATATTTTATTTAAAGATAGTTATCTCATTTATAAAATATTACTAACAATAAAAATAAAAGTAATGGTAACTATGTACTTTCTAGCCAACTCTAAAAATTTTATTTCTTGTTGAAAAAGTGGTGAACTCTGAGTTTATATATCTGGAGGAGGTTGATTTCTACCGGGGAAAATATTACAGAAAAATATAATTTTTTCTGTACTGATAAAAATAATCTTTTTTAAATAGGTATTTTTTAACATTGGTTTCTCATTTGACATATTTTGTTACGATGAAAAAGAATATAAAATGGGGTTCTCAATAAATTTTATTTTCTGTCCAAAAAGGTTTTACTTATCTCACAAAACCAAACCTGACTCATCCTTATTAGGACAATAAGGATATAAATCCATAGTTTAAGTTAAATTTGGGTGCTAGGCCTCCGGGACGTACTGCCGGCCGTCCCTTCGGCGGAAATGTAAGTGAATTCGGTTTTTGTGGTTTATAATAATTCGGTGAATAGTTGGTGTTTATAATAATTCAATAATGGCCGCTAATCATGATTCGATGGAAAAGTGTGTCTACTAAATATAGAAAAATAATTGTCATAGATCAAAATAGTTTCAGTTCAAAAACATATAAAATTATAACTATGATTAAAATATCATTTAAGCTAACGTAAATATGTCAAATCGTGGCTAAAAGCTGTGACTTAAGTTTTTCAGATTTCTCGAAAAAATCTTGATTTTCGCAGAATAATAAGCATATCTTGTAAAAATGTAGCCCATTCTTAATCTATTTCAGGCGAAGTTTTCAAATTTTGTTTAGTGGTAAAAAAACTGCATACTAACCAAAGTAATGTATCATAATAAACTACCGGTCTACTAAAATTTAATACCATATAAATTATTAGTTAAGAGAATGTATCAATCAAAGGTGTATAGCTATAGTTGTAGAATGTTTGACTGATATTTGTTTACAACAATGTCCGCACAGTGGTCTCAAACTGCTAATGAGGTACTCAAACCACCGAACCACACGCAACATACCGTGTTGATACCCCATTCCTCTGCAATAATCCATAGGGTCTGCTCTTATATTTCTTGTACAAGAATGTCCGCAATGTGGTCTCAAACTGCTAATGAGTTACTCAAACCACCGAACCACACGCAACATACCGTGTTGATACCCCATTCCTCTGCAATAATCCATAGGGTCTGCTCTTATATTTGTTGTACAAGAATGTCCGCAATGTGGTCTCAAACTGCTAATGAATTACTCAAACCACCGAACCACACGCAACATACCTTGTTGATCCCCCATTCCTCTGCAATAATCCATAGGGTCTGCTCTTATATTTGTTGTACAAGAATGTCCGCAATGTGGTCTCAAACTACTAATGAGTTACTCAAACCGCCGAACCACACGCAACATACCGTGTTGACCCCCCATTCCTTTACAATAATGCATATGCTTGGGCCTTATATTTGTTGTACAGCAATGTCCGCACAGTGGTCTCAAACTGCTAATGAGTTACTCAAACCACCAAACCACACGCAACATACCACGTTGTTCCCCTATTCCGTTACTATAATCCATAGGCTTGGCCCTTATATTTGTTGTACAAGAATGTCCGCACAGTCGTCTCAACTGCTAATGAGTTACTCAAACCACCGAACCACACGCAACATACTGTGTGGTTCCCCTATTCATTTACTATAATCCATAGGATCGGCCCTTATATTTGTTGTACAACAATGACCGCACAGTAGTCTCAAACTGCTAATGAGTTATTCAAACCACAGAACCACACGCAACATACCGTGTTGATCCCCCATTCCTCTGCAATAATCCATAAGGTCTGCCCTTATATTTGTTGTACAAGAATGTCCGCAATGTGGTCTCAAACTACTAATGAGTTACTCATACCGCCGAACCACACACAAGACACCGTGTTGACCCCCCATTCCTTTACAATAATCCATATGCTTGGGCCTTATATTTGTTGTACAACAATGTCCGCACAGTCGTCTCAAACTGCTAATGAGTTACTCAAACCGCCGAACCACACGCAACATACCGTGCTGATCCCCCATTCCTCTACAATAATCCATAGGTTCGGCCCTTATATAAGGCACTTGCAGTTTTTTGGGACAGTATTTTCAAGACGTTAGTCTTATAATTAATCACTGTGTTATTAAATGCAACTGTTGTACACATTATGGGAAATTTTGGGTAAGATTTCATTAAATACTAGATATTTTTTCAGAGTTCAAGGTTCCATAAAGGAATCGGAAGTTGACTAGTTTCTAACTTTAAAACTGCTTACCCTTATGCCAACACAATGGTTTTGTATTTGAGTTTGTTTCATAAAAAGGTGTTGATTAAATATAGTGTGTGGTTATTTGTCAGGCAACACTTATTAATTAAAAATATATAAAGCTGTGTTATATACGTGGATAAAACTTGTATAATTTAGTAATATTATTATTAGATAATAATACAAATAAAAATATCAATTTATATCCTGTCACAAAGCTGAATCTAATACAACAAGCCATTTAAGATCGGCCTCATGAATTCTCTTTATGCTAGTTTTAATCCCTCCGTAAAACAGCGCAAGGGACACTCTTTAACTAAATGATCAATTGTTTGGAGTCGTTGGAGTGGAGTTAATGATAAGTACATATTATATTAATCACTTCTAACATACGTATTAGGAAATGGATCACCCTAATACGTTTCTTATCTAATAATCAAGGGTTTTAAATTCATACTACTAATGTAATAAGATTCACATAAAATTTCAACCGACTTCAATCTTAATGATCGAGGTGTTTCTAATGTTTCTTGCGTATGTTTTTATAACATTTCTTTGTCATGGTTCATCTTTTTAAGATTGTTAATCTATTTTTACAGTTAAATAACTTTGTATATGGAACAATGTAGTTCTATTGATACGATCAGGTGTTTAATATTTTATGATAATGAATTAATTGTCAACTGTTATAAAGTAATATTTAATTCGGAAACATTTGTTGGCAGGGTTCTGATGTATACATTATGAGTGACTTAAAACATAATGAAACACGCGTACGTTTTTTCTACACTACCCTCAAAAATAAACCTAATTATTAAAAAATAAATTGAGTGGGTCTACATACATTTATTCATTGTTCATCTCCAAGACCCCGATCGTAGGGATTTGGGCGAATATGAGATGTGAATGAGTGTAGATGAACGAGTGTAGTCATTGTTACTATTTGAGTTCGGATAGGACTATTTATTAGTAGGCCAATAGCTATGGAAACTAGGGGACCTACAGCTTTACGTGGAATCCGACCCACGTAGTGTTGGTCTGATTTTTAGCTAACTGACAAGTCTGACTCTCAGTTCTCTTCCTTACACAACATCTGAACCTTGACTACCGCCATTCAACACGGACACTCCAGACTTCTCTATTAGTGTCTACGTTGATGGCAACCGTTGAGCGGACGCCATGTCGGTATTAAGAGAACCGAGCATGGAACCTATCGCCTACAGTCTCCCAAACACTTTGTCCCCAAGTAGCTGGGTTACAGCACTGCGCCACCAGTGCCAACTCTATTGTTTATTTAGGTGATCCTAAATAAACAATAAATCTATTTATATACGTAATAATTCCTCTACGCGAGTACAAGTATTATTTTTTAAAATATAAGAGTAGTAAATTTGTAAATTAATTTTGGAAACAAGGTAATTTGATAATTTCCTACTGTAAATGTGTCCTAAGAGCTGTATAAAAACTAATAAATTCACCAAAATCTCTTAAGAATAAAGGAACACAGAGAGAAGACAAATGGTGATGTTTTATTTACTCTATGTTACCTTGGGGTGACGTTTCCCTGAGACAATTCCACATCCCTTGCTGCATATTTTGTTCTAGATTTTCTAGATGACTTAGATTAGTTTTTTAATCTAATCCAAAGATAATTTTATAAACAAGCATCTTATTTACATCTGAATACATTATTTATAATAATTGATTAGAATACTTTCGATCCCTTTCCCTCATCTAGACGGTAAATGTCCACTGTACACCAAATGTACACATTCTAATGAGTATAAACCTCATATACATTGAATATTTTAGAATGTTTACACTTCTGAATAACATTCTTTATTAAAAATTGCAATAATCATTCATAAACATAATAATATTAGTTAATTCTCATAATTGTTTTAAGCAGTACTATTATTTATTATTAAGATGTAGAACTATATTTAGGTAATCATCAATTGTATATTCAGTTAATTTTTAAACCTGTCGTTTTTTTCAAATAAGTTTATGTTGCCCAGTGGAAGTAAGTGCAGCGTTAAAAATATTCTACTGTTCACACAATAATTTATCTAGCAAAATACATCTTATAAGTAGGTATTTACAAAAAACACTTGAACAGTGATAAATAAATATAATTAAGTAGATAATTATCTATTTAGAAGCTGTAGAGATACATTAAAACATTAAATAAATCCACAACTATTCTCTCCATATAAACCAACGTGATGGGTGCAGGGGTTAATGATGATTGTAATAATCAATGATGTACCTCAAAAACTGTTATAATTTTTTTTTATCCAATTTAAAAGAATATTTTAGTTAAAATTAAATTCCAACGATTTTCAAAGATTTTGCTTTATACTAACATGTTTGATTCACCCCTTTATTACTTAAGTTCGTCAAAACTAATAAAATTAGCAGATTTAAAAAAGGCCTTAGGTAAAATACTTAGCACTTAATGTAGTGTACATATTGTGTTCATAAAATTAGAGAAAAACTTTTTCCATATTGTAATATAGGATGGGGTTTTGATAAAAATTAAAAAAATGTTTACACATTTCGTTATTTTGTAAACGTTATTTGAGAGTTGATTTTTTTTGGATAGTTTAATGTTGCATATTTAAAGGTTCACTGTTGAAAAACTTGAAAATTATTATAAAATTAATTCTAAAAATATAGATTTTTAAAATATATTTGGGCGTTTAAATGTTTAGTCAAGCTTAAATTAAAATATTTCTTTGAAAAACACAAATAGCTACTTACATTTAGCATGTTGGTACCTATTTGTAAAGAATATTTTTTTAATACCTTGAAACCATATTATTAAGATTTTGAACGTAGTTTAGGAGACTATATATATATATATATATATATATATATATATATTGTATATAAGTCACCATGATGGTGACTAGAATATATCTTCAGAGCTAATTGATAGCTATTTACATCTATAAAAATTTCTTTTATTTACACATTCAAATTCTGCCTGAGTCGAGCTGCTGGTGTTATTGATGTTGTCGTGGTTTTGGAACACCGCTCCTTATTGCATCACTCTCCAGTAGAGTCAAGCATTGGTTTGTTGCAAGATAATAAACTATTTGGGTCATGAAATAATATCTTAAAAGCCCCTTAAATGATCTTAATATCTAATGATATCTAAAATATGAATTTATGTTTTATGTTCCTTATCAAAATGCACTTCATTTCAATTTAAATTCTTGTCATATTTCCCAAAATCTAGCTCAGGGGATTTTTTAATCTTCTTTTGAAAATTAAGAATACTTTTAAGTATATTTATGTTTATCGTAGAACTGCAATATATGGGTCAAATGTAAATCACAGGACCGATAATATCAATCAGTACTCAACAGAGGGAATTTAAATAAAACCTAGGTTTTACCTTATGTGTATTAACTAAATATGTTAGCTAAAATACAAAGATATAAAATACAAAAAAGAAAACAATTATTCCTTATTTAAATAATACATTTAACAAATATAATGAACTTCAACATGTTTGATTTACCTTCCTTATTTAAATAATACATTTAACAAATATAATGAACTTCAACATGTTTGTTTTACCTTCCTTTTTAAATAATACATTTAACAAATATAATGAACTTCAACATGTTTGTTTTACCTTCCTTTTTAAATAATACATTTAACAAATATAATGAACTTCAACATGTTTGATTTACCTTCCTTATTTAAATAATACATTTAACAAATATAATGAACTTCAACATGTTTGATTTACCTTCCTTATTTAAATAATACATTTAACAAATATAATGAACTTCAACATGTTTGATTTACCTTCCTTATTTAAATAATACATTTAACAAATATAATGAACTTCAACATGTTTGATTTACCTTCCTTTTTAAATAATACATTTAACAAATATAATGAACTTCAACACGTTTGATTTACCTTCATTTTTAAATAATACATTTAACAAATATAATGAACTTCAACATGTTTGATTTACCTTCCTTATTTAAATAATACATTTAACAAATATAATGAACTTCAACATGTTTGATTTACCTTCCTTATTTAAATAATACATTCAACAAATATAATGAACTTCAACACGTTTGATTTACCTTCATTTTTAAATAATACATTTAACAAATATAATGAACTTCAACATGTTTGATTTACCTTCCTTATTTAAATAATACATTTAACAAATATAATGAACTTCAACATGTTTGATTTACCTTCCTTATTTAAATAATACATTTAACAAATATAATGAACTTCAACATGTTTGATTTACCTTCCTTATTTAAATAATACATTTAACAAATATAATGAACTTCAACATGTTTGTTTTACCTTCCTTTTTAAATAATACATTTAACAAATATAATGAACTTCAACATGTTTGATTTACCTTCCTTATTTAAATAATACATTTAACAAATATAATGAACTTCAACATGTTTGATTTACCTTCCTTTTTAAATAATACATTCAACAAATATAATGAACTTCAACACGTTTGATTTACCTTCATTTTTAAATAATACATTTAACAAATATAATGAACTTCAACATGTTTGATTTACCTTCCTTTTTAAATAATACATTTAACAAATATAATGAACTTCAAAACGTTTGATTTACCTTCATTTTTAAATAATACATTTAACAAATATAATGAACTTCAACACGTTTGATTTACCTTCATTTTTAAATAATACATTTAACAAATATAATGAACTTCAACACGTTTGATTTACCTTCCTTTTTAAATAATACATTTAACAAATATAATGAACTTCAACATGTTTGATTTACCTTCCTTATTTAAATAATACATTTAACAAATATAATGAACTTCAACACGTTTGATTTACCTTCCTTTTTAAATCTAAATAGTATAAAATGTAAATATCTTTAATAAATGAGTAGTGTATAATAACTAGAAATAAAATATCAACGTGTTTCTATATAAAAATGTTTACCCGGTTTTTCCATTGACGTCGCTGTTTTACAATAAATGCTCTTGTTTAAAATAAACGATTTTATTTCATTTTAGAGAGCTAGCCTCTGCATTGCCATGAATTATAGTAAAGTGGTTTATTTACCTGCACTCAAGTAATACAGTTCGTAAATGTAGGTCTAATTGCATTGTTCAACCATTTTCGAGTGCTATTAGATGTAGTCATCATCTAACCGTACAAGAATGGTCACTTTACTTCATTTAAGGATCGCCTGGGGTTGAAACGTAAATGACTCGTAAACATAAAACATACTGGTGACATCACATAAAATAAAGAACAACACATACCGGGTGGAGGTAAAGTTTTGACTCAAAGTATTAACATTGTTAAATATATTTCTTAAAAAATCTATCTTAGCTTTAATGATACAACTAATACAATCATATTCAATTCATTTTGTTAAAAAAACTCAAATTTATTTTTCCTGATTACTTTGTTTAATGGTATGAATTCGGTGATTGGTATTTGTGATTTTTAATTTTCCGTTAATAATTTTCATAAAAAAGACATTACATTGCAAAGAAAATATACTATACAAATCAACATAAATAATAAAACGTACCAAAAGACACCAAATTTAGGTGTTCTAATAATTACATCCATCAGAAAACATATCAACATTTTTATTTCTTGGAAGGAAAGTGACCATAAATACCAAACGTAATACGATGTGTGATTGCGCAATCGTTACCTTTACAATGAGATACCAGTCAAATGTTTACTCTAAAATGCACAGTATAGTATTAGATATTGTTTTACATTGTTCCTACGAACATCAGTCAAGATGGCTAACTGTACCTCTAAGGAGCCTAATTATTCAACATTTGTTTCATGAAAATAAATTTATAATTGTTAAAGTTTTGAAAAAACATCCATAACTAAGTTGACATTTACCTTTTTAAGTATAATATTTATGCACAAACAATAATTTAGTGCTGACTTTATATTATATTATATTCGAAGAAACTATTTGACAAAAAATATATGTTAACGGTAACCATTTTATATAATATTTAAGCTAATTATATTATATTTAAAATCATCTTCTAATGGTCACAATTTAAAAATTGTCATTAAAGTGTCACTTAATGGTTTTGTATTTGGTAGACAGAAACGCTTTAGACCTGCCATTACTCTAAGTTCAGCATACCTTAAGATAGAGGAAGACTACTTCCAGAATGCGTAACAAAAAATGATCATTAAGTGGTCATTTTATGGCTTTGTATTTTGTATACACCTGTAGACTTGCCATCTCTCTTAGTTGACCATAGCTCAAAGTTATGTTTTTAACATCGTTAAATTAGATGAAGGTTACGTCTTGTGGTCCCAGCTTACATCATGAAGGTTACGTCTTGTGGTCCCAGCTTACATCATGAAGGTTACGTCTTGTGGTCGCAGCTTACATCATGAAAGTTACGTCTTGTGGTCCCAGCTTACATCATGAAGGTTACGTCTTGTGGTCGCAGCTTACATCATGAAAGTTACGTCTTGTGGTCCCAGCTTACATCATGAAGGTTAAGTCTTGTGGTTCCAGCTTACATCATGAAGGTTACGTCTTGTGGTCGCAGCTTACATCATGAAGGTTACGTCTTGTGGTCCCAGCTTACATCATGAAGGTTACGTCTTGTGGTCCCAGCTTACATCATGAAGGTTACGTCTTGTGGTCCCAGCTTACATCATGAAGGTTACGTCTTGTGGTCCCAGCTTACATCATGAAGGTTACGTCTTGTGGTCCCAGCTTACATCATGAAGGTTACGTCTTGTAGTCCCAGCTTACAACATGATTAATTAATGATCAGTTGATGGTTTTTGTATGTTATATAAATCAAAATGGCATTAGTAATAAATCAAGTGAAGCTAATTAATTAAGTCGTTGTTGTTAATTAAGTCGTTTGAGTTGGTGGAAGTCTACTTCCTGTGGTTCAAAGTTCCAAATTTATCAATCAGTGTTCATGTTTGTATTGGGTGTTCATAAACAGCCGAATGACTGTTATTACACCAAGTAAAGCAATACAGAAGACGTTGTTAATAAAGTCGTTAAGGCTACAGGAAATCGACGTTCACAACTTACATAGTTGATTGGTAAATGGTCAGTTGGTGGTTTTATAATGGTACTACACAAGGCCGAAGGAATATTATTAGACAACCTCTATTGTGTCAGTAGATTATGTTGTTGCTAAAGTAGTTAGAGTTAGAATAAATCTATTTTCTGTGGTCACAACTTGATCAATCATGATAATTACGAAAATAAAATATTTACTCTCAAATTAAACAATTTTGAAAAAAGAGTCAGTAAAAGCTTCTGGGATTTAAAGCATCTTGTAAAGTATCTTGATGACAAACTATATTGGCATGCACATACCAACCTGGTTGAATCTAAGATAAATAGGGCATAATATATATTGTTCAGACTTAAATTAAATGTTGATAAAGATACTTTGGTTATGGCCTATTTTAATTTTTCCACTGTCATTTGTTATATGGGGTTAGGTTATGAGAAAACTTATTGGGAGCACTGTATGTCTTCCGTTTCCAAAAGCACACTTTCATATTTCTAACAGGTTAAAAAAAAGAGAGTTGTAAGCCTAATTTTATTGAGCAATCAATACTAACCCAGTATAGATTTTTTATTCAACCCTATATGTTATATGTAAAAAGTCACATAGATGATTTTAATCAACATAATACAGTGCATGTAGAACTAGAAATTGTACTTAGTTCGAACTGCCAGCATTAAGACTTTGTAAAGTATTTAATAGCCATAGGTCTAGCCAGATAAGATTATAAAATAGTTTGCCTGCTACTGATCATAAACAGCAATTAATCATAAACTACCCACTTGCATTTTAAATTAAAATTATTCTATATTTTAATGATAAAGTATACAAGTGTCCTGTTAAAAAGCTGCATATAATTGACTAAAGGAATTTTTAGTCAATCTACACAAAATGGTTAATTAATATTTTAAACATTTCTCAATGTGTATCTTAGTGAGTTAGTTGACTTAGCAAATCACTTGTTTTAAGTTTAACGGCAATAAACATATTTTGATTTTTGATTATGATTTTGAAGTTACAAAATGATGAGGAAGTGGTCAGTTGGTGGTTTTGTATTTGCCACCCACAAACGGCCGAAGGCCTATTATTACACAAAGTTCAGCAAGCCAGAAGACACTATTGTTACCAAAGTCGTTAGAGTTAGTGGAAGTCTACTGCCTGTGGTCCCAACTTACAAAATGATCAGTGAATCGTCAATTAATGGTTTCTTGGCTAGAATTTGTATTATAAAAACATAGTTCAGAGATTATCATTTTGTAATTATCAGTATGTGATCTTTTAATTCGACACTTTTTAACTAATAACTTTTTCAGTATATAAGACTAAAGTGTAAAGGAAACAAAAAGCTTAGCAGTTAATTATTTGTATCTACGCTTATATTTTTTTGTACATATAAGCGTAGATTAAATGTACCAACCTAAACACGTGCGTTGAGTATAAAATCTCTCACCCACCCGTACACGTATGTTGATGCTGACCCTCCAACCCACTATATACATACGTTGGTGATGACCCTACTGTCTAACCGTAAACTTAAATTCTTAATTGTCCTCCCAACCACGCATACACGTATATTAGTGATGACCCTCCCACCATCTTATATCACAAACACAAAAATGCACGTTGATGATGACAATCCCACCCACTCATACACGTACGTTGGTGATGATTGTGGTGATCAATCGTAGAATAGTCGTGTTTACTATAAAAATGACACAATGTACAATTTATACATGAAGAGATAGTCTACATAACTAATTTTCATATTTCGTGAAAAAAATGAATAACATTGAGAAAAAACTGTAGCAAAAATCTATAAGAATATTTTATTTCTCACAAATATATAGACTATACTTATACAACAGAATATAAGATGTCGGAAAATCATCCTTCTGACGCTAATGCTAGTCATTATCAGATTAATTTCCTCTCAATAGTAATAATTAGACTATTTTGAGGATTAGGTGCAACCCAGAAACTATACAATATTATAGTGCTAAAACCACTTACGTTAATGGATAAAAATTGAGTAATACTCATTATGGTTTTATGTAAATTGTTTAGCAATTCAATATCTACCTTGCTTTTGTATCAATAAAAAAAAAAAAACTAAGCTCAATGAAAACGACTAAAGATTAAACTCTCACAACATATTATTCTGTTATTGTAGTTAAAAATAGAGAATTGCATACTAGCTAGCAATAAGGCATGTTTAAAGCTATTTTTGGACAACATTTATATTATTAAATTACAAACACAGTAGTTAAAAATCAGAAATACCGTGTTATGGGTTTTATTTAGTATGTAAAATGAAGGGCATTATTTTTATCCTCAAAAACTTGTCTGTCAATTGATTTAAATGGACCATTCAATGGTAATGTTATGATTTTACCAAGTCACAGAATTGTTTTTATTTTTAACTTGGCATTCAACTTATTTTTCAAAATGTTTATGAACTATGTAGTAACATGTAAAGCTTATAAAACATTTGATTATTTAGGTATAATATATATTATTTAAATTTTATTACTTTAATATATTTATACATAGTATACAAACATTAAAGTCGACTGTTATCGAATATCAAAACTATTTTTTAAGTTCCAAACTAGATCATTTTCAAAAATTCTTCACGATAACATCAATCATTATTTGGGCATTTGTGTTAATTTTAAGCTGGGACAAGGTAAATACGCTTAAATGTACATTTGAAACTCGCCCTAGCCACATCATTGTCATAATTAACAATACTTGAGAGAGCGAGGGAACAGGGACTACATCAATATAGATAATGGATTACTAATGTCTGCGACAAGGTGGTAAATACGCTAATGTATTAGCCTAACTCTCCCCAGCCACACATTTAGCTTTAGTCGAGAGAATGGAGAACACTAGAGAGTTAAGTGATGACTCGAATTGAAGTAATGGATATCCTGATGTAAGTGTGACAGTGTAGTTAAGTTTACATCTAATTAGCTTACTTAACACCTACCACACTGGTCCTAATTACAAGGTTTATCTCTCGTACTTTAATTAATACATGTTTATATAATTTAGGTCTTGAATATCGGCCAAATGAGTTTCTTCAGTTGGATCCTGTGTTACTTAGACACTTTTATATTGGATGTACGTGTGAATATTTAAAATCAAATAAGCTAAGAAGATTGTTCAACAATATAAAGTGCAGGACAGAACAGAAACATGGTAATTTGGAAGGGTATTTTAATATACAGTTGGTAGGGGGTTAACTAATTAATAACCTACGCACAAGATGAGTAAGCTCAACACAAGAACCGAACGTGTCTATTGTGGGAGGAATGGCCAATGGCTTCACACGTTTACTCTTAGTGCTGATGATGACATCATACGTGAATATGATCAAGCAAGATTAGACAGGAATGTGACATGATCAGCCACCAAGAGAGGCCTGCTAGATCTATAGGTGTGCTGTTGATGGTTGTTTATTTTCTCGGTTAGAGAGTGGAATCGTACATAGCTATTATTGTGCTGGATTAGTGTTGCTGTTGGTTGTTGTTTATATGCTTGGTGGGTGGGTGTAATCGTGTATAATTGTCTGTGTGCTGGATTTGTGTTGCTTTGGTTGTTGTTTATATGCTTGGTAGGCAGGTGTAATCATGTATATTTGTTTTTGTGCTGGGTGGGTGTTGCTGTTGGTTGTTCTTTATATGCTTGGTAGGCGGGTGTAATCATGTATAGTTGTTTGTGTGCTAGAAGGGTGTTGCTGTTGGTTGTTCTTTATATGCTTGGTAGGCGGGTGTAATCATGTATAGTTGTTTGTGTGCTAGATGGGTGTTGCTGTTGGTTGTTCTTTATATGCTTTTTAGGCGGGTGTAATCATGTATAGTTGTTTTTGTGCTGGGTGGGTGTTGCTGTTGGTCGTTCTTTATATGCTTGGTAGGCGGGTGTAATCATGTATAGTTGTTTGTGTGCTAGATGGGTGTTGCTGTTGGTTGTTCTTTATATGCTTGGTAGGCGGGTGTAATGGTGTATAATTGTTTTTGTGCTGGGTGGGTGTTGCTGTTGGTTGTTCTTTATATGCTTGGTAGGCGGGTGTAATCATGTATAGTTGTTTGTGTGCTAGAAGGATGTTGCTGTTGGTTGTTCTTTATATGCTTGGTAGGCGGGTGTAATCATGTATAGTTGTTTGTGTGCTAGATGGGTGTTGCTGTTGGTTGTTCTTTATATGCTTTTTAGGCGGGTGTAATCATGTATAGTTGTTTTTGTGCTGGGTGGGTGTTGCTGTTGGTCGTTCTTTATATGCTTGGTAGGTGGGTGTAATCATGTATAGTTGTTTGTGTGCTAGATGGGTGTTGCTGTTGGTTGTTCTTTATATTCTTGGTGGGCGGGTGTAATTGTGTATAGTTGTTTGTTCACTGGATGAGTACTGATGATTGCGAAACCTGTTATAGCTTGTTAAATCTAAAAGGTAAATAGCAGGTGTTTATAACAGATCCTATATTTATTATCTTGATATTTTGGTTGGCAGCTGGCTTCAACTACCAAAATCGTCGTTTATTTAGCACCACCCTGGTGACACGTACTGCTTAAGGACACGAACAAACTCATCCCCTAATATTCCCACTAATTAGACCAGACAATTCATATATGTATATACTAATCTCGCAACTCAACACAAGAACACCTGAATAATAGACTAGGTATTTAAAAGTTGAACATCTTTTTCAAAAGCGTTAGGCTGAAACACAAAGAGCATTCACAGTAATTGGGAGTCAGTTTATATGAATCTCTCTGTTATAAAAGTCACACACAGAAAACAGCAGCTAAAGTGAGAACCAATGGTAACATTGTGCAGCAACTTGCTGGATAGTGGGGGGGGGGGGGGGGCGAACTCACGTTTGGTGTACTACACATGTGTAGTATTCAACTCCTGTAGTATACAATGTGGTTATTCAACTTCTGAATATTCAGCTTTCTTGTCAATTTTGCTCTTAACAATACAAATGAATGAGAGGTTAATATACAAATTATAAAAAATGATAAATGTTATCAGTGGTTCCCTCATTACAACATTATGTTTTTAGTTACCTAAGAAAACTGCTACATCTTTGATCCTTATATGTTAGTGGACATTCTCATTAATGGCACCATATTTAGAATGTCATATATTTATGCTGGGAATTTTTTGATACTGATAGTGTTATATGTAAAGATTAAATGAATAAACATTTTAGTATTAACCCTATTTTATAACTATGAAACTCATATAGAAAACAACTTGAAATAGTAGCTTCAATAGTATACAAGTTGCACTAGTAGTATTACTAGTTCTTATAAATTAAGTTTTATTTATTCGCCAAAATATGAACCATATTTACATAACCCATTTGTTTACGCCACCAAAACTAAATACTTGGATGGCAATATATTGTTTAAAAAAAAAGTGTTTAATGAAGGGGGCAATCCCTTACTCATTTTCTCACTTTAACAAAATACTCCTAATTGTAAATGACGCACAACTAGCTGTCCAATTTTCAAACGCTCTCTCTCTCTCTCTCTCTCTCTCTCTCTCTCTCTCTCTCTCTCTCTCTCTCTCTCTCTCTCTCTCTCTCTCTCTCTCTCTCTCTCTCTCTCTCTCTCTCTCTCTCTCTCACTCACTCACTAATGGACTCTATACTAACACTATGAATCAGACACATAGGTAGTTCTTTTGACTCGACACGGGCCCCCTTCACTTGCGTACAACTTTACTCTCAAGCACCATCTACCCTCTCATTTTGAGATACAGTCTTAGTTTACTCATTTACTACCCATTCACGATCAATATGGAAGAAATTATATTTTGACCACTTGATTTTCTACAGATTTCACTATTTACTTCCCTCCCTAACTTTAAAGTAAATTTTCTTTAATTATTCACATGTTTAAAAAAAAACATTATTTCAACAAGTATTACAAATGTTCAAATAATTATTAAAGAGGTATAAAGAGTATTAATTCCTTGTAATCCTCATAACGTAATGATGGTATATGTGCTAAATCTTATGCTTTTTGCACTACATATAATTATATCCTGTTTGTATGATGATTGTGATCAAAAATTTAAACTGATAAAATTATAGTCTATATATTATTTGTCTAAATTTTATAATTAAAATGTAAATGCATTTCTCATAACTAAATTACTCTGACGAAATGATAGCTAAGATAAGTTTTTCCAGTATTTAAGTGTTGGAATAGAAATCTTAAAGCCTACTTTTCATGGTTAAATTATGTCACATATTTAATATGTCAGGCATAAACAACTAATTCAAACGATACATTTGTAAATTTACGACTTGTTTTATGTCAACACATATTATTTATTTACAGCTTATTAAGATATACATAAATAAACTTGAGATATTGAATTTAAAATATATCTGAGGTGAATATATTTTATCACGATGACAGGAGATTTTTTTAAAAACATTCACTGTCACTTGACTTGAGCCTACAAGCATAGGAGTGAACTTTATTCAACAAGTGAGGTACAGTCTGAAAATGACATTCGAACATTGAACCTTGCACTTCGTGGTCCGAGGTCTTAACCATTGAGCCAACACATAGTTTATAAGGAAGATATAAGGTTTAGATTGGATAAGGAAGATACAAGTTCTAAGGATGGTGGCAGGGATACTGTATTATTGAAATTACTTAGCCAGTTTCCAGAACAGTACCGTAATTTGTTTGCTAAACAAAGCATAGTTGTTATTTGGTGTGCGTAGAGGATGTGATAAAGTATTGCGAAAGTGATTCATGGTAGAATATCCAGTGGCTGAGTCATTTAACCAACTTCCTTTGATTATGAGAATTCATTATCACTGGTAAGGATAATAGTTGACGTAGAACACTAGCTTTATCTAACTCAGGATGTGTGATATTAAGCTGTAGACAACTTCCTGGCCTAGTATCGTTCTTTTTTTACATTGAACATTTGCTTCTCTAATTTAAACAGAGAATTATAAAAACTAAACAATTGTGAATAAAACTTCTTTTTAGGATATTTTTCTGTTAAGAATGTGAATAAGTACACAAAATGTTCTAATCAACTAATTTAAATGACATTTAAATGTAGTAAATAGGCAATTATTATAAAAAAGTATAACACAATTTTTATATCAAATGACAATGGCAATGTTTCTGTCACACGTATGTAACACTGCATGAAAACCCTTCTAGCAGCTATTTAACATCTACATAACATTGTACTTCACGTATTTTTTTAAATTTAAACACTTAAGAACGATGAACAATCAAGCTCCTCTTATATAGAATATGTTTAATTAGAGGATTTACACGTCCAAATTGTATAAGTAAACGCAACAAAGAATCATTACTGAGCAAGAAATCTCATTGGGTAGCTTAAAACATCTATTTTAAACACTGTTAATAAATGATATTGTCTTTAAAACTGTGTTCAAATACCCATCGAGGTAATATAAGAGTTGAGTGAATAATACTGATCATTAGATTTGTTATGTAGAAAAAAGGGGAAAAACAATAATTGAATTATCTAGTTTAGTATGTTTTGATCTGAATGTTAATTTGTCAACAATGAGTCTAGAATAAGCAATTGTACTTTAACGTCTGCCCTGGTTTTTTATCTAGCATCTTATTTTAGAAATATTTTATTAATATAATATTATATAAATCTCAAAATTACAAGATTCAGGCTGGCTTAGAAGATTTTATAACAGTTAGATAAAACATTCAATTAAATATTGGGGGAAATATTATAAATGTTGTACCAAGCAAATGAATGGCATTACAACATTGACAATGGCAAACAAAATATTGAAGTTTTCCATTTTATTATGATGCAATGTAAAATGGTGTTATATTTCTGTTCCATACTTAGTAATAAATATTGTGCATATTGTTAATTATAATTCATAATTAAGTAATTTAATAGTTTGTTCCTCTTGTTTGTTCTTTATAAACTCTTAAGCATAAACTGTTACTCACATACTCATAACATATTTTAATGTTACTAACTTGAAATATAAATAACCTTACTGGCCTCTATGCACATGCACTTGCCAAAAGTAAAATATCTGGTGATATTGTCTAACCCTTGTAACCTGTGTTGTGAACCCTATCAACACGTTTCACCTCTCTACCTAAAATTAAAACACCATTTGAACTTATGATGTTACGCGGAACGGTTCTCTCGGTTCACGCGTCGCGGTTGCCGCGACCCTCTCTTACACTGTTTAATTCTTATTTTATTAACCAGTTATCGTGTTTTTTCTCAATCTCTCCTCTCGATCTACACAGCATTTCATCCAATATTGTAAAAGTGTGTGAACTCTCAATAGTGTTGTGTTTTGCTCCGAACTGTCCGCTAGACAACATCGACATTCCAGGCCTGGTGGGATGTCTATGGTCCTCTCAGTTCTTCGCTCCAAGATATGCACTATCTCCTCTAAAGGTACAGTTGGTTCTTTTTCATTAATTTCTACATATAAAACAAATATCCCTGTGATCGTTCGTGGTAGCGTCTTTTGTACTATTTCTTTTACTAACGTGGGCGTTAGTTGGTCCTCTGAAAAGGCATTACATTTTAAAATCTCTCAAAACGCCCTTAACCATTTCTATTAAACTAGATTTTGTTCAAGCAATTAAACCAAAGTTTGTTCTAATCTTTGTTTAAAGAACGGAATAGTTATTTTACTTCTTTGTATCGCTGTAATATAACTTATATAACCTATGAATAATAATTGAATCGCAATCGTTTTCGTAATACTTAAAAGGTTATAGATAATATTAACATATGACGAAAACAGTGAAAAAATGATTAAATAATTCTTGTATATGAAATAGCCATATAAGCTAGATATATTCTCAATTCCTTTCATTCTAAAAATATTACAAATTTACATTCTTATAGTAAAGGATTGCTTAACTTCTTTCACTGACGAAATCCGTAACGTGGGTTACAAAGACCACTTGGAATTCTACTCTCGATGTCCTGGATTTCCACAATTTGCGTAATGATCTTCGAACGTGGGACTCTATGTTGGCAGGATCCCAAACGTCCCAGCTTTATGTGATTCCATTTATAAACTGTCAGTAAAATTTACATACGTTTCAAG